>LPNX010129779.1:23267-77404 GCA_001517045.1 Pseudotsuga menziesii | reverse complement strand
CAGGTTGAAGTATTGTTATTCTTGTCTATGATATGGTACCCTAAAATAGCAATCGGTGTAGTCTTGCAAGGCATTTGTGCATCCATTCTTGATGATTCCCATCATGTTTCTTGTGCTGCTTCTTCTACTGCTTCCCATTTTTCTGTTTCTTATTCTTCTAGTAGTGTCTATCGTGTTTCCTTTGATGCTGCCTCTAGTGTTGCTATTTGTGCTTCCAATTCTCGTTGTTCGGTTGTTATTCTTACTGCCCATTGTGCCATTATTCGTGTTGTCAATTCCCTAAGGTCGTCTGATCTCCGTAATAGCTCGACATTATTTTGACTCACCAAAAATTCAATGTACGTCCTTTTTTCTGTCTTGAATTCGGTCGCATGTGTGGTCGAGTTCCTCCCATCATTCAGGTTCCCCATAATCTCTTATAAACTCCTCAAATTCAGGTAATTATTGTTGTCCTTCTACTACCATTTCTATATATTAAGAAAATTGCTGCTCTAACTGAATCTGGAATGACTGCGAAAATCGAAATTGTTATTAGAAAAGAAAAGGGATTGTGTTTGGCTTTATATGGCCAATCCATAATTCAATCAGTATGTCCGTACTAGTGTGTTGACTCGTTTAATAGAAATTAAATCATAATAGATAGTACTGAGTATTCTATATTTAATACATATTAAATAACAAAGTTGTTCATGACCATTGATCTAGTGCGTGTTTAAAGGAGGGGCATATACATGAAATTCTATGTTCTGTTTCTGCAGTTTGCAAAAAAATAAATAAATACTGAACCGCGACCTGTATTTGATTTCTCTTCGCGATTAAATATCATTGATAATCGTCCTCTGTTGATTGTAGACGAGATCCAGATAGCAAGGAATGTAGGTTTACATTCTCGGCTCAGTGGAGAATGGCTTGCCATCCAATCTCTATCAGTGAGACGTGCAGTGTGAGGACGCACAGTGGAAAGACGGTGGGAGGACGCGCAATGGGAGGAGGAGAGGACGTTGGAGGGGGGAGGACGCGGTGGAGGAGGAGGAGGCGGCTACGCAGGGCTGAGGACGCGGTGGAGTAGGGATGCCGTGTGGGAGGAGGAAGAGGGTTGCACAGTGGGAGGAGCATGGGGTGCACTAGGAGGAGAGCTGCGAGTAGAGCTGGAGCTGGAGCTGCGGCCGTTGAGGAGGTGTGTAGAGCTACTAATAGATTACCTGATCAGATTCCTCGTCTGCGAGTAGAGCTGGAGCTGGAGCTGCGGTCGTTGAGGAGGTCTGTAGAGCTACTAATAGATTACCTGATTAGATTCCTCGGAATAGCTGCTTGATCAGATCTCTAATAGCTACTTGAGAATATATTTTTTTTCTATAATATTTTTGTTGTTTTGGTGTATAAATATAGCGAGTGTATTTCAAACGAAACTTTACGACCTTACATTATTAGGCCGACAAAATATTTACTACCTTTTACATTAGTTACTTCAATATTGCAAACTTTACATCACGTTACAACATCTCTCCCATAATATTCACTATCACTATTATTTTTTACAGACATGTTAGTAACGTTACATCACGTGACAAGATCTCCCCCATAATATTCACTTTCACTATTATTTTTTGCCGACATGTTAGTAACGTTACATCACGTGACAAGATCTCCCCCATAATATTCACTTTCACTATTATTTTTTGCCGACATGTTAGTAACGTTACATCACGTGACATCACGTGACAAGATCTCTCCCATACTGGGCTGTAGAGCACCTCTCGGCGCAACAAACACAAATCAAACATAACCCAACAACAAGACAATAAACTATTCACTATATTATTTCTACGGTCTCAATTATTTTTCCAGCTCATACCCGGATTCACTTTGATTTTTAAATTACATTGAGAGCTCTCGCATGGATGGCATCACCATGGCTAATTAGCCATTACAATTAACATTTGCGATCTTTAATTATTATGTTAGACTTTTTTTTTTTAATATCTAAACACCCTGTACCACTTAATTTGTTTGTAATTATAAAATTATGACATTTGAGGTTAACCATCTTTATAAACTTGCATATGGTGTGGATTAAAACTTTTTAATTAGTGTTTGGCCTGATATATGCATACATAATGCGCATTTGATAATGGATTTGAGCATATGGTATTCTGTTAGATTTCAATGGTATGCTAAGTGGAACATGTTTTTAAGTCCATATCAATATTGAATTAAATTAAATTGATACGTATTCAAATTGAGGTGACTCAAGTTTTTATTGAGATTCGGTTAATGGGAGATTATGCATTTTTGTTAATATATTTAATAAATATTAGATAAATTTGGGATTGTTAAAATTTTATCTTTAATTTAAAGATTTTTATTTGTTTTAAATGTTTTATTTTTTTATTATGTTTAGTTCTCGCCTTTGTCTCACCGGTGCTCATCCATACCTTGCCAACAATGGTCTCGTAAAGTGTCATCACAAGCGAGACCAGCAAGGGTGGAAGACACAAATCCTTAAGCTTGTAAGCCTCACCAGATAAGTCAAATTAAAGAGGAAAATTTCGATTCGAGGGGTCCAGGCAAGGTCCGGAGGGCTTGTCCTTTTGAGGGCAAGGGACTTACCCGAGGCACGAGGGGAAGGAAGGTACAAAGTCGCTTGTCCGCATCGGGCAAGGTTGCTTGCCCGGCAAAGGAGGGGAAGGACCCGGAGGTGAATGCAATTGGTGCCGGTGGCTCGTATGCTTACTCAGTTGCCTTACAGAGGAAACACTCAATATTGATGTACGATAAAATTGTCAAAAGTGTAAGTTAAAAACTACTTAAGTTTATAAGTCACTTGGGACTCAATCATTTTTAAATGTTTTATTTTGAGAAAGACTTGACTTGTAATAAATTTATTGACATGTAAGTTAAGGTTTAGGAAAGAGATACTTAGAGTTAAAAAATAGGTTTAATTTAAATGTTTTTACTTACTTTGAATGCTTTTTTATATTTAGTTGTGGGGAGGAAACGCTTAACATTAACATGGAATAAAATTACCATAACTTGTAAATTAAAAACTACTTACTCTTCATTTTTTCCTTATGTATGAACCATTAACTCTTATCCATCTACAAAATCCCTTATTCAAAATGTAATTGAATAGTCTAGAATCATTTCGAGAAGCAACCAAAATCATTAATTATTTCTCAACTCAAGTTTTTAACAACTTTACCATTCAAGGTCTAATGGTATGTATCGTTCAAAGTTACAATACTCTTCTACCTTTCAATAAGATCCATTAGCCATGACAATTTCTAAGTAATAATTGACCATGATAAAAAAAGGCCATTTCACATACTAATCTCCTATCTCAATCCGAGTATCAATCAATAATGACACCCTAAATTGTTCTCTGCATCCAATGACTTTTCTAGCTTGTCTATATTATCCTTAATGCAATGATTTGGTGAAAATTCTAGTTAATTTTGACTCATACTTAGGATCGGTTTGTTGTATGAACATTCACAACCATTCACAAAGTAACTAATAACAATAGAAAATATGCCTTATACCATGATAAACATAACATTCTTGCACACGAATTATATGATCTTTGCGTACTAGCATAGCATAACTTTCAAGATGAAGACAACTAAGTAATAATGGCATTACCTAAAACATAACAAATACAATTTCTTGAGCCATAGTAAAACCCATCCATGTATTCATATCAATAAACACACATTAGGTTAAGATACCTATACAACCCTCTTCATGAATAACAATTTCACTCTCTAGAGTTATGAGCATAAGAAAACTACAAATTCATATGCATAAATGACCACTCAAGGGTGTTACAACTAAGTCTCATCAACAATACTGATGTTGCACCAAATTTTACTATTTTAACATTAGTTAAACTCTTTCATAATAACCATAAGACAAATGCATCTCAACCATTGTCTATAACATAATGGGTGGAAGGTATCTTCTCTTTAAGGATGGCAGTCCTAAGAAACATGCTAACAAGGATAAGGACCATCAACAAAAGGGTATTATCCTCCCATGTGAAGAATCCATCACTTAACATGCCATTGTAACCATTAATCAATAATGCACAACATTCATATGCTAGTTTCATTCTTGGAGTGTAGCAACAAGTTTGCAAACATTTCTATGAAATTATGCAGAAGTAAAATCCTATGCATGCAATTTACATTCGTATCTTTCTATATAATTCACTCTATAGGATTTATATAAGTGTGACGAACAAGTTTGAATTTATATAAGTCTGATGAATAAAATGTCAAGTGCATGCAACATTGGCATTTGAAAGTACACACACACACACACACACACACCATATCTTCCAAATTAAGTTCTTATAGATATTCTCATACAAGTTGCCACCAAACAAAACTCCAAAGTTTCAACGAAATGTAGAAACTCATGCAATTCTATAACAATGATTATCTCATAATTTGTACATAATCCCTTTGCGTGTAACAAGAGTAACTTGTTAGCATATTGTAACACCAAAATCAATTTCATTCATTTCCTTTGAGACCGCATAACCCCTAGTGTTGTAACCAAATGGTATGATACCAATTGCAGCCTACCTTTATTCTTAATATCAAAAATAGAGTTTATTAGTCTAACATTTCATTAATGGAAACTATATGTAAATCAAAATTTCAATAATGAAAGACCATTTACAAAAGGAAATCCTTCCTCTAATTTTTTTGGCTAGGGGAATCGACAATTGGGGTGGGGATCATACTTGTGTGACATGGGGTTGATTCCTCTTTGCTACGTCTATAACCCTAGGTGCACCTACATCTCCCATACATAGTTGTAGAGTCTATTCGAGGTTTGAACCCACACCATCACAAGGTGTGCCTTAACAGTGCCCCCCATTTCCAACTGGTCTACACCCTATGGGGTTTAAATATTTAAGGGTATGGGGTTGGGCTTTGATTCGCTTATGTGTGCATGAGTCACGAGATCATTTAATACAATATTTGTGGGTGTAACCACACACTCGAACACTACCCCAAGGTGAACCCATGGATTTAGGCTAGGCTCTCATAGGAACTGAACCTTCTCCATTGGTGAAAACTCCTCACTCTTCACCAATGGATCCAACCCATTTGGTCAAACTCTCCCTCTTAATTACTATAAAATAATTTGACATTAAACCAATCAGCATAAGGATACACTTTCAATTTTTAAATGCAAGGTCTAGTCGACAAAATCAAATTCAATATTTTAATTCAATTAGAACCAACATTTCACAATTTTCCACATTATACCTTTTCAATATGGTGACACTTAAAAATAATAAGCATAACCAAATTATTCACACACAAACTCTATTTTATAAGTTCATCACTTCCTTAGAATCTCTTAGATGGAGGTCTTGCTCTCCAGAGGAGGACAATCCTAGAGTTTAGGGTTAAGATCCTTAATCTCATGCATGTAAGACCTTCTCCCATGGTTATAAGTATCATTTCATGGTCATTAGGGTCATAAACATAAGAACAAGATTCTTTAATCTACAAGCTTCTTGCATAACAATTCTTTAGTCTACAAGCATCTTTCCTCATTATTCAAAAAATACATGGTTATAAAAAATGACATAAAGCATTATAAAATATGAGCTCACAACCCTTATGCCAACAAATTATACAATCCATCATATAATAGAGGTAAATACTTCACAACAATATTCATTACTATTTATAATAATTACACAATAATCTATGCATAACGTTCATATGATTTTGAGGGTATGGGAGATCTAGCCTCCTCCTTTCAAGAGGGAAATGTAGTACTTTTTTTTTTGTAAATAAAAGATTATATTGCTACAAATTCAACACAAATACATAGCATGCAGGGTAGCATAGTTTCATCAACCCCCGCCTTAGCTAGATTTACAGTCTTCCGCACAAGAATTTACAGTCTTCCCCTAAAAAACCACAATGTTCTGAACAGAGACCCATAAAAAGAGAGTACAAGTTAACCATCTATCCGCTAAAAATCTATGACTATGACACCTAATCACTAAGGGAGCTAGAACAATAATACATCACAGAGCCATCAATTAATACATCAAACTAGGTTCTTAGAGAGATACCCCAGGCTGGTTCGTTCAACAACAATCGACTTGGTCCTTTCTGAAAGCTTCATCCCCTCCATCACCTTCATGGAGTCGAGTCCAGCCTACTATACATCTCCTTTTGGGCATGAATTCCTGCTTGAACCCTTGATCTCTGCACTCTGCTACCCTGGGTGGTAGAATTGGAGCCCCAAATGGGAAGCTATTAAGTTAATCTTTCGATGCATAAGCCTACAATCAGCATTGCGTTCCTTCCATGCTCGTGTCGACTCCTCATCACCCTCCCTCTTAGTAGCACTACTTATGGACACATGCGTGATAATTTATTCATGACCCAATAAAGCATAATCATCTTGTCATACGCGAAAAATCTCCCGGCCGTGGTGCCGGGGTCAACTACCCATTCCTCTACCTCCCTACGAAGATATTCTATTGGAATCATCTTAAATTCCTCCCACAACCTCTTTTCCACCATCTCAATATCATTACAGATCTCCAGAGGAATGCGATCTTTGAAGAAATATGCCACTTCTAGGCATGGGATTGGGCCCATGTTACTCGTCCCCTGTAACCCCTCGGCTCACCAACCCATTTTCCTTTCCACCGACGATCAACGATGGCCTCCCCCGTGCCAGTTTCCATATACATGGATCGTTTGGGGGCCATACTAGATAATCGCCAAGGAATCCACTCACCAATATATTGAAACCCAAGAGCAGAATCGTCGCCTCACACCTTCCCACTCAACTTACCCTCTACCAGAACAGAGATGGAGAAATCTCCACAGAAAGAATGTATGAAGGGGAAGAGAGCATCCCTTGGATATAAAAATGAGGAGGCCATACTTACCAAAAATGGATTGTACATCCCCTCCATTTTCCAAAACTTTCCTTCACCCTCTACTGTACCAATCATGAAATTTAGCATCATGCCCAAATTTAAGATCAGATCGAGCCACTAGAGTGGATCCAACCTTTTTCTCCTCCCATGTTTGTTTCTGTACCCCTTAGTACTTAAAATGGTAATGGGGCAGCTTAAGGTCATTTTTTTTCTGCATGATCACACGAGGTGGGTTTCCATCACCATGAGGATCTCCGTATGCTTCCCGTACCTTCCTTAGCGATCTTATTATGACCTTCCACATGTCATCTTACCTCATAATCATGGACGACAAGATGGCTGCAATTGAGGGCCCATATCTCGTCCCTAAATTATTCTAAAGACCTTGATATGTGGGCCCCACCCCCTTTTGCACCTATATTGGCAAGTAGGCTCGCCACCTTGTTTGTGTCCTGCCCAACGTGGTTGAAGGAGACAGATTTTTGGGTAGAGACTAGGTCTTGAAGGGTATCCAACCTACTGGAAAGACGCCATCTGGATGAGATTTTCTCTGTGGACCGACCATTGGATAATATTTTGGAAATATGAATTAGAATGTTAGAGTCCCCTTCTACGATCACTGGAAACCACCCTTCCCTAACTATGAGCTTGATTCCTTGGTCAAGACCTTCTAGTTCTGCAACATTATTGGTATCATTACCTATATATCCAAAGTAAAGTTTTAAAATTTCTTCGACAGTGTTTATGAAGAACCCCCCATATCCTGCAACACCTGGATTGCCTACAGATTTTGACATTCATCTAAGCCCATCCAAATTGCTTCTATCCAGGCCCCAATCAGCCATGATGCGAGCTTCCTCTGCTGAGAAGTCCTTATCTTGCTCACCCCATTGCATACTTCTAATAGTTTCGAGGAGGTTCAAAACAAGTTTTTGCCATACCTCCTCTTCATTGTTCTTCTTGTCCTGGAATATGTGGTTGTTTCTCTCCTTCCACACACTCCACATCACCATCCCAGGAAACATCAGCCATAGAGTTCTTAGAATTATATTTTTAAAGGATTTGAGGTTCCAGTCGCGCAAGGATTGTCCAGGTTGACCTCTACTTCGGTCACTCCTTCAGAAAATCATGGCTCCTCTATCCCATATGGAGTTCGTATAGGGGCAGATGTCCAACAGGTGGCTCATGCTTTCCTCACTGTTTAGGCATAAGGCACATTGGGAAGGGTCGTGGATCCCTTGTCTCCTAATATTTTCTCATGTTAGGATCCTGCATTTGACAACCAACCAACAGAATATGGAAATCTTTGGCCATGAATTGGTTTCTAATATCTTTTTCCAAATTCTATCCTCAGCCTCCCCGCTGCAGGAGCGAATATCATAGGCCTCTTTGATACTAAAAGTTCCTTTGTGTTTGTATCCCCACCTTAATATACCTAGACCTACTTTAATGTGGATGAATCTCTCCTAAAGCGTTTCCTAAAAAGAGCGAAAATCTTCTTCATATGTGAGACCATACATCCCCTCTTGGTTCGACTATCGCCTCTGATCATCTAAGGCAAGATCCTCCCAATAGTGACATACTTTAAATTTTCCCTCTTCCCTCCCTCTGGCCTTGATAGTCTTCCATTTGACATCCTCTCCCATTTTAGGGAGCTAGTTCCAAGAATCATCCCAAAATTTGGCATTCTCCCCATCACATATTTCCCAAAAACTCTGTTCCTGCTCAAGCTTTTTCCCTGCTTGGGATTTCATCCATATATGCAATCCTTTCCGCTCCTCATTATATCTGATCAACTGAGCATAATTTATATCCCTAGTGTATTTCACATGCCATAGTTTTGCCCATGGTTCCTCCTTATGATTACACCATCACCACCAAATTTTTGCACCTTGGATTTCGCTCATGAATTTGGGACCCCTGAGCCCTAGTCCCCCTCTTTCCTTGTGACAACAAATTTTATCCCACCCTACTAAGGAAAAATTAGATTTCGCTTACCTTCCCCCCCAAAGGAAGTTTTTCTGGATGCTTCTGATTTCCTTTATGACAGACTTTGGGGCGGACAAAACTGAAAACAGGTATATCGAGATTGCTTGAAGCACAACTTTAACCAACAACAACCTACTAGGTAGGTTTAGGGGATGAAGGATCCAACTCGACAACCTGCTTTTAAATCTATCCAATAGGTTATGCTAAGATACCTTTTTCATGGTACCAACCCCCAGGGGAGCCCCTAAATATTTGGTAGTGATGGTCCCTTTGGAAAAACCCAGAATCCTAACAATTTTCCTATGGACCAGGGAAGCTATATTAAGGAAGAAAACCTATGATTTATCCGCGTTAATTGCGAGCCCTAAAGCCTTTGCAAAAAATTTTAGGCTTCTCTTAAAATATCGGGCCTCTTGGACTGAAGGGTTCCCCATAAGCATCGTGTCATCCACAATTTGTTGGTGCATTTGTTTTTCCATTCCCTCATGGAGGTTAAGCCCATGGATCTCTCTGCTTGAAGATTGGGCTTGGATGAGACTGCTCATCCCTTCCGCCATTAATATGAAGAGAAAAGGAGAGAGGGGATCCCCTTGTCTGATTCCTTGAGAGGGATGAAACAATCTAGTTGGAGACCCATTCAACAGAATATAAAAGAAGGGGGTGGTTACCAGATTCATTACCCACTCCACCCATTCTGTTCCAAAGCTAAAAGCTTCCAACATTTTTTCCATATACTTCCAGCTTAATTTATCATAGGATTTTGCTATGTCCAACTTTATCAGCATACTAGGTCTCTTGGTCACCTTCAGGGAATGGATAGTTTCATGAATCAAGATGATCCCATCCAAGATCTACCTCCCCTCCACAAATCTTGATTGTTTCGGGCTAACCAGGTTGGGGAGGAGGGGATTTAATCTATTAGCTATCACCTTTGAGATAATTTTATAAATAAGATTGCATAAGGCAATGGGTCTGAACTTACCTTGGGTATCATCTCCTTCCCCTCTTGGAATCGGGGATAGAAAAGTGGTATTAAAGGCCTTAACTAGAACTCTGCGATTACACCTATATTATTCCACTATTTCCAGAACATCCTCTTTAATAAGGTCCCAAAAGAAGTGAAAGAAGTTGGCGGTGAAGCCATCCGACCCTGGAGCTTTCCCTAAGGCCATCTGGTTTACCGCTTCCTTCACATCCTACATAGATATTCGTTTAACCAACATCTCATTATGTTCTCTGGTTATCACCCTAGGAATAAGTTTGGTGATCCTGGTTATGTCATTCCTTCTATGACGTCTGTCTTCAGACATTATTTCCTCGAAGTGATGGACCAATTCTTGCTTGATTTCACATCTGGATTCAACCTGGTTCCCATTAGCCTTCTTAAGCTTATGAATTTTCAATTTGTGTCTGTTATGGATAACTGACTTATGGAAGAATTTGATATTCTTCTCTCCCTCCTGCAGCCATTGATTCCTGGGCTTCTGTTTCCAGAATATTTCCTCTTTTTTTCCCCTAGCTTTCAATTGGTTAAGCAGGTCTTTCTGCTTCTATTTCATGTCCTCGTTCCACCCGTCCTCCATACCTCTCTGGTGGATGTGCTCGATGTCCCTGATCAACCTCCTCTTATCTTTAAAAAATATTCCCAAAGTCTTCCTTATTCCACGTTCGAATTTTGGCTTTAAGAGCCTTTAGCTTTTACTGGAAACGGTACATTCCGGTACCTGTGGGGGGGAACCAGTTCCTGCCACCACTATTCTACCAAATCCTTAAATTTCTTATGATCCAACCGAAATTTTTCAAACATAAAAGGTTTGCTCAAGATGGAATTTGACCAATCCCAATTGACACTAATGGGCCAATGGTCTGATCTGGCCACCGGAAGGACACTGGCACTTATCTCACCTGTTCCCCTCGCAATATTCTTCGTAACCAGAAATATGTCAATTCTGGAAGCCACAAGATGCTCCCTCCCTCACTTGTTGTTCCATGTATATCAACTATATCTTGTTTTGAGATCTATGAGGGGACTATGAGCCAGGATATCTCTATATGCTTCTTGAAATCTGTTTAGGACACGCCTTCCACCCATTTTTTATCTGAGCAAGGTTATAAGCTTATAGTATCCCCCTATGATCCAGGTTCCTTCATTGGCTAGACCCTTTGACTAGTTCAATAGATTCATAAAATCCTACTTTTGAGGGAAAGCACTTGGACCATAAACATTCACAAGGGTTCCTTTAGCCCCTGAATCTAAGAAGTTAAAATTGGCTATCGAAGCAAACTGATTGGATCTCCATTCTATTAGGTATATGAATTTTGGTTGCCATAGAACGAATAAACCTCTTGCCATTCTTACTGCATCAATCGCCATAACCCTGCTTCCTTTCCAAATCTTCTGTCCCAACCTCTCCATTACTTATGAACTACACTTTGTTTCTTAAAAAAAAGAACATTTTGCCTCTCCTGTTTGACCTTCCTAGCTAAGGTCTTTATTTTATTGAGATGGTTGCATCCCCTAATGTTTGAGGAAAATATATTCATTGAATAACCTTGTTTACTTCAGAAAAATACGCCATTATCGTCGGATACTGGCCTGATTCTATAATCTTTACTCCTACCTCCACAATCCTTTGCTTATTCGTCTTTCTCCCTCTTTTCAAATCCTCTTCCGGATATTTTATTTTGCTTCCCTTATGAGGTTCTGAAGCTATCTGTAGTTGTTGGTGCGCTTTGGTTCTAATAATAGCTTCCTGGAGCAGTTCCAGTTGTCTTATGGACACTTACCCCTAAACTTTCTTGTCGCATTCCTTTTCAATCTCATCTAGATCTAGTTCACCCAGTTCCATTTATTCCACCCCATCTTCATCCATCACCTCGATTTGGACCTCCTTCTCTTCCTTGTTTCCTGTCTCCACCACCTATACTTGTTTCTGCTTCGCTGGTTTCTCAACCTTATTCCTCTCCCCCTCACAGTCCTCACCCTTCTCCTATAGGATCTGAAACGGATTGTTGTTGGTATTCACCTTCCCCTGGTTTTCCTTCCTCATTTTTGGAGGCCCACCCATCTTGTTCTTCTGTTTACTCCTCACTTGCATGAAACCTTCTCCATCCTTTCCCCCCTCCTAGGGGTGATTGGAACTGGAGGGTGCTTGGATCAGCTGCGAACAATTTCTCCCAAAATGGCCATATTCATGGCACTGTCAACACCTAAACGGGATTTGTTCGTAGTCAATTGACTGAACCCATTCTTCATCATCCTAGTTCAGGTCGATTGCCTATGATAGTTCTTTCAATAGATCCATGTAGACATAGATACGGGAAAATGCCATATACCTCTGTTGTTTGGTCTACTCAGTAACCTTAACAAATTACCCTACCAAGTTACCAATGTCTTGCAAAATTTCTAGATCCCAGTATGCATGGAAGGGAAAACAACCGGTTCCATACTGGAGCAACAGTCATCTCCCCTATTTCTGGGTTGAATCTTTCTTTCCATGGTCTTAGATACAACCCTGCTAAGAAGAAAAAATAAGGTCCCAGTTGTCTTCTAGATACGTACCCCTTACCTTTCTTATCACATTCCTTTTCAATCTCATCCAGATCTAGTTCACCCGGTTCCTTTTATTCCACCCCGTCTTCATCCATCACCTCGATTTGGACCTCCTTCTCTGTTAGTTTTTTATCATTTAGATAGTATTATCTTAGGATCTTTAATTGAGAGAATAACAAGCACAACAATCAAACATAAGAGACAATAGACACAAAGATTTTCCTTGGGAAAATCATAAAGGAGAAAACCCCGCAACTTCCTCGGAGATAGAATCAACACCAAAAGCAAAACCCAAAAACAGTAAGATGATCTCCCGACATCAGTTTCTCTCTCTCTCTCTTGTCCCAACTTCTTCTTTCTCTCTCAGTTATGTGCTACAACTGAGTGTGAGTGAATGTATGATAAATAGAGAGGCTCACTCTCTATTTATACTAATTCCCGACTTGAAAATAACTCACTAGGGCCGATTTCTCTAGGAGAGTCTAATAACCCTAGGGCCCCACAACTGCGGGGACTTTAACCCTTGATCAATAAGGAGGGCTACCCTCTATGACTTTACATGAATTGTTTACATTATTGAATCTCCCTATAGGAACATCGGGGCATGAAATGACTCAATTACATTACAGATACTTCCCGGAATGAACATCGGGGCACAATACATAAAATATACAAGTGAATACATTCCAAATTTACAAATACATCAACACTCCCTCTTAACTAGGAAGGTATTCTCTCGACACAATTTATCAGTACAAGTCTTCTTGTCCGTATCATCTAGATCATCATCAATTTATCTTCATCTTCAAGTCATCTTCATCTCTGGATTTGGATCATCACTGGATCTGGATCATCATTGGATCTGGATCATCACTGGGCCATCATCACTGGTGCTATCTCTCAATTCTTCTCGTCATAGGAAGTTCTATAGAGCCAACCCTTTTTCATGCTAGTTGTAGGCCTAGCCTCCATGTAGGTCTTCTTCAGCGCTTATATCTGACCCTTAGTCAGAACAACCCACCCAACACTTACATCTGACCATGGGAGGAACAAATACAAAAACCATGTCAGAAAGGCACGCCTAGCACTCACATCTGACCATGGGAGGAACACATCCAACAACCATGTCAGAAAGGCTTCAACACTTATATCTTACCATGGGAGCAACACATCCAACGACCATGTAAGAAAGGCTCAACACTTATATCTGACCATGGAAGGAACACATCCAAAAACCATGTCAGAAAGGCTCAGCACTCACATCTAACCATGGGAGGAACACATCCAACAACCATATCAGAAAGGCTTCAGCACTTATATCTTACCATGGGAGGAACACATCCAACAACCATGTAAGAAAGGCTCAGCACTTATATCTGACCATGGGAGGAACACATCCAACAACCATGTTGGAAAGGATCAACACTCACATCTGACCATGGGAGGAACACATCCAACAACCATGTTAGAAAGGCTCAGCACTTATATCTTACCATGGGAGGAACACATCCAACAACCATGTAAGAAAGGCTCTACGCTTACATTTTATCATGTGGGAACACATCCCGCAGTCACATCAGAATGGATCTACACTTACATATGATCATGTGGGAACACATCCCTCAGTCACATCAGAATGGCTCCCGCACTTATATCTGACCATGGAAGGAACCAATCCTACCATGTTAGAAAGGATTCCAGACTCATCACCTCCCCTTGGAGGGAACCTCAATCTGGAGAACACCAAGATTCTCCCTGAAGTACTCAAACTTCACTCTGGCCAATGGCTTGGTCAACACATCATCTATTTTCTCGTCCGTCGCAACATACTGGAGCTTCACTACTCCTCTCTACACCATATTCCTGATATAGTGATATTTTATCTCGATATGCTTCGACTTGTCATGGAACATCGGGTTCTCAGAGAACTTCACACAACTCTAGTTGTTGCAATATATACAATTAGCATCTAATTGGATATCAAACAAGTCATACAATAGATTCCTCAACCATACTGCCTCACAACTAGCTGAACAAGCTATGACATACTCTGCTTCAGCTGTACTCAGTGCCACACAAGACTGTTTCCTGTTAAACCAAGAGATCACACTTGATCCCACACTGAAGCAGCACCATGAAGTGCTCTTCCTATCACTGGCACTACCTTCCCAATCTGAATCAACATAACCTTCAGGGACCCTCAGAATATGCTTTGCAACAATTAGGTGAACATGTATCGAATCTGTAAGGCACTGGTTCAATGTGTTCACAGCAAAGCAAATATCTGGTCTTGTGTTCGTCAGGTACATCAAGGACCAAATCACCTGAGGATACATTGTAGCATCAGCTGAATCGGATGAAACATTACTTAATAGCTTCAGGTTCGATTCCATAGGTGTGGTCATGGCCTTGCAGTCCATTATCCTGAACTGCATACTTCCCTTGTCCCAGGGAGATTCCATCCGCATTCTGCCACACCTCCATGCCTAGAAAGTAGTGCATCATATCCAAGTCCTTCATCTCGAACTCGGCAACAAGTCTCCTTCTTGCAGCTTTAATGAGTTCCTCTTTTCTACCAGGAAGAAGTCATCGACATATAACAAGAGAATCACTGGTCTTCCGCCTTCAACCTTGAAGTAAAGGTTGGAATCTGCTTTACTCTCAGTAAATCCTAGAGCCATTATTAACCTGTCCATCCCGTCATATCATGTTGAACCTCGAGATCTTCTACAGTCACTCCCTCTGAAGTGGAGCATCATTCTCCCTCTGTCTTTTGTACTCTATGCACTGAAAAATTCTGTACTTGAGTGACAAGTAGCTTCCTCTGCTACTAATATTCTATGTATCCATCTAGGATCACTGGATACCAAGATCCTCTATCTTGAACTTTTTCAAAAGTTCTTCTCACACCCATCTGTGAGCTTGTCATCCTCTATAGGATTTCATCTTCAACCTTGTAGCAAAGGTTAAGATCTTCATCACTATAGGTGATCTTCAAGTTCCTCATGTATGTATTATCCCATGGGTGCCTTCTGAGCTCGTACAAGGCCTTCTTTCATTTGGACACATGATTCTGCCTGTCATGTGTATTTCTAATGGCTGCAAATGTCTTCTCGTAGTTTATGCCTTCTTTCTGTGAGAAGCCACGTGCTACGGATCTTGCCTTGTATCCCACGATGTTGTCATCTATTGCATGCTGGATCTTGTAGATCCATATGGAATATACTATGGACTTCCCTTCAGGTCTCGATGTCGCATCCTAGACATCATTATTCTTGAACTGGTACTCTCCTTCCCTTTCTTCTTGGATTCTTCTTCATACTTGGAAGGTTCTTCATCAATGATGTCGCTCAACAGTGTTACATAACTGCACTATGTCTGAGATCCTCTTCTTTTTGAGTATCATAATAATATTATTCATCTTGGATTATTTCTTGAACTATCGTCACTTGTTCTTCGGAACAAGTCTCATCCTTCTTTTCTTGTAGGCGATTGTATGCGATCTTTCCTACAAGTCAAATGCACCAGGTGTATGATTATAAACATTTCATAATGCATATTCATAATGGTAAATTCTTATGCATAAAGATATAATCATGCAACTTCTATAGCCAATACAACATTCATCCATATCTCACGGAAAATTTTCTAGATGCCTTCCATCTCTACCAAGACAACATTGAGATTGTGCACTAATCCAATATGTCAGCAAAGAGGTTTCATTCTAGATAAGTAGCAATGGAGAGTTGTATAGAACCATGAGCTACTTACCCATCACATGTGTATTAGTAGTATACTGTCATTAATGCAAAGATTCTATCATGCATAATACATCAACTAAACATAAACAAATGCATAACAAAATAATATCATGAAATGACAATTAAACACTTATCTTTATTTGTTTCATGGGTAGACTCCTTCTTTCAGCTTCATCATCTTCTTCATTCATAACAACATCATTTCTTATCCAAATGCTCAAGATGGATAAGAGGTTCTTCAAGAATTGAGTTCTTCATATTACTTAGTGCTTGAGGGATCTTCTTTGAATCATGAGAGCTTGATCTTCAGCTGCTCCCATCTTCTTTTCTCTTATTATGAGTCAATCTTCTTCTTGTGTGCACTCTTCCCAGAGTCTGCTAAAAGTAATCACTTCCTTCTGGCACACATTCCTCGAATGAATGAATCCCATGATCCTGGGAGGTCATTCAAGGTGGTTATCACAAATTCTGCATTCTCCACTTCTTCTTCTACCGCTTCAAGTTGTTCTTTGATTTGAGAGACCCTTGTAAAGTATATCTGTATGGGCTCTGCATTCTGGATCTTCATATTCTTCAACTGGTTTCTCAAAGTCATATTCCGATTTATGTTCTTCCCTTCAAATAACTTGGTTAAGGAATCAAACATCTCTTTATGTGTCTTTAGGGAAGATATTTGTGGTATAAGGTGATCCTTGATTAAATCAACAATGATCTTCTTGACCTTGACCAAGTTCTTCTTGTGTAAGGCTTTTAGCCTCATCTCCCTCTGGAGCTGGAACCTCTCCACTTATGTAGGTGTCCAATTCATTTTCTTCAAGAACCAGTGAGATCCAATACTTCCATGCTTGGAATCTTTTCAGATATGATTGGATAGAAATATAGACCTCTTCAAGGTGAGCTGTCCAATGTACTCTTTTTCTGAAAACAGTGGAGGGAAGCTCCCGGAACAGGAAGCCCTAGTTTTCCAATTTCTTCTGCATAAATTCCTGATACTATTTCTGCGGTATCTCCAAAAGTACTACTCCTTTGTGTTTGGAATTTTGCATTGAGGTATCCTCGTCTATCCTCTTTCTAAAATCGTAGGTTTGAGCAGAATTTGTTTCACCAATTGGGACTTATGCTCGTTTTCCCAAGGTGACCTATTTCAGAACTGTTCAAAAGAGTGATCTTGTACAAACTTCCATGATTTACGGGTTCATCTTCAGGGTCTAAAAATTTTACCACAGAAAGTACAATCCGTTCCCTTTCGGGAACAACTTGAAAATTTTCATTTGGACCTTCATAGCCCTATATATAGCAATTATCCCTAGGTGTCATGTTTAGAGATCAATCTTGGAAGAGTCTAGAACCCTGATTTGGAGGAATCATATCTCCAAGAATATAGCAAATATGAGGTTGAAAATTTTACACGGTGTACATCAAGAATTGTTCTTTGTCCTAGGAAAGTTTCGGCTCGTGAGCCTTCTCCAATCTTGAGATATAGCGAATGTACCAAAACGTATCAGTTTTAGTATTTTAGGGTGTTTCAAGACCGGGGTCAAACTAGGGTTTGACTTTCTTGGAGTTTCAACCCAAAAAAAATATCAACCCAGGTCTCTAAACTTAAATTTTGATGAGGAGAGTAATCCTATTCTGGGCTCACTCAAAAATTCCTCTTCTGTAAAAATCCCTAATTTCCCGCAGCAAAAACTTAAAATGCCCATAATCAAATTCCGCTTCGACAAAAAGATGCGCCCTTCAATGGAGAGTTAGCCTAGCCTTCTTTTGCTGATGGATTGTGGAGAGAGACCCAAAAATGAAGAATCCCTAGTTTCTTCAGCTACACAGTGTCTTCTTCTCAGGTTAGCTCTGATACAATGTTAGATTTTTATCATTTAGACAGTATTATCTTAGGATCTTTAACCGAGAGAATAACAAGCAAAACAATCAAACATTAGAGACAATAGACACAAATATTTTCCTTGGGGAAACCATAAAGGAGAAAACCCCGCAAATTCCTTAGAGATAGAATTTGCACCAAAAGTAAAACCCAAAAACAATAAGATGATCTCCCGACAGCAGTAGTCTCACTCTCTCTTGTCCGAACTTCTTCTTTCTCTCTGTGTTATGCGCTACAACTGAGTGTGAGTGAATGTATGATAAATAGAGAGGCTCACTATCTATTTATACTAATTCTTGACTTGAAAATAACTCACTAGGGTCGAATTCTCTAGGAGAGTCTAATAACCCTAGGGCCGCACAACTACGGGGACTTTAACCCTTTATCAATAAGGAGGGTTACCCTCTATGACTTTACATGACTTGTTTACATTATTGAATATCCCTATAGGAACATCAGGGCATGACATGACTCAATTACATTACAGTTACTTCCCGTAATGAACATCGGGGTACAATACATAAAATATACAAGCGAATACATTTCGAAGTTACAAATACAGTAATATTCTCTTCCCTGTTTCATTCCTCTCCCCCTCATAGTCCTCACCCTTCTCCTCTAGGATCTGAAACGGATTGTTGCTGGTAGTCACCTTCCCTTGGGTTTCCTTCCTCATTTTCGGAGGCCCACCCATCTTGTTCTTCCGGTTACTCCTCACTTGCATGAAACCTTCTCCACCCTTTTCCCCCTCCTGTGGGCGATTGGAACTGGAGGGTGCTTGGATCAACTGCGAATAGTTTCTCCTAAAATGGGCATATTCATGGCACTGTCTACACCTAAACGAGAGTTTTTCATAGTCAATTGACTAAACCCATTCTTCATCATCCTAGTTTAGGCCGATTGCCTCCGATAGTTCTTTCAATAGATCCATGTAGACATAGATACAGTAAAAGGCTATATACCTATGTTGTTTGGTCTACTTAGCAACCTTAACAAATTACCCTATCAAGTTACTAATGTCTTGCAAAAATTCTAGATCCTAGTACTTGCATGGAAGGGAAAACAATTGGATCCATACTAGAGAAACCGTCATATCCCCTATTTCTGGGTTGAATCTTTCTTTCCATGGTCTTAGATACAACCTTGCTGAGAAGAAAAAATAAGCCCCCCCCTCGAGAATCATGTCCCGATATTCTTGGTTAAAGAAGATGATATTAAAAAAACCTTTAGATCCCAAATGGAGATCATAATGGCATTTAGGGTTCTAGGTGCCCTTGATCCAACAGACTACATCTCTCTCTTGAGGCTAGAACCCCACAAATTTGCGAATGAGGGCCTTCTCCTTCCATAGTTCAACCTTTCCCCAAATCTTATCAGATCATATTTGAATGGACGAGATGGATTGGGATGTCAGAAGAAAACCTCCCAAGCCCGATGTCCTACCCTTACTTGTTTCGGTTCCGCTGCCTTCGTCGATCCCGATTCCACCAAATTTTTTCTCAGGCCTCTGGCTCCTATGAACCGTCACCTCCATGATCGACAATGGGGGATTTGCAGCCCCCACCCTATGCTCTATCTCCACCAAACCCTTCACTGATTCATGCTCGAGAAATGAAATATCATCGTTCAAATGTAAGACTAACTATATTTTAAAATATACATAAAAAATGCAATCACCTCATTTAATCCCTTAAAATCATTTATATATCATATGCCAAAAATTTCCATACACAACAAACACAATTTGTCTAGGGTACGAGGGATTCGAGTAGGTCTTATTGACCTAACTATATTTTCACCTTTTGGGAAATAAAACATATGAATCTAAATATGAAATTTGGTGATCATGTGGATATAGATTCCAACAACCTTCTATAAAAAGTGAAATCCAATGGACACCCTATGGGAAAGTTATAATGGAATTTCATCTACAACCATTTTGCATTATGAAGTGCCATACAAGAAAATATGAGCTAATTTTGTTTAGAAACTAGTTATTGATGCAATATATCTTATGTAAAATGTTTAATTTGTGGAGATTACAGCATCAGGAGTCATTCTCCAGTCTTGTGAGTAATATCAAGACAATAGACTTGTGAGTAATATCAAGTCCTACAAACATCCTCATATGATTGAGGTGGTGATGTTGTAAAGTTTGTGAGTAATATCAAGTCCTACAAATATCCTCATATGATTGAGGTGGTGATGTTGTAGAGCTTGTGAGTAATATCAAGTTGAGTCTTGTGAGTAATATCAAGACAATAGACTTGTGAGTAATATCAAATACTACAAATATCCTCTTGTTGTGAGATGATGTACTTTACTATGTAAAGTGGATATACTCTGTGATGCATGGCTAGTCATGGTAAACAGGTGCTACAAGTCTCCTTTAGGGATTAGCTACCCCTAGAGTGATTTAATTTAGGGTGAAAACGCGAAGTTGGGTAACACTTTTGGCTTGTTTTTGACAAACAAAATTGCTAAATTTTATGTTTTTCAACTTCGACCTCTTCAGACCCATATCTCCTTTAGGAGTTTCAACTTGAAGTAAACACAAATGTTTTAGATAATTGAATTGGATTTATACTTGTATTTTTTAAAATTTTTTTATGGACATATTGTGGGACAAATTTGGTTCTCACCAACGACATATACTTGAAAATTTTAGGTATGGATAATGAGTGACCAACATAAGCACTAGTTTTTTGAGAGATGGTTATTCTTTTTAGATAAAACAATGTATGATCATAATCTACACACACCTCACTTGTACATGGACTATATTTTGAGTTTTTTCGGACATGAGAACAATTTTTTATTATTTATCGAAACAACATAAGTTCTGAAAGTGGTGCATTATTGACACACGTTGGTGAGATTCAATTTTATTTATAGTGTGACTCTTATTGGAAAAAATAAAAGTACCCCTTTGAAGAGGACAAGGCAATTATGATCTCTATGAAGGTTTCAATTTTTTTGGTGTTGTCTTTGTTATGATATTGAATTTTCATTTTGGTGATTTTCAGAGTAATAAAATTCTTAAGGGATAAGGTTTAGAAAAAAATGTTAATAAATAGAAATTAAAATCGAAATGAAACAATTATTATATCATTGGAAATTAGATTTGGAGATGAATCCATTGCTACCAAGTCTGAAAAATAATATTTAAAATTTGCAGAGGTTTGGGCTTGCTGAAGTTGTAGGTTCCAGAAAGATGCCATATATTTTCGTAGGTTTTGTTGACCATGAACTCTCAACCAAAAAAATATGTTCCAAACTCTCGGCCGAGAGTTTAGTTCAAACTCTCATCCGAGAGTTTTTTTTTTAAAATACAACGTGCTGATTGGTTCAAACTCTCGGCCTAGAGTTTTATTAAACTCTCGATTGAAAGTTTGAACTCTCACAAACTCTCGACCTAGAGTTTTTTAAACTTTTGGCCTATAGTTTTTTAAACTTTCGGACTAGAGTTTGAGGTTGACATTTTTTCGCATGTTCATCCACGTGCCCTCTTTTTTTTCACTCCCTTTTTATAAAATTGTTTCCCAACTTCGTGTTTTCACCCTTTCGCATGTGACTACATGACCAGAGGTAATACATATGACATAGGTTCGGAAACAATATTGTGAGTATGATATGATATAGAATTAATGAAACACATATGGACCATGCAGAGATAATTAATATGAGCACAGAGATAGACGGAATTCGAATTTCCCATGCATGCCTCCAAGAGAACTTGAATTTATAAGAAATTAGTTGAGTCTTACTAGTGATAAATAAGTTCAAGTTAATAAAGGAATCAACTCCTTAATTTATTCAATTGGTTGTTGAAGATGACACTGATGGAGAAACTCTAGTTACATTCAGTTACATTCATTTCGGTTCAGTTACATTCAATTATGTTCAGTTACATTTAAAACTGTTAAGTTGCATGCAGTTCCATTCTGTTACATGCAGTTCCATTCAATTTAGTTCAAGTCATTCAGCTAACAACTCAGTTAGAGACAGTTAAACTCAGTGAATTAATGGATGGCGCATATCTTCCTTATGGGAGATAATTATGGAGTGCCAACTTCTCACCAAGTCAGTGAGGGTGCATGGTTGAAGATAAAGCAATGTTCTTAATGTTAACTACTTACTGTAGCATGCAATATTCGCTACCCTCCTTATATGACCTAATTTGACTTGTTATTAAAGTGATATGCACTTGGAAAGATCAATACAATGTTCCATTTGATCTGTACTTTCTTGTGCTCTCGAAAAAGGAAATATGCTATTGTGTTGTAATCATTCTCTGTTGATTATCAATCATACTCTAAGATTGTTTTCTAGGTTTTTAATCATTTGAATCAGTGGAATGTTTTCTTAGGGTATATCCCATGTTCTATGGTTTGATTTATTTGTATTTGGATTATTGATGAGATCTACCTACACTGTAATTGTGGATTAAAGTTTTAAAGTTCAAGTTTCTTCATATTTTCTCAAAACACTAACATAATTCCAATAGAAACTATATGATCAAGTATTCATTTGACTTCATACAACAATATTGTAATAAAAATATGAAACTGATTTTTAGACTTGTATGCATTTCTACAAACAATTTGCATACAACATAAATTCAAATTCATTTGTTCATTAAACCTACAAGAAATTTCAATGAAAAATATTATTAACAAATAATGAAATTATAATCTTCATCATACAAGATTGAATTCATAACAAAGGAGTAGAAGAAAAGAACTTATCTTTTTATAATTTGAGTTCCAAGGAAATTGATTATGGGTGAACCATTTTCCTCCTAACCACCTTGGACTACAATAACATCAATGCAGACAGTTTTCCCTCCTAAGGTAATAGGAAAATGAGGAAGGATAGTACATCTTCTATTAAAATCCAGTAACTTATCAGTGGCTGGCACACGTTGAGGATAACCTATAGCTTCCCGAGCAGTCCAGGATAGAATACTAACAGAAGCTCCTTCATTAACAATAGTGCAGAGTATGCTCTTATCGTTAACTCGCACATATATTTTTAAAGGAACACTCGAATGAAGATGATATTATATTAGGATACTCCAATAAAAGGAAATAACCTTGGTACTTAGAGAGGGTTCTATTGAAATAGATAGGATTTCCCCTTGTATATAACAATCCAAACTAACTATGAAAACTTAAGAGGGTTTTAGTTGACTATCAATTGGAATATGAGACGGATGTTGTGTCAAAGTGACTACTTTAGTCTTAACACTCTCTGACGAAAGATTAGGATTGGGTGGAGATGACATCTACTTGACCACTTCAAATTCACTCTTCAAAGGAAGAGTGATATGAACTACAGATGAAACTAAATTGATCACTTTTATTTCACTCTTGTAAGGAAGAGTGGGATCGACAAGTGATGAAACTGAATCGACCACTTGGTCAACTAGTGGGGGGTCAAGAGACAAATTTCGGTAACCTGTTGGAAGACGTTGCTGAGGAACAGTAAAATATTCCAACAAATTTGAATATTAATTCATATGAGGACAACGTTAAGTAAGGTGCATATCCTTACATAACAAACAAGGATTATTGACTCTACCTTTTCGACTCTTAAGCACAGAGTCGCTGGTTGATGGGGTATCATCAATATGATGACCACATGATAATGACATGGGGTGTTGGGAGCCATTGGAACACACTTCCAAAACTTGAGAAAAACCAATACAATCCTTTATAAGGTGATCACCCTTACAAAGCCGACAAGGGAATCTTGGATTACGAGTAGTTTTGGTAGGTATTTCAACACTCTCACTAGGAAGAGTAGTTGGTTGGGACTTGGTCAGTAGTTTTCCTTTCTTCTTCTTCTTATTCACCTAATTACTAGTACTACAACTTTCAATAGGAGAATAGGGAGAAAGGGGAGAAGTCACATTTGGCAAATAAGGTGAAGGATTTACAGGAGGTTGGTGTTCTCATGAAGTAGAATTAACATCCGAGACACAAGGTGGGTTTGGAATCACTGGGCTAGAGAATAACCATATAGGTAATTTTATATTTAATTTAATAAGAGTCAAGGTGGCCATGAGAGGAGGACCAAGATTTCCAAATGAAGGAAAAACAAAAGGTTCCTCTTGAGAAGGGACCTCTTGGTTGGTAGTGCCAAATGACATATCTAGAGCTATATAAAAAAGCTATCTCTCTTTCTAATACTTTTAACTATTCAAGAAACAAGTGCTACTTAATATAAAGAAACAAGTAAACATCTGAAAGGAGTGGATAAAGAGTCAGGATCCTCATAGGCTTGTCAAACCATCACAACTCGTAATATACCGTAGGGTCCAATAGTAGAGCTCAACAAGGAGGATCGAGACCGTATCCTTTCCTAAATACCCGATTACTTGGACAGTATGTGCCTAGTAGGTCCCCGAGTGCGTTATTGATGTATTGTGATGAAAATCCGACAAAAATAATTTTCTCGGACGGTCACAGGATCCCTAATGGTATCTCCCGATATACACTAGGTACATGGGAGCTCAAATATGTAGTAGTGTTGTCTATAGCACAACTATATGAAAAGGTCCTTCTGATATACCATCAAGTACGTAAAGTACCTTTCTATATACCACAAGGGTATGTGAAAGGTTGTTCGATATACCAACGTGTATGTGTAAGAATTGCATAGTCCTCGGTATGTAGTGTAGGAAGATAACGACAACTCCTATGCTTAAAGACTCCAAAACATGTCTCTAACCTAACACACAAGTTGATAAATATTTTAAACTTAAACTAGTGCTTAATTTTATCTGAAAGGTTAAGTGGACATATGGAAAGTTAGACTTGACTCAAAACCATGCAAGTATGAGTATGGAAGCCTTTTCTTTCAATGAAAACTATCTATGGAAAGGAGAGATATATTTTATTTTCCCAAAATAAATATTAAAATATAAACACAATCTTTTAATCACCCACACAATTCAACACCAAATTTCCAAAGAACTCAAACCAAAACAAAAACATGCACATGAAAATTAAATACAAATTTTCTAATTCCGATGAATACTATCTATAGAAAAGAGCAAGATGTTTCAAGCAAAGAAACAAATGTAAAATCCCATGCAAGGAACATAAACTCTTCTTTGAATGCAAAGAGAATATAAATCAAAGAGATTGCAAAATATACAATTCATGCCCCCCCCCCCCCCCCCCGACCACGAGGGGGATTTTTAAAAAAAAAAGTACTTCGTCTTTGTCTAAAAGTAATAAAAAAACACTCCAAAATGCGGAAGAAATAGATCTGGAAATCAAAATCACAGTGGCAGCCAGCCTATACTTCCAAAACTGAAAAATGCATCAAAGAATCAAATTCAAACTTGGAATACAAAATACTTACTTGGCACCACAGGTTGCTAGTTTACACTAGAGCGTTAGAAGTCCAACACCACAGCTTGCAAACAAAGAAATAGTGGTGGCACCACTCCCTATTAACTACAAAAAGGCGTTGGGACCCCATGTTGCACTAAGGAAAAGTGTGGTGGATGCATTTAGTACACATTCCAAGCCCGGTGGTCCAATTTGAGATTTGAAAACAAAAAATGCGACAAAATAAGTTAGTTAAAGCAAAAAATATGAATCCCAAATGTCAATTGGAAAACCTAGTGAGCCAAAGCATGAAGATATGAAGGTGAGGAGAGGCAGATCTATTAAATCAGAAGAAAATTTATCAAATAAAAAGAATATCTATTGAATGGAAAGAATATCTATCAAATTAAAAAAAAAAAAATATTCCAACTTACTCAAATACTTAGACTTCATTCCCCAGCAGATTCACCAACTTTGGTTGATGGAAATTCTTCAGTATGTGTGAACAACAAACTATTTCCTTAGTCCAAATGGTATGGATCTAGAACAAAAGGAATCAAAACAATGTATCATCTCTGTAGACCGTTAAAATGCTTGAATGCCAATATTTATTACCTCGCAACAAAAGTGACCATTGTCTCCTGAATTCCTTCGCGATCAGTTGTACCTACAAAATAATGATCAAGACAAGACACAAGAGGTGAAAGTAACAAGATAATTTAACATTATATGCTAATAATCAAGGATAAAAGCAATGAATAACTCACATTAACACAAATTATTCATGGGAAATGGAAACACATTTGTATTAATAGAAAATAAGAAGAAAGCTACAACCAATCCTTGATGTTGAGAAGACTTCCCTATGAACACCTTGCCTCTATGCCTCACCTAGCTCCAATGCATAAAACAGTATAATCGCTGTTTGGCTAGCATTTGGGTGCTCTTCTTCCTCCCTTAACCATGAGGGGTAAGGGTGTATTTAAAGTCCAAAAGGGATAAGGTAGGTTGAATATTTTATGGAGAAATTCAAGGGATCATTCCATGGATTGGGGAATTCGAGTTCCACCTGTCCAGATTCTTTAGGATGAGGCTCCACAAGGATTTATTCAAGAAACTTCTTGAGATCTTCTATTTTTTACATTTTTGGGAGGAGCGCCACACTTTGCATAAGGGAAATGAGTATTTCTAAGGGGGTATCGCCTTTTGTATGAAGGAAACAAGTGGCAACACCACACTTTGCAAGTGGGAAAGGTGCGTTGCTGACTTGGAACCGCCACTTGTCAATTGGAAAGGTGCAGTATTGGCTCAAAAAAAGGGAAAATGCAAGGGAAAAAAACCTTTATTCTTTCATTTCTCTCATTCAAAATATTGAGGGAATGGAGAAAACACTAAAATACCTATTTCATGATCAGGATGGTTACAATATTTAGGTGTAACAAGCGGTCGCTCCAGGAAGAGGAATCCAAACTCAAGAAATAGTTATATTGTGAGCAAAAAGCATAAGAAACCCTCATCAATATTTTCTTCTAGTAGGTCATGTGACTCTATAGGCTCTCGAAGTATCCCAAAGCATAATTCTAGCAGATTTGAAAGAAGAAGGGATTTTAAAAACATTCAACAAGGAGAATTTAGGAAGGGCAGGCTTCCACATTTGATGGAGAAAGTAAGACAGGTTAAGATGAAAAATCATGGATTCTTGAGATGAAGCAGTATTTTATATCTCATGATTACTCAGGAAATGAAAAGGCCAAAATTTCCATTTATAACCTAAATGGACAAGCTTCAATTTGGTGGGAGCACCTCATGCAAGTGAAAGGAATCAATAAAGGAAGGACTAGCTGGGAGAAATTTAAAAAGTATTTCAAAGAGAAATAACTTACTGCTAGGTATTATGATAACAAGAGGAAGGAATTTAATAAACTAAAATTAGGACATAAATATACGAAAGAACGTGTCCATAAATTCTTGGAATTGTTGAGGTATGTGGACTATATCAAAGATGAGAGGGTGAAAATCCAAAGATTCCTTGGAAGTTTGCCTCAAAATTTCAGATATAGAATTGAGTTTATTAATCTACCAACTCTTGATGAATCCATTAGGATGGCGATACATTTCTATGAGCATAGAAAAGGAAAATAAGATATCCATCCAGCATGGAAGGGAAAGTGAAAAGGGAGGTTTGACCAAAGGAGAAGTAGGTTCAATCCATCATTTAAAAATCAGCCAAGGACTTTCCAAAAATACTAACAAACATGAAGTGGAACTAAGCCAGTAGTAGCAACAAAAAACAAGACAAAGGGACCACTTAACTATTGGGGATGTGGAGAGAACCACATGCTTAAAGACTATCCATGTCATAGAGAGAACCCTCAAGGCTTGCATAACTTAGAAGCAACTGTTATAGTGGAGGATATGGAAAGAGAAACTCCTAGAATTTATGCAGCATTGGATAATCATCAGGACGAACATCAATCAACATTGGCTAAAGTTGAAGGTATTATTTCAAAGCATTATATTTATGTTTTGATTGATCCAGGATCTACTCATAGCTATGTTTCCCCAAAGGTAGTTGAAATTTTTTCGCTTGGAGAAACAAAGCATACTAAATCATGGTTAGTTCAATTAGCCATAGGGACATAAGGAAAAGTGAGTGAAGTAGTGATAGAGTTCCCCTTAGTGTTGAATGGGATTCTCATAAAAGAAAATTTAAATGTTCTACCCCTAGGATCCTATGATACTCTTATTGTGATGGATTGGTTGGAAAATCATAGAGCCAAGGTAGATTTTTAAGAAAAATTTCTTGAATGCATTGATGAAGAGGGAAGGATGACATTGGTAAAAGAAAATTCCCAAGCAAGCTTCAGTAAGGAATATTTGAGCCTTACCATTAATAAATTTTTAGAAGAAAGGTTGTTAATTATATGCATCCCATATATTAGATTCTATAAAGGACAAAGGCCTGGAGGTAGAAGATTATTAGCTGTTACAGGAGTTCAAAGATGTGTTTCCAGATGAAGTGTCAGTAATTCCACCAAAAAGGGACATTGATCTTACAATCAATCTAGTTCAATGGGCTACGCCAGTTTCCAAATCTCCTTATAGAATTAACACGTCGTAATTGGTAGAGTTAAATATGCAGCTACACGAATTAATGGACAAAAAGTATATAAGACCAAATGTGTCTCCATGGGGGTGAATGGTTTTGTTTATCAAGAATAAATATGGGACTTTAAGGATGTGCATTGATTATAGGAAGTTAAATAAAGTGATAGTTAATAATAAGTACCCACTTCCCATAATTGATGGTTTGTTTCATCAAATCAAGCCTAACAAAAGTTTAAAAAAATTGACTTGAGGTTCGGTTATAATTAAATGAGGATAAAGGTTGAAGACATTCATAACACAACTTTCTAGACAAGATATGGACATTATGATTTCATGTTGGCACCATTTGGTCTTTACCAATGCACTTTCCACATTCATGTGCCACATGAATAGTGTTCTTAGGAAGTATTTAGATAGGTTTGTGTTGGTGTTCTTGGATGACATTCTTGTTTATTCAAAGAATGAAGAGGAGCATGAGGAACATTTAAAAATGGTATTGCAAGTTCTTAGAGAGCATGCATTGTATGCAAATCTAATAAAGTGTGAATTCTATCAAACATGGGTGCAATATTTGGGTCATGTTATTTCAGAAAAAGGAATTACAATGGATCCAGAAAAGATTGAATCCATAATGGGTTGGCCTACTCCAAATAATTTTACCGATAGATCTTTTATGGGTCTTGCATGACTATATAAGGTTCATTGAAGGATTTTCTAATATTTCTCATCCAATTACATCGTGCAAAGGAAGAATGCAAAGTTTGCATGGTCTGAAAAATGTGAAGAAATATTTCAGCAGTTGAAGAAATTACTTACCAATGCTCCTGTCTTGAAGATTGCAAATACAAAGAAGGATTTTGTAGTGTGCACAGATGCTTGCATTGAAGTATTAGGTGGAGTGCTTATGCAAGAAGGATTTGTGATTTTCTATGAGTCAAGAAAATTAAAAGAGCTTGAGAAGAATTATGCAACTCAGGATTTAGAATTAGCATCCATAGTACATGATCTCAATATATGGAGACATTACTTGTTGTGAAGAATATTCAAGCTTAGGACATACCACATGAGCTTAAATTAGTTTTTTGACCAGCCAAGCTTGAATGCTAGAAAAGCTAGATGGTTGTAATTTTAATGTGAATTTGATTTTGAAACTAAGCATGTAAAAGGGAAAGAGAATAAGGTTGCAAGCACCCTTAGTAGAAAGTTTCATGTAACAACATTAAGTATATGCAAAATAGATTTGAGAAAAAGAGTTCTTGAAGCCCAAAACAATGATGAAACTTGCATGCAAGTTAAAGAAAAATTGTAGCAGGGAAAAGAAGATGAAACGTGTGAAGGATACCAGCTCGAAGAAGATGATATTTTTCTTTATACAAGAAGACTGCACATTCTGAATTGTGCAGATTTGAAGAAGTTAGTAATGGATGAAATTAATCAAATGACAAACTTGGACATCCAGGATATCAAAAGACAATAGAAATAGCAAGAAAGAAATACTTTTAGTGTGAAGTGAAGAAGGATATAGCAAAATACTTTTCTTAGTGTAAAAAATGCCAACAATTCAAGGCATAACATTAACAACCAACAGGACTATTGAAGCCTTTTCCCACTCTAGAATGAAAGTGGGAAATATTTCCTATGGACTTTATAACATGTTTCCCATTGACAATGATGAAGCATGATTCAACTATGGTTTTGGTGGGCAAGCTATCAAAGGAATCTCATTTTATTCCAGTCAAGTCCACTCATAAAGGAAAATATTCAAATTGCATGGATACTGAATATTTTTGTGAAGGAAATATTCATATTGCATGGATAGTGAATATTTTCATGAAGGAAATATTCATATTGCATGGATTTCCTAAGGAAATAGTTTCAGATCGAGACGCATAATTCACATCTAAATTTTGGAAAGGGTTGTTTTATGAGTTGGGAACTCAGCTGAATTTTAGTACAATGTTTCATCCTCAAATAGATGGTCAAACCGAGAGGGTGAATCAAGTTCTTGAAGACATGTTGAGAATGTATATGATGGATAAACCATCCAAGTGGGAGGATTACCTACACTTGGTAGAATTTTCATACAAAAATGGGCATCAAGCATCATTGGTAATGAGTCCATTTGAAGCATTGTATGGAAAATGATGCAAAACCCTAGTGAATTTGGATAGTCCAATGAATAGGAGAGTACTTGGTCCACAAATGCTCAAATAATGGAATAAGAAAGTAAGATCAGGAAGAATTTAAAAAAATCCTAGGACAAGCAAAAGAGTTATGCAGATCTAAAAAGAGTGCATAAGGAATTTAAAATGGGGAATCTTGTTTATTTATGAGTAAATCCTAGAAAAAGTTCCATAAAGTTGGGAATTTGTGCCAACATGGAACCAAGATATTATGGGCCATTCAAAGTCCTTGATAGGATATGACCAGTTGCATATAGGATTGAATTGCCTACTAACATGATATCTCATAATGTTTTCCATGTTTCTTTGATTAAGAATGTACATTACCCTAATCACATAATTGATTGGAATGTGATACAGGTGGAACCCAGGGGAGATTTCCAAGTGGGACCTATGCACATCTTTGACAAGAAGGTAACATTTCTCCAAAACTGATCCATCGGACAGGTAAAAGTGCAATGGAAGAACCTTGGTCCTGATGAGGCTACATTGGAGTTAGAGGATTCCATGAAAGAGGCATACCCATTTTTGTTCAAGTTTTGAGAACAATGAGGATGGTGTTGTTCTAATGGGGAGGGGAATGTAATACCACAATTTTGAGCCTTAGAATGTACTAGCTTTATATGTAAATATTGTGTATATGCGATGTATGAATCCCAGCATGTATCTCAAGGACAAGGCCCCTCTAGTGAATGCTCGAGTTTTAAAGGCAAGTATTTTATGTTTTGTTAGCCATGTGCTAGTAAGCCATGGAAAATTGTATAAGCATGTAAATATTTAAATGCAATAAAATTCCAAGAGATGGATATGGAAACAACTAAAATGAGGGAGCTATGTGTATCCACTAGGGAGAGGTGAGGGGGTTGTGGGATTGAACCCATTGTTTCCAAGTGCCATCTTGAGAACCATCTTAACTTATCTTGTTGACATTTATTTCTAGTGTAAGATGGTAGTTGAGAGATCAACTCATGAATTAATGGAGCAAAGGAAAAAATCATAAATTTGTACAGACAAGTATGGGCATGGTTTACTTGAACCATAGGCCAATTATCCTCATGGGAATTTGTTTTCCATCCTCCCCATTCCATTGTTGAACAACCAGACTATAATTTTGATCTTGTTATGCATCCCCAACTATGGAAAAACCAAAAATTGCAACTTGGAAAGAAGCCATGTTTTGAAGTGAGGAGTGAAATCCAATGGGGAATCCATTGACATTAAACCCTATGGAGAAATTGAGAGTGCCAAAATCCCAAAAATCCATAGGAAGATTAAGATTTGGTAGTTTGAAAGTGGAATTTTGTGATTTATAGTGACGTGGCCAGAATTTCGAAAAATCCAAGAATGGATTGAAGCAGGATTGAGATCAGTGGTTGGAATTTATTGATAAACCTAGTGGAAAAAATAAACTCTTGAGGTTTATTAGCTTAGGCATTTCTATGCCCACCTTGAAGAGCACTGGAGGGAAGGGGTGTTTGAGGGACTTTGTAGCAGAAAAGGGGACCTTCCTTGTGTTGGGTGTGGTAGGTATTGTGGGTGCCAAGGTTTTCTAAATCCAAATTGAGATGCTTGTATGTTTGTGGTTGAGCTCAATGGCTTAAATATTTCCTTCCTTGCCTCCCTACTTTCTTGACAAACCCAGTTGTGTGCTGGCTTAGCATGAGTATTTGTCCTTATGGGTGTGAGTGAGACTGAGTAATTCCTCCTTAGTGGATACATAGGCCATCTTGAGGGTGGTGTCTCAGATGAAAGAATATAGGCTAGACAGATACCTACAGTTGATTGAAACATTTCTCTTCCATAGTCAGTTGCTTGAGTGATTTAAATTAAAAGATAAGTTTTTACTGTTATCTCTGATTATGCCAAATTTATGTGTTATGAATGACTATTCATTGTGTTAAATTGAATGAGATAACTCAACATAAATTGTTCAATTAGATTCCTATTAATAGACTGAAAATGAATTTATTGATTTGCATGGTTTTATTGCTATTCCTATGATGAATCTGCTAGTATAAACATGTTGTGTGTGTGCATTGATAGAGTTTATTTCTGTTGTGTATGTTTAACATTAAATCACACACGCATTTAGTTGTTTATGAATTTTGTAATTTGGAAATGGGGGTGAATTATAACACCTCATACATCAATCATGTCCCTTCCATTGGTCAGATTGATGGGAGGGGACTTGACACTTTCTAGATTTTCTACCATATCTCTTTTTTGGGAAGAAGGTGGAAGTCAAATTTAATTGAGTAGGCCTCTTTGATGGTGAAAGTACATTCTATCGAGTAACCCCAGTATAATATGTTAAGGATGATATTGAGGATATATTTGGGCATGGTTAGGGCATAAAATATGTAAATCAAGATGTCTTGGAGTGCCAACTTAAGGAACACAAATATTCCTGCTAGATTAAGGGATCGGAAGGTCCAGGATCTGAGATTCTTATCCAAGGAGGTAAGTAGATTCTGCCATGAAATATAATTTCCAATTAGAGGAATGCCAATATACTTGGATGGAAGGGAGCTTCATGGAAAATTCAGGATTCTAGAGATGTTCCTTTGAATGGATTTAGGAGTATTAAAGAAGAAGAGCTACAATTTATTAGAGTTGATGGAGGTGCCATAGGCCTCACTAAAGACTTGGAGAATGCATTTTATATCATGGGATTCTTGAATCGTGGGGGTCCCCATAAGGAGGGTATCATAAACAAATTAATTGTGGGATAAAGAAGGATGGATTCCATGCAGAGGAAATCCTTGGAGGGAACTATTTGCAATATATTCTTCTAAGTAACGACCGAGACCTTCTACCATTATCACAAAGAGAGGAAGGAGGAGAGGGGGTCTCCTTTCCTGATTCCTCTTGAGGGAGAGAAAGGGAAAAACGGTGTCCCATTGATATATATGGAGAAGAAAGAAGATGATACTAAGGTCATTACCCATTTAACTGACTCTTCATTGAAACCAAAGGCAAGGTGTAGTGATCTCATGTATTTCCAACTGATCTTATTAAAGGATTTGGAGAGGTCTAGCTTTGTGAACATGCTTAGAATTCTAGTGGTTTTTATAGAATGAATTACTTCATGGGAGAAGATGGTCGCATCCTCCCACCATTGTTGAATATTGTCTCGAAACTATGGGTGATTTAACCATAATTTTTTGAAGTGAAAGGGAATTTGCTTGGGAGAATCAACAATGTCAATCTAGAGTTGAACCAACCAATGATAAAAGCTTGAGACTAAGAGAATGTTTGATTCTATATCAAGGCCTTTCTGCATAAATGCTTCCTAAATGAGAAATATGTGAAGGTGACAAGTGATTCAATGGGCCCTAGTTCTATGGTTTATTCAAAATCCCCATTGATATCACTGATATCTACTAGAGAGAGGCTAGTTATGAGGTCCTAAAGGGTTGTGTTGTCTCCCTCTAGTTTTTTATTCCTCCTTGTTTATGTTTTAAGGACCCCTCTGTTGCACCTCTTGAATCAATGTTAATTAACTAACCTTGAAACCAACATTTTGACAAGATGGTATTGGATTTTGAGCTAGCATATTTAGTTTCTTAAAGGAACAAAAAAATTGGATTTTTTCTCATTATACAATTTTGGATAAGTCTTTCCTTTCCTCTCACATTAAGGCCTCTTATATTCCATGTGATCGTCTCCATGAGGAAGGATGTGACAAGATGCGATGAAATATATCTCTTATTAGGTGTATTTGACCTTGGTTGATCAAATCATTTCCCACATCTTGAATGAGTGGTTGTGTTGTTTTTTTACCTTTTTTATAATTATGTGGATATCTCCTTGAGTCCTTTAAGGGATATTTTTTCTATCTCGAGCACCATTCCCAATATGGATGTTTCCTCTGATGTTGATGTTATGGAGAAGATATCATATGGATTGGTGTGGATCGCAACAGACATGATGACACCAGAAATAAACCCATTTCTAAGCATGCTAAATATACAGGTGGGATTAACACTAAGGGACAAGGGGCATACCTTATTCCAGATGTTCGATGTAGATCCCCATTGATATTTCAATCAAAATTGCACCTACACATTTCCCTCAATAACAACAAGATAAACAATCATGATATATGCAAAGCATTAGAATCTAATCTAGCATCTTATACTCCAATACATGACCAAAGTAATTACATCCACAAGATTTTTTTTTTTATAATTACAAATGTAATGGAGAAGAAATGGATATTTCTATTAATATGAATAGAGATAAAGATTACAAACTCTATCAAAACCTTGTCAAAATCGAGAAACCGAGTCCCTCCACCTGGGCCTCCACCACTTCAATCCTTCATACAAAGGAAAGCTCACAAATATCAAAGCAAGCTTTGGAAATATCACTAATGGTTACTTCAAGGAAAAAGGGATGTAGACTCAAGTAAATAAGGATGGGGCACAATTCCACTAAAGTATCTTTTCTCTCTAAATTTATCCTCCTCTATTGCTTCATAGTATCTCAATATATAGCCCTTCAATAGGAACTGAAGGGTCGAAGTGGATAATTTCCCAGTATATGGAAGGAAAACACCAAATATTTTTTGTTTTTGAGCATATTTACCGATGTACAAGGATGACAGTGGTGCAACATGCGTATACGCGGGATGTAGACTTATGACTCACGTATACATATAAAAATGTCTTTTAAGGGGTTCCATTGGAGCATTAGGGTCATCATGAGAAAAAAAAGGGTAAAAGGAGTCTGCATAAGTAAGGGATAGGCCATCAAAGCATGATGTATCAGGTGTGGAAAATCACGCTATAATAGACACCCCCTAATGCGTGAGGTCATAGGGGTGCACGATGGCCGAAATACATTATAATATCCCCAAAAGTGGAGTAATGAAGACCTAGGTGAAAAAAAAATAGCTAATCATCAGTACAATACAATGATAGATCTCTACACATGAATGCATATATGAAGTGTTTGTGTCAGAAATTGTTCCTAAGGCTAGGGGAACAAGCCAACACAATCTCAAGAGAAAAAACTCAATTCAAACTAGGGTTTAGGGTTTTGTTTATGTGTTTTTGGTTGTAAGCTTCAAGATCATGCAGGGAATACATTCAGAGTAAAAGAAACAACTAAATCATAGACATAAACTGATAAAGATGCCCAACATATCACAAAAATCCAACAAAGTGACTATGCTGTGGTTCATACATTAAAAGATAAGCATTACCAGAAAAAGACATTAACTAGCAATGAAATTACCATTTAAGAAGCAAAACATGCTCAATAACAAAGCCAACATAGACAAACTGAAGGGGAAAGAGTCATATATCACATTATTTCATCAGTAAATGCCTATAAGAGTTAAAGTACCTATCTCTGAACAAGTCTGAAAGTATAAGCAGCTTGCAGACCTCCCGATGCTCCCAAAATCAGAACCCTAACAATGTGTTGCTAACTCATTTAAATAGGAAAGTTCTCCCAAAATCAGTTAGGTTTCACCTCCTAACTACCTCCATCGAGTCACTAAGTAGGTAAAGTAAAAAGTGACTTTTACAAAATTACATGATTGCTAAAAATAGCAAATGCTTAACAAAAAGTGTTTATCAAAAATAACAACTAACTAAAATCAGTTTCATATGTTCTTAGCTGCCTCAACAAGAAGTGATATTCCATCTAGGCTTCGAGCCCTTTTCTTAGCTCTTTTATCTTTTTTCTCCATATCATTTATCCTTTTCTGCAAGTCTTCATTTTCCTGTTGTAAATGATCAACAGTCTTCTCCAGCTTTGCACAGTACCTGTCAGCAACTCTTTTCCTGCTAAGGACTTCCTTGGAAACTTCTGACAGCTCCAAAAAATGCTTATGCATATCCTGCAACTCCTCTATGAGCCCTTTATTAAATTTGAATAATCCATCATTAGTTTCTTGCAGGTGCTTCATGTGTTTCCTGTATCTCTGAATACTTTCCTGTACATCCTCTTCATCAAAATTTGGGATCTCTGATATATTTTCATCCTGCATTAAAAGATCTGAGAAATCAACATGAACAATTGACTCTTCTAAGATTCCTGCTTGCTTGAGTATAGCCTTATCCTCTTCATCCCATTCATGATCTTCAAGAGTATCTGCCTTTGCTTTATCTTCTTCCTGCTGCTTGGTGAGTCTATCTTTAATTTCAGCAATTATTTCAAATAATTCAGACCTAGGGTGTTCAATCTCTATTGCTAACTGTGATCTTTTTGTCTTTGCAGGTTGAGGAAAAGAAGAAGACTTGGCAATTGACTTTCCCTTGCCTCTGCTGCCCTGTTTAACAATTTCTGTTTCTTCATCAGAGGAAAGAATCAATCACAACAGCTTCTTGTCTAACATTCAACTTGGGATTAAGTAGTTTTTTCATATTCCATCTCAACTATACAACTAAGTCTGTGGATAGATAACTGTGAGACAAGATCAATCATAAATGAAAACTGTCATAAGAACAATATAGCACTGCTTAATTTCAAAATGCACCATCAGGCATAATGTCGAACTGTTTCAGAATATAAGCCACTCAAACTCCTCATTTTAGGGTTAAGGAGACAAGCAGTATGATATGTCTTCAGACATAAACTCCTTCCTTATTACAAACTGATTCAAATCATAGAATACAGAACTTTGATCAAATTCAGTGTCCAGGTTGTTCAATGAGATTGAAAACTGTCAATGGATGAAGTTGTTCTATATTCAATATTTGCTCCTCCTTCAGTACAACTAATTCAAATCACTCAAAACAACACTGCAATGTCCAGACTATTCAGTGTAATGGAAAACTGTCAGAGTTTTCAAATGTATTGGAGAGCAAATGATAAACAATCTTCGTTTAAACTGTCATTAAAATTTCCAAGACTGTAAACTTTAAACTTAAGAATTCTTTGCTGCTCTGTTCATGCAAATTCCTCATAATAGCTTCAGATAGCTATTTCTGTGGTGAAGAGTTTATTTTATAACCTATTCTATCATCTCCAGCAACCAATTTCTCCAGATAATCGTGCAGCAAGAAAAACCCAATTTTTTTAGTTTTAAGGGTTTGTATCGAAGTATCTACCAATTTTTCAACTGTCATGGCTTAAAGCTTCGTTTTGGAGTATCAACGGTCTCTTCTTATGAGAACAGGTGTCTTCATATCATCTCCTTAACTGCAGGTGAGTGAATTAAGAAGCCCTAATTTCTTGCTGGCGTTAAAAACACTGTCTTCTCTTCACAGGAACACAATCCACCTCTTTAGCATTTTGATATGCATTACGAGCACTCCTCTCCGATAATAATGCGTATAGAAAGAGAATTTTGCAAGCTTTAGCCGAGATTTTCTGATTTTGTCCAACTGATTCCGCATAATATGCAATGATGAACCTGCCCTGCTTCGTGACTGATAACCAACTAAAATCGTGTCTAAACTGCAGTAAACACGTGTTAAAACACTCACACAATACGATCAGTCACTTCCAGATGAAAATCTGCATAAAAATCGGAAAAACAAAGGGCTGCGATATTCTTGTAGCGCGCCCTTTGTTAAATTTTCATCCAGTGCTACAAGAATAGTTGCTAGGCCAAATTTTCGCTGTTTTGCAATTTTCAGCTAATTTGTCGGAGGTTTTAAAAGCTGCTTGGTTTAAGAAACAAGTCTAACTGCTCTCTAAACACATTAATGAATCCATTTTGATAATATGACTTTCTTTAACCCCTTTTGAAAATGCAAAAGACCACCAATCAAATAAAACCTATAAAAAGTATGCCCAAAAACTATCAAATCATCAAGAGAACTCCTAAAGGAGATCAAAACTAAAACTTAAAACAAAATCTTAATGAGAAACAAACCAAAAATTTAAGAAGTCAAGCCAAAATTGGATAGAAAAATACTGACTTAACATGAAGTATACATAGTAGTCCTAGATACATAATAGTAAAATGGCTATGAATCAGAATAATAGGAATATTCCATGAGTAGTTATTGCCATGTACAATATACAGTGAAGTAAGGTCTCCATACTGAATGAAGACATCAAATGGTACACTCCAATCTGGTCATGAGAGATGAAATCTCATAGATACTAGCACGGTCAAGGAGGTAGCATATATGGAATTCCACCAAGATCGAAGGTCTTCGACACAAATCACCACTAGTACATGTCCCATCACACAAATAAAGGTCTCACAATCGAACATGATGGACCATCATCTGATTATAGCTCATTGATGTATATGGTTAACGAAAACAAGATAAGCCATTGATAATGAGAATGGGAATCCAGGTATAGAGTGCAACAAATAAGTGTGAATATATGTGTTGAGGTCAAACACTGAATGAACCCATCAATCAGGGGACATTGGTGTATTCTCAAATATTTCGACGGCGAGAGAACCTTCCACTAATGACTTCAAGTCTCAAATAATTCAATGGACTCTAGATCCCTATTCTAGAATAGATGTTCTAAAGTTGATGGAATGGAATCCATTGAAAGGAGGGAATTAAGGCATCCCCCATCAACAAACACAAGAAACATAGCAATGTTGCATAATTTTGAGGAACATGAACAAGATGTGTACGAACAAGTAAAAAATGTATCAAGAATGGACGACATGCAGAGACAATATAAGTGAGGAATGGTCGACTCAGGATAAAACTTACTTTGAGCAAGAGCGTAAGGCAGATGAAGAATCATAGGAAGCGTAGACTCAAAATGCATACTGGAAAACTCTATGACATAGGGGGCATCAATAGAGGCTCCATAGAGATTGGAATCATAACCAATCGATGGAGAAATCCTAGAATAAGGAGTACAAATCCTAAGGTCATGCTAGTAACCCAGACCATGGATGAATGTATTGTGCTCTGTTCGAAGGAGAAACGACACAAAATCTTCCAATAGGAAGTAATATAATTTCTCGTATGGATTTTTATGTTTTATGATTTTTTTGGTCTTTTTCATATTTGAAAAGCTTGAAAAGTAATTGCTTATAGTACACTAAGGAGGAAATGAGTGTCGTGGGAAAGAAAACTAGTTTCAAGCATTGGAACATACCTATGCTCAATGCAAGGAAGCATGTGTAAGATAAGGACACTCATGGGGATGTATCCTCTAGGTAAGGGATAATCAAGCTACAAAAGATATATGGAAGACTTTGATTGGCTAGGGTCGAGACAAGCTCAGGATATATGGCTTATAAACTGAAGTAGGGAGCTAGCATAAAGCTCAATACATAAAGCAAACATATGCAAATGCAGTTACGACTTGATACAAATGGGAGTCCCGATAGGATATGGCTAGCATAAAGTTCAAGAAATAATATGAAGGTATTTCCTCAAAGACATGGCGGGACTAAAAGGGACTCCCAGACCTAAGGGAGGACTCTCAACATGGGAACCAAATGATGAAACATGATCTAACTAGGGTACCCATGATAAGGAAATCTATACCACTTATGTAATGCCACTTCTAGTAGAAGTATGAATGTTTTGTGACATCACGAAGTGGGTTCGTACCTATGGTTAAGGTGACATGGTCATAGGTTAATACAAGTTGCATGCGAAAAAATGATCCTATCCTATATGCTAGTTTAGTAATATACCTGCCATAAGCATGAACGAGTCAGGGTTTCGGTGAAAGTGCACCACAAGAGGTTCATACACAACAAAATTAGGCCAAACAACTGAAAACAATTAATAAGAAGTCCAAATTATAGGACAAGTGGGTAATTTTTATTTTATTTTTATAAATAGTAAAAAAATGACATTTTTACCATAGCATTTGTTTTTTACCCAAAAGAGTGCATTTGGAGCAACTTAGATTTTGAAACTTCAAATGATAATTCCAGGAGCTATGGGACACAAAATCCAGAGCCATCGGGACCAGATAATTCACAATCACATTCCTCATCTATTGCATGCATTATTTTTAAGCTTTGAGGTGAATTTTACGTATGAGGCAACCAAAATTGAGGATCCCGACCCACACGGGTCATAGTTCATCAGGATGCATATAGGGCATGATTTACGCAAGAAAAATGAAGCATTCCCACGTACATACACTATTGTTTTAAAGAACAATCATGTACAGGGATGGGTATGTCCAATTTTAGGGCGAAATCTCACAAAACGTTGGTTTTTCTTGGGAGGATGGTTTTGGAATGGACAGAACATGAGCACAAAGATATTTATAGGGTAGTTCTTAGTGATGTGAATGATCAACAAGCCTTAAGAAGGTGTGGGTTGCACACATTTTGGAACCTTGGGGGTTTGAGGGCCTAACCAAGACTCCTCCAGATGTTCATGGATTACATGGATCTAGACACATATGCCTTTATATTGGATGGCATGCCATTGATACTATAAGTAGAGGATATCTATTTCATCAAAGGTCCATCCTGCCGAGGTGAGGTAGTGAACCTATGATCTCATGGAGTGGGTAGAGGACTCACTATTGAGGAGTACATAGCTGTGTATTGCATTATTGACACAGAAAATATCGGAAGTCAAGTTCTAGTGAATGCTATCCAGAGTCTCAGTATCAAGGTGATAGTTTTGGTATTGGAAAAAATAGAAGGTTTGGAATCACTTCATTGGGCTTCACAACCTGTCATGTTCTACTCGGTAGAGTACATGATACCTATGGCATATGACTAAAGCACAACATTGCTGAGCACTATGAAACAACAACTGATTGACTGCAAGCTGGGTAGGATAAAGAACTTTGGGTACACAAACATCATGAGCACTTTCTTCTTTGAGAGGGTATTGAGCCTTAGCGCTAGAGTCGAGATCCCTCCTTACAATCTATGGGATCCAACGCAGACTCGTTGGGCGAAGGTAATGCGGAGGCTAGGGGGAGGTAGGATGCCTTCTCCTTCGCCAGTTGACTTCTTCCACTGGTGGTGACGATAGGTCATAGCCATAGATGACTACCCCTATGTAGGGATAGACTTCCATGGATATCCTGACATGCCCCTACGATAACTGTCTGCATATGGCGATATAGGTAAGATCCCATTTGTATGGTTTTTTGAATTATTATTTTTTTTGTATTTTTGATGTATTTGGAAATCAAAAACATGTTTTTCGTGGTGACAAGTACTGACATTAGGTTTATGTGCGTAGATGTGGGTTCACGACCACCAAATGGTTTCCCCTCACATCGACGGAGGGGACAAGGTGATGAGATTATCGATGTTGATTCCAAGCGGACTCTCCAAAACATACATGGCAACATCGCCCGACTGACACACAAGATACCCATAGTGCAATTTGAGGACTTTCCCAAGGCTATACAGAGACATGTAGTAGGGGTACCCTGTCCATGGGTTAGGTTGTTCAGGAGGTTGGATAATACAACCATATGTTATCATGATCGTCACCCAAACCCAAATGCATAGATGTCTATGTAGATAGTTTGTATTGGCCGTGTGTATTTTGGTGGTTTAAAACCCCATTTTTGTACTTATGACATTTTGTACTATGACACCATTTTTGAACTCTATTCGGAAATAAAAACTTATAGCAATCGGTTTGGTATATTTACAAATGTGTTTAAATGTGAAAGTGATTTAAATGTTTTATGCATCTTTATTGATGTGAAAAGTACCAATCTATCATGTTTTATGCAATTTATTGATGTTTTATGCATCATGTACCAATCTATGCATCTTTATTGATGTGAAAAGTACCAGTCTAGGTATATGAATGTATGTAATGAAATCAAATTGACACTCCAATAATATTACCCTAAAGAACCTTCTCAATAACGTAGGATATCTGATATAGTACATGCCATTTAACTATGACACCACTAACTGGGAGTCAAGGAGAACTTCAAGAGATTGGATACCATTGGAAATGGCATCACGTAATAATTTAATCATGGCACTATACCCAACAACATTATTAGACGATGGCCATAGAAAAACACTTCCCGAAGACACCAACTAACCCTCAAGTGCATAGATAACCCAGGCAGCTGAAGCTAGGTTCTGGGTGTGGTAACTGGAACCATCAGTGAATCCTAAATAGATTGAATATCCCATTGACATTTGACACAAAAGATGAAGCATGTCAACAAGTCGATAATGCTACAAGAAGAAAAAACAAAACTTATACAAGTTGTACAGTAATATATACAAGGTGTTAGCCTCGATTAAATGTTAAGCATAATATTTCTTAGGATAGAGCCCATTTCTAGGCTCTTCCAAGGCATTCCCTTCATAATCCTCCATCTCATAGGAACCTTTCTCTAGGATATGCTTTACCATGTAAGGTCCATGCCACATAGGGTTAAACTTACCCGGCCCAAGAGGTTCACTAGCTTGATCATATAAAAGGACCAAGTCACCTTCACTAAATTGATGGGGACAGACAAACTTATCATACTGGGATTTAACGCGTCACTTATTCACCTCTAGAGCCACTACAACATCTTTACGCTGATCATCCAGGTTCTCTAAGTGGACCAAATGTTCTTCTAACTCTAAAGTGGAAGGTAGAAACTCTATGGCCAGTTTTAATGAACGAAACTCACACTCAAACAGTCATACTGACTCCACCCCATGTACTAGATGATAAGGATAAAATCCATTGGCAGTCTTAGATTTGGTTTGATAAGCCCACAAAGCAGTGTAAAGCATGATACGCCAATTAGTTTTGCTTTGTGAAATGGCTCTTTGTAAAATGGATTTAAGGGACTTGTTAATTGCTTTAACTTGGCCATTCGCTTGAGGGTAATAAGAAGAAGAGTGTTCTTGCTTATACCTAGTTTTGAAGCTAATTCCGTCATCATCCTATTACGAAAGTGCCTGCCATGGTCAGTGACAAGTTCCTTTGGGATACCGAACCGAGTGATAATCTAGTTGAACATGAAGTGAGCGTCTGTCTCACCATCAGATTTAATTGTAGGAATAACCTCTTCCCATTTTGTGAAGTAGGCTATGACCACTATAATATGATTATTCCCCCTAGATGATGCTAGGTTGCAATCCATAAATTCCACCCCCCACTTAATTAAGGGATCGATGATGATAATAGGATATAACAGGGTAGAGTGCAAGCGTGTATTCCATGCAAACACCTGGAAATGGTGGCATTGCTTGATCGCATTAAAACAATCTTTTAGGATTGGAGACCAATGGTAACCCGCTCTAAGGATTTTTTGGTTGTATCCAACCCAGATAAATGACCAACACATGCCCCACCGTGGAAATCATTCAGCACAATCTCAGCCTCATCGCGAGTCAAACAACGATGCAAAATGGAATCCACCCCACGACGATATAATTTGTCACCAATAATAAGGTAGTTCTTAGTTTTATGATGTAGGCGATGTTTTTCATCCATTGAGAGGTGAGAGGTAACCTTCAAAGTCTGAAGATAGATGGTAATATCACCATACTAAGGGTCAACAATCGAAATGAGGAAAATATGCTCATCCACGAATGAATCCTATCTTCCTCCACACTAGCGATATTAGATATAATCTCTATAAAGATTAAGGACATATTTGATTTTTTTGAAGCAAATTCAAGGTCAAATTCTTTCAAAATGAAAATTCATTTATTAGACTTCCCCCCAATCATTCATCTGATCAAGACAAACTTAAATTGATTGATGTGAGCTACAACAGTAGTCTGGAAAGGAAATATATAGTGTCTCAACTGCTGGACTGCATGAACAGTCGCTAAGGCCAACTTATCGACGTGACTATATCTAAGTTCAACTTCAATGAGATTCCAGCTAATATAATAGATAATGTGTTATTGGATCTCATCATCTACTTGAAATAGAATCATACCAATCATCTCTTGAGACGTGGCCACATATAACAAGAAATCATGGCTATAGTTAGGTGGACTAAGTAGGGGGTCCAATTCCAAGGATTTATTAAGGGCATCGGAGGACTCTTGGGATCACTCATACCATATGAATGGAGTACCCTTCTTCAATAAGCGCATAAACCCCCTAGTCAAATTGGCATAATCGACAACGAATTGATGTAAGAAATTTCCCATCCATTAGAGACTTTGAAGATGTCAAATTCTGTGCGGGGGAGACAACTGGAGTATTGCCTCAAACTTTTGTGGATTGGGCCTAATCCCATCCTTCAATACAATGAATCCCAAAAAACAACCAACTTTCACACAAGAGATGCACTTTTGAGGGTTTAACCGAATTTTGTAACGATGACATACAACAACATTCTCATCCTAGTAGGTCTATCATCTTCATCTAAAGTGTTCAGGGAAGGAAGAGTCCATGGGTCATCCAAATACAAAGTACGGAATGGGACCAAACTCACAAATGATGAATCACTACCAAGGATAGAGCCAATAGCTAGGATTGGTGCTGAAATATTAAAAGCTCCCATTAACGACGGATACATTCTGACACCAACATTCTCAGTTGTAGGCTTAAGAATTATCAGTAGCTGAGATATTCAATCCCAATGATGTAGAGGAACTAGAATTATTGAAAGACATATGGTTGATCGTCACAATCTGATCCTCAAAAGGGAAGCATACTACTCAAAATATGGACGATACGATCGCTTTCATAGCGTAAATCTAGTTTCGACCCAGTAAAAGGTTGTATTCGAGGGGTGCATCAACCACCTCAACCTCAATCAGCATAGCCTTCCCTCCCAAATGGATATAAAGAGGGAATAATGTCCTGTGGCCAAAATGAACGTCCATTAAACGCAATCAACATGGTCATCGATTTTGAGAACGTGGGTGAGCCAAGGCCTTTCCATCAAGCTAGATACATCATGGAGGTCGCAACTCCTTCATCAATAACTGTATGTTTAATGGTGTTGTTGAGACACTCAACATGGACTAAAAAGGCCACATGATAAGGGAAGCGAGGTTGGACCTCATGGGTTTTAAATATTACTATGGTGGAGGCATTAGGATCAACTACCCAAGAGTAGACAACAAGGCTCTTCGCTGTGAAGGACAAGTATAAAGAAATTCCATAGCTGACATCGCACAAGGGGTTTGGCCCAAATCCTTGATAATAGGGTAATGTTCGACGTCTCGGGCATTAGGATTGTGTCCCAAACACTTGAGGACCCCCTTAGGTATACGAGATATCGATTTAGGCTTATATATCTGCAACGAGAATTCAGGAGGTGCAGGATCTTTCCCTAGGTTTGGTTGTGACGAACCATAATATTTTGAGCGAGTCACAACATTAGCATCTAACATCATGTTTATGCAACCAGGGCCACCTTTGGCCGTTGGTGAGTTTTGATACCCACCATAATTGATTCCAGTGTCCATGGTCCTCAAATCCATGTTTTGATTATGAGGAAAAGGGTCATTCAACACAGTTGGGATATGTGCTATGTACTTAGAGGCATATTCGATATGAGGGAACAAGTATGTCATATGGTCTCCCCCACAAATTTTGAAAGGGAATTTAACCTTTCACTTAGGTTTATTGTCCCCCCCAAGATTATCCAAATTCTTGTCGTCAATCTAATTCTCCTTCCTATTCCGAACCCATTGATTATTTCTTCCCTTTGTTCTATTTCTCCCAAGATGTTGGTTTCCCTTCTGATCCGATGAATGCATAGAGAGTACACCCACCACTACAAAAAATCCTAGAATTAGCGTCCCTTTTTAGTGTAATTTTGTTTTACATTGAGTGGTCAAACTAGACGCTAAATGGGACGCGTCATGGACAAAACTTAAAGTGTCTCAAAAAATGTTTTTTTTTGCTTCCTAAATAGCATCCTTTATGATGTCCAAAATAGCATCTATTTTTTGCTTCCAGAATAGCATCCAACTTTTCTTCCTAAACAATGTCGAGGTTTGCTTCCTAAATAACGTCCTATTTTGCTTCCTAGCGAGTGTCCACTTTTGCTTCTTAAATGACATCCCTGTTAGAGCCATATTTGTATCCCCAATAGCACCATGTTAGCATCCAAATTAGCATCCGATATTGCATCCATTTTTTCTACCACTTTAGCATCCCATTTTGCACCATGTTTTACTTCCAAATATGTTTCAATTTTCGCTTCCAAATTTGCACCAATTTTTGCTTTGTGTTTTGCTACCAAAAATGCGCCAAATATTTCTTCTATTGTTGCACCATATTTTGCTTCCTATGTAGCGTCATGTTTTGCATCCAAAGTAAACTTTTATTTTGCTACCATATCAACGCCATGTTTGACTTCATTATTAGCGCCACGTGTTGCATCCTTTTTAATGCCTAGTTTTCCGTCTTATTTTGCTACCATATCAATGCCATGTTTGGCTTCATCATTAGCGCCATGTGTTGCATCATTTTTAATGCCTAATTTTGCATCTTATTTTGCTACCATATCAATGCCATGTCTGGCTTCATCATTAGCGCCACGTGTTGCATCCTTTTTAATGCCTAGTTTCACATCTCTCATTTTTTGGTCACTAATTTAGTCATTTTTAGTAATTTTATATACAAATTTTGGTCATTTTGTTTGGTCACTTATCTCTTATTTTTTGGTTACCAATTTAGTTGTTTTTAACCGATATTATAATATCATTAGGGCATGGAGGAATCGAATCACCAACCTCCTGCTTGTAAGGTAGACGCTCTTCCATTGAGCTAGCACCCTTTAAGAATTTGGGAACCTAACTTACAGAGTCCTCTATAATGGTAAAAAGGATCAATACACAACTTTGAGTATCTAATGGTCGGCAAAGGATGATAGATTGTATAAGTTCACAATATATTGATCAAGTATGTTATGAAATCCATAAAATTTTTCTCAAGGAATGTTTTCGACATTTATGAGTCATTAACATTTTACTCTTTGTACGATACTATGTGATCCTGGGATTTATTAAGTATAGAAAATGTTGAATTACAAATTTGAGAAATGGAGTTATTTCAATCCTTGACAAAGGTGGTTAAAATGAACTAAAACAACTGCAACTTAAAAATGAAGGATGAGATACCAAAGACTAATCACATCCTTGACTTGTTTGAAAAGGCTAGTGTCAATCATGTTTAGGGAATTTAAACAAACTCGTGTATTGCCTAGTCAACAAGAGAATTGAAAATCAACCAAATTAAAAAATTACAGGAATATTTGATGGAGAAAGATGAGAACCTTGTGGTCAAAGCAACTTAAAATTTGTGCTTAGCTTGGGCAGTTACTATTCAGCTGCCAAATATTGGAGATCTCTTTGGTAAATGTGTTTCATATCAAGAAAAGTCTTTGGCTAGTTAGTTATATACATGAAGGTCATCACACTCGATAATTAAAAGGAAGTGCATTTAGTGACAGTGGCTTAGCCACTCACTTTAGCGTGAATCCAATCGTGGCTATAACATTTTAAAGTGAGCACAACCATATTTACGCACCCACCTCCAAAAATAGTAGCTACTCTTCCCAAAAATGTTTACAATATAAGATAAATGGCACCCCCAAAGGCAACAGGAAATGGTGTTAATCCAAATCCTTGATAGTGGAAACAAGACTTCCAAAGGATTTCCAAGTGAAAGTGGGAAATTTGCTGGCTTCTTTGATAGAAATCAAAGATGGAGGTCATGCAGAGGCAGTTGAAACTGAGTTGAATGGACTCCAATGTGTGCTTAGGAACATGAATGCTAAAGTGAGAGGATGCTTCTTCTAAATCCAGAAATGAAATTCTCTTACCCTATGTTTCTTTCCCTTAACTACCAATCAACAGAATTTGTTGAAGTACTTCAGAAATAACCTTTGATAAGTAGACGATGGCAAACTATTCCTAGGGTAAATTTTTAGCTCTAGCTAAAAGGCCCTCTATTTGATTTTATTCATAATATCTAAATATTTTGCGGAGCTAACCGGATCCATGGTTACATGATGAAGGGCATATTTCAAGGAGTACAATTGACCAACAAAGCAAACTTTTTTGAAATTTTTTATTTTTATACAAAAAGAGATTTTTTATTGCAAACTAACATAAATCATGTAGAAAAGTAAATAAACTTCTAATCAGATTCACTATAGTTGTAGTATAATATTATTCTTAGCTTGACTATATTTGTAGGCCAGTGCAAAAGATGCTCAAATTTAAAACCATTTAAACTAAATAATTGACTAACCTTCCGGTTGATCCAAATTTTTGATGTAGTGTATCAAAGCTTGTGTCATGTCCTGTACTTTGAGGGTACTAGCCATGAAAATGTATAAGCTATATTATATGAGTTTACATCCTTTCCTACAGTCACCTGCAACATATCATGCCATTCCCTGCATGCATGATCATGATCAGCACAAGTATGGAAGCCATTACTAAGAGACTCATGTGGATTCCACTCACCCACCCATTTCCATTTGAGAACTTAACCACATTAATTATAAAGCTAATTACATTGATCTTCCACTAGCACATGAGGATACCAACCAATATGACTCAGTTTTAGCTTAGCCGCGAGGGCTGAAAATGTTCAAGCTCAGCTCACAATAATTTTCTGGGATGAAACTTGATCATAAAAGGAAAGGAACCTACATGACCATAACATTATTTTAAATCACCTGGTTTTATTTTATTTATGTAATAAGTTGTGGAATTCAAACAGACTTGGACGCTTCCCAGGGTTGGCCTGGAGATGACTGTGACTGTGACAATAAACACAACCCCATATGTGCATGCACATGCACATGTAGGAGAACAAAAAATCGAGTGGATTAACTAAATATTCCAGTTCAAGATACTTTTGACAATGAATTTCCAAATGCAACTCAAAATGAAAAAATATATTAATCAAACAACAGGAGAATATCACCTTCTTTAGAGCTCGTGCAAACTAACTAGCTTGAGTATCATTATCTTCTGGCTTATTCTAGCTCTCAGCAATTTGTGACAATACACGAAGATGGACCATTAATCTCTCCTTCTTTGAATAAATTTCATCCATGTGCACCCTATAATCCTGAAATATTTCTTCAACAACAGATGAGTTAAGATCTATGAAACAAACATGAGACAGATCTTATCTTTCTGGAATTTAAAATGTTTTACATAATACTCTGTATTTTTCTAGCATCCAATTACTACTAGAATAAAAATCTATTTGTCTTGGCATGCCATTGAGTGATTTCACATTGAAAACCAAGAAGATGAACTAATTAAATTTCTAACCAATCATATTCAAGACATTTATATTGCGTTCTGAGATCTCTCTAAATATTATAAAAATTAATACTTATTTAAATTGCCATAAGAACGGGTGGAAGGCTTGTAACCATCCTAATCATGCCCATCAACATCGTATGTTAGGTTTAAATATAATACTAGGTAAATTAGTGAATTATATTTATGTTTTTTATTCTTCCCTCAAAAGATTTCAATATTGGTATAGATTCAAAATTTGGCTAGGACTTATATGTATGCACTAAGAGAATGTTCCAAATTTCAATAGCCAAACTGTCTATTTTCTTTTGTTGTTAATATCATCTTACCATATATTGCAATAACTATACCCAAAAATAAAACAACACTATTCTACATCTAACATCGAAAAGAAAGATGGTGCATATAAAAATGTTATCAGAAAATGTTAGTTCTGCATGTTTTCACTCAAACCTGTCTGGACCAGTTGTTTCAATTGGTTTTGAATTAGTTTGTGCTAAAAGTGGCCAAGCCTGGGATGGACAACTCCACCTGGCTATGTTGGGCCAAAGTCGCTGATTTCATCGTTGTTTAGACCATACCCTAGTCAGCCCCAAAAAATAAAAGGAAAAAGAGCCTTCTAGAAGGACACTAAACATTACAATAAACCTACATATACATGCCCCCTCTATTTGCCTCACATACTTTGTAATGTCCCTAACCAAATCAAAGTATAAATTTTTCACTTCTTTGAGTTTGGTTGAAGACTTTGTCAATGTGTTTGGGATACTAACAACACTGTGGATGATTATAAATATGTCCTCAATTCTTTTCTAAGGATAGGCTGGTGCCAAGGTTCATATCAGTTTTGAAGCCTTTAAAAAGGGACGTTCCAGCCTGTACCTTTGACATAAAGGGACTGTACCTTGTGGAAGAAATTTCTACTATTGTGTACCAGATTCCAGACATGCCATTAGTCCCAGTCATTATCAGTTTGAGAATATTTATCTTAACAGTAAGTGGTTGTCATTTCAAATAAGTTACAGATCTGAAAATCCCCCTTAAAATCAATCCCTAGTATGCATCGTTATTGTTTTGAATTGTCAATGAAGTCTACAGTTCTTTTTCTTATCATGTGGTGAATGTCTTGGTTTTCCATGTATATGAAATCTTTACATACATATTGTTTGATAACAATATGATGACACATGAAGCCCGAAACAATCATTCTGTGAGCTAAGACAAAGAATCAGTCCCAAAAATTAGTTTAGGCAGAGATACAACAAAGTGTTTGACAGAAGATACCACATAAGCCATGTGACAGGTAACAGTAATATTTAGATCTGGATTGTTGGGTTTATACAGTGACATCTAGATATGTGTATTTAAGTGTTTGATAACTTTCCCCAACCAAAATTACATAACCAGTCAGTTCCAACTTCCAAAAATTACCCAACTCTTAGCAGGGTCTTTACAGTTTGGTTCAGTCATTACTTGGAGGGCGGACTAGATCAGCTTACAGTAGATGACCTACTCCATCCTTTTTTACAATTATTTATGCTATAGTTTGAGTTAGGGTCATGGCCTGTGTTCAATAAAGATGCAATACATTCTAGAGAGGCAGCAAATCCATACACAATAAGGATATATAGTTTGGCCATAACCCTGGCATATCCAAGCATGTCTAAAATATTATGAAAATAGGCCTGCCCTCAAAAGGCAGTATCCTGCAACTTATCTTGTGTACCATAATTACAAGAAAAAACCCTCAACATGCATCTATTTTTTCTCCTTCCCTTTCCTCATAACTATCATAAAATGATAAATCCCCCAGCATACTTACACATCATTTGAGTGGGGATAGGATATTGATTGCAGGTTCAGTTTTGGTGGTTGTAGAGACCCATGTTAAAGCTCTAGCTATACTATAGCAAGCTATACGTTCAATCTCTAGCTATGAAATCTGGAGAGTTTCCTTATCTTAAAATAGCAATCCCGTCAGAGAGTTGCCTTATCTTAAAATCCAAAACTGGGTATCTACAAATAGAATTTAGTGTCCTTATCTTGATATTTATTGATGTTATTAGAACACCTTCTTGTACCAAAAATTAACAAATATTACCTTCAACTATAAGATGAAAAATGGAGATGTGCAAAGCATATTTCACATCCACATCAGATCACAAGCATTTCTACTCATGACCTACCAACTCCAACAAACAAAAATTCCAATGGCACTGTTGTGGACAAGAAAATAAAGATAATGGAATGGGTGGAACCTACTCATATTTTTTCTCCAACTCAGGAATCTATCCACTGAAGTCCATGCTAGTCTCCCTTGCCAAATCCCTTACGTATTGATTCTAATCAAAAGAATTTGTAGTAAATTAATATCAACTAGAAAATTTTGGTTGGAAAAAGAACTTCACAAAATATAACTTAAACAAAAAAAGAAGTATAAAAAGAAACCATACAAAGTCTAGTATAGTTTAAATTTAAACAAAAAATAACCACCCAAAGTCATTTACAACCAAAATAAGGGCTTTGAGAAGTGCAATATGTAGCTCTTCCTTAGTGTCATCAATTTTGGTTACGGGTTTGTTGAGGATCTTAGCTCCTACTTCAGTGTCCTAGGTGACATGCTTCATTGGTGTTATTTTTGCATTTGAATGAGGGTTAATATTTAGAGGTACTACTGAAAGTGGAGGCTGCATCAATGATGGAGATGATGTTAATGAAAACATGAAGCATGTGAGACTAGGTGTAAATTTTCCTCTTGAATCCCTCATCCTTTTAGTAATCAATAATAATGCATTGAGGTCTATGACTATCTATTCAAGTGCCAAAACATCAAGGAAGAACAGATGGGAAACAGGTGTAAGAAAGGGAAACTGAATAAAGAATTCAGTTGAGTCTCATTTGATTAGAAAATAGAAATAGAATGGAATTTTATTTGTGCTTTGAGCTCTATCCCTTGAACAGGAAAATTTTGAAAATTGGGTATGTAATGTCTAGGGAAAATGAACAAATAATTCAGTTGAGTCTCCTTTCTCAATTAGATCAATTGAAAAGGAATATTCTGGAGGAAAGTTAAATAGAATGGGTTTTTTATCCGTGCTTTAAGCTTTGTCCTTTGAAGCAATTTTTGAGAATTGGGTTTGTAATGTCTAAACCGGGTCTGAGATCATACTATGGATTTCAGATATCTTTGCAATCGGGATTTTTCATTTTTTCCAAAAGTAAAAAAGGCAAAATATGGTTTTTGAAAAATGTTTATAGGTCTATTACAAATCGGCCTTGGGAATTGTGATGTTGACTCTAGAGTCAATTTGGAAAATTTTAAGCTGTCATATACTGCACAAAGGGTAAAAATCTAGGGTTGAAACCTCCTTTGTGGAAGTTCCCCCTGAAATTGTAGAAGTATGTGGTAAACTTAGTCAGTGGAGATAGAAAAATGTGTTATTGCATCTTCCCATGTGAAAGTTTAGGTTGAAGTGGATGGTTTAGGAATGCTTCTATGAATCTCACACTTTTTGTTAAGGATGGAATTAAGTATGTAAATGTGTTCATTCATACAATCAAAATGGGAATTTCCTCTAAAAGGGAAAATGACACATTAAAAGAAATTATTCCATACTTCTAAGGAAATTAGAAAATAATTCTGAAGTAGTTAAAAAAGTCTTCCCTGGAATATTGAGTATGTTCCTATCATCATTTATGCTTTCTTTTACTGTTGTTGCACTTCACATGCTCTAGACCTTTTGGCCTTTGTTCCACATTTATTTTATTGTTTATAGATTGACTTTTCCAGTCAATGAGTAGGGATCTCAAAATCTACTAGATTTAGTGTTAGTGTTGCAGCTACCAAGGAGGATAATGGCACCTAAGCCTTAGAAGAAGATATTGGGGCTAATAAAATGCAATCGCACCATGAAAGAAGAGTAACAGGAAATTAGAAATATGTTTGGTCTCCATTTCCAAAACATTTTTTCCTCTTAGTCTCTTTCTGATCAAGTGCCAAAGGATTGAAGATGCAAAGCAAAACCCCAAAAAGGGTGTTTTCACACGCAGCAACCCAACCAGGGATAGATCAACAACCACGCTTTTACTACTGCAGCAGTGGGAGAAACATAGACTCACAAAAAATCCCACATGAAGATGAAAAGGTCCTATTCTTAGTAGTGAAGAACCACGGACACTAGTAATCGGTGAGAGAAGGGAGAACAGACCCTGCTGGCGTGAGATGGTCTATACAAAAACCACAATGGAGAACCCAAAATCATGAGGAAATCAGAATCCCCCTCTGCAT
>LPNX010129779.1:0-23154 GCA_001517045.1 Pseudotsuga menziesii | reverse complement strand
CCCCCTGCATGAGGAAGAGCAAGTTTTCTGGTGGAGTGTGTGTGTGGGCAAGGCATGTCGTCCTGCCACACTCCACTGCCAGCATTAACTGCCCCAACCAACAACAGAAAATTAAAGTGGTGGTTGGATGAGACAAGGGAAGGTGAGTAGTCAAACAAGGTGGTGACACATGGAAAAATCCCAATGGCTCCCACGGTTTAGACAACCCCCCCTTAACCTTAGGAATCATGCCCTTTTCATTTAACGTTGCATCGTCGTAGCTGGCTGTAGGTTTATTTTAATTGATGTGCATATTTACATGATGCCCAAAACTATAATGTGCCAGATAGCACGATATACCATCAGCAACGATCCCTATTGCCGAAACATACACAACCAAATCGGTGGTGGGGATTTTTCCTTTAGCTCCACACCACGATTAATTACAAAATATACATCATGTACCCTTTAATGTAAACAGGGTCAAAACCGGGGTATTACAATCCCCTCCCCCTTGGAATAACACTGTCCTCGGTGTTCGAATACATATACAATTTGTACATCAAAATTTCAAAATTTTGCAGACCTGCCCCATGTTCAATTATCTACTTTGAATGTTTAGGACCAAGCCCCTCGACTTCCCAGAACTTCTCTTACTGGTTCTTAGCTCTTGGCTTATCCGAAAATCTAGGAACTTTGTGGCTGCTTCCCTCTTCATGTTAACTCGTGGGACAGTACCGGCGTAAATGATGTCCTCCACATTCCCAGCATTTCACTGGCTGCTTCATTTTTATCGGCTCACTTTCCTTTGAGTCTTCATGCCTGGATCGTTTCTTAACAGATTGCTTGGACGAATGTCCCATCATTGATCCACCTTCCTTTCTGGTGCCGATTGCTCCCAGAAGGCTTTTCACCTCCCTTTACAAACCAATGGAGTCTTGCCAAATTTGGTGGTTCATTTCATTCTGCCTTTTCTGTATCTTGAGCATCTCTCCAAGATTCTCTTGGGTCCTGGTAATCGTTTGAAGGAGACTTCCAGGCAAGTCCAGCAACTTTTGATCTGCTGCCATGATCAATGTGCACCATCGGATTTCACCTTTCTCACCTGTGAAATGCATCATTGAAATTCTATTAGACTAAGCATAATATAGGCATTAATATCAGTCATTTAATTTCCCAATTGGTATGACAATCCAAGTCTCATCAAGGAGACTTTCATATTTTTCATGCCTTCCCAACAGGCACATGAGCTCATTCATGTCCATTCTTGGGTAGGGAATTAACTATTCTAGCATTCATAATTATTTTAAGCAAAATAGAGACATTCTATTTTCAGCCATACATGCATTCAACAATCTTTTGTCTTCACAATGCATAAGTATATATATTTATATAATTAAAAGGCAGGAGAGAGCAGTAAGAGTTTTTCCCCTCTTTGTCTTGTTCCATCCTGGAACCCACACCACCGCTGTGGCTTTTCATGCTCTCTGCCTCTTTCACTTCACCATGTATGCTGGACCAATCCCTCTTGGTCATGACACTTAGTGTCTCCGGTCTATTTCAGACCTCTCAACCATGGGGCCTCCCCACATGGTTTGTCTCGGCTGCTAGGAACTTCACAGTCTCACTAGCACCTTTTTCCTTACTACTCATTATGAGCTCTTCAGGACAGTCACATGTCCACATGTACCCCTAGGATGCTCTCATAGTCCTCGCTTCCAGCGATACCTGTATTGTGTGTTTCCTCTCTGGTCCACAGGATCCTTCTTCACTTTGCAAGCCTTGGGATTGCCTATGGGATTGGATGTTAGGTCAGCATGCAGGCTTCTCCTCAGCACCAAATAATTAATGTCCAGCCAGTACACCTTCGCGCCGAATCGGAAGGAACAAATCAGCCAAGTCAACACAGTTGGGTTTATCAACCCATGCACTTATATCAACAACGCATTTATATCAACAACGCACTTATATCAACAACACACTTATATCAACCATAAATGACCAATTCCAGGTCCAAGATCTACTATGGATCCCTAGGCATATAACAACCCTATTTCGGTGACATCTTCACCTCATCCTTTTATACATATCAAGCACAGTCAAGCCAACCTATAGTTGGGTTTATCAGACCATCCAGCCAAGCCAATACACAATTGGGTTTATCAAGTTGCAGGAAATCAAGTCAACACTGTAACAACCGTTTACCCTTTTCTCTCTAGTGTGCAACACCAGACTGCATCTATTTAGCCTGAAAACACAAGCAATACATGTAAACTCATCAACGTTATTGCTCTAAAACTGTAATCATATTTCATATCATTCACTATCAAGTATTGAGACACCAAGAGTGCATCCACTTCCTAGAGTGTAATCAATATTGAAAACCCTTTCATGATCCGACATCGGGAAAGTGTGCACCCATTTCCGATGTGAACCATGTAGGACCTATACATACTCAAGCAATCTGTCATAATGGAAATAAAATCAAAACATGCTCTGCATATGGAATTTTAATAATTTGACATGCATATTCTTAGCTTAGGGTCACAGAACACTTATCCATTTGCCGATGCAATATTCCTTCATTTTGGAGGAATGGGGCTCCCTTCTCTGAGTTGACAGTCCCTCGGTTTTCCGTCCCAATCCCTTCTTACATTTCATATCCACAAATGTCTTACCGACATAATCTATACCATCTCACTCATGTTGCTTACCAAACATGTAGTGCAGATGAGACATTTCTAAAATGTCCAATGGAGTTTCCCTCGAAACCCATTTCAAGATAAGGGAAAACCTTCCCATGAATTTTGGCTCCTGCAGGCCATCACACATGATCTTCCTGCAGTGTGTACCCCTGGCACATTCATCAAATAGCCAAACAATCCACCATTATCTGATAATACAATCCAAATTGATTGTTTCATAACCAAGCAATAACATTATTAATTAAATTCAACAAGAATTTGCAACTCTGTTTACTACAGAAATTGATTTGCTTGGCAATGAGGTGATCCTCAATTGTGGGTCTCTTGTGAGAAGCACCATCATATCCATTATGATTTTATGCTTACTAGCATAACATGAATACCCACTCACAATGCGTCCTCCTGACACAATTCTATGCAAGCCAATAGTGATTAGTAGTTGTCAGCAATTTCTCAAATCTGAAATTTACAACTCATTATGCATACAAACTATTATCATAGCCATGAGACTCTTCTCATGAGGTTTGGCTCTTTCACATGGTAGATTCTGACCTTTGTCATGGTCTTACCCATTTTTCCATATCCCAAACAATCTACCTGAAACCTGAACTTCAATCAGCCAATCATTTGGTAAGTATTGATGCCTATAACGTTTTCTATTGCTACAACCATCACTGAAGTATTTTCAATATTTATAAAATTCATACATTTCCAGCTGTTAATCGCATCAATATTACCAAAACTCATTTACTTCATGCAATCATTATCATACTGTAAATTACAGGGTACAGTCACATCATTCATGTAATTTAAATGAAATGTTTAGATACTCCTTACTTCACAAGCGTATCATGTGTACCACCTCGCTCTTCCATAGAGCATTCCTGGTAGTCAATTGATCCTGACTACCTTCTTCATGCACTTACTATCCTGCATCCATAACAACTCTTGAAATGGTTCCATAATTGTCATCAATTCATCATTTCAGCCATTAGTTATTCATAATTTCACATGCACTATCTTAATGCATTCATGCAATGCATCACAACCCTTGCACCCATACTTACGTAATCAGTTACCCACACCCTGCTTATGCATTCATTCAATGCATATCTACAAGATTCATAAAATATTTTTAATGCATACCCACTCAATGTTACATTGCATCGATTCAAGAATACTATGCATTCAACATAACATGCATGGCCTAACCATGTCTACTTCATATAGGATGCATTACTATAATCAATATTACCAGTACTTACTTTCCTTGGGCTACTAAGCTTAATCAACATATATAGGCATGACACATTTCTATATGAATGTAGTATAACATTCAAATATCCACATGGTATGAGGTCTCTTACCTTTACCACTCCATGGAATTTATCATAGTCAAACTCTTACCTTCATGGTTCCTACTTACACCCTTGTCATTACCAGTTTGGTTGGTCCTTTGCAAAAGATTGCAGAATTTGCTCACCAACTTTTGATTATGGACTTGTTGCCTTATCCCTTTCTCCAAAGGGTTGCTAGTCACATTTGTTAGCATCAGCAACATATTCATCCAGGTCCATGTTGTCGTTGGTTTTCCCATTAATGCCAACACCAATGCAATAACTATCATTAGTGGTTCATTATAAATGTATAATCCTCAATATCCTATGTATGCAAAGCATATCCTCATACATTTCACGTTTAAAACTTATGAAATATAGTTATAATCAGCAAGATAGGGTTTAAGGAAACTTCCTTTTTCAAGCCCCACATCCTTGCATGGAACTCCTCTTTCACACAACAACTGGTTTGACTTCATGGTCTTGCTACCTCTAGGCATGCAATTCCTGGATTTTTCCATATTGACAGCAACACATTTCTCTTTCAAGCAATCACTAGCATTTTCTGCTCCATACTTAGATTCTAGTGACCCTCCCTTGTTCCTTGCTGGATAAGCTTTCCAATGCCTATCCACATGCTTCATTTTGACCTCGGGTGTGAAAACCACACCACTTCAACTATATTTTGGTCTGGAATGTTAACTTTAGTCACCCAGGGTTTTCTTCCTTTTTAGTCCTGAACTACTGAGAATATTCACTGCAAAACCCACTTCTTCCAACTATTTTCCGACATTTCGATGGTAAAGCCAACTAACTCATCGGCGGTCCGTTCCTTTCTTCCTCTCCGGTGTTTCAGTGGCCAAAACGGCTAGACTTCTGATTTGTACCGACGAGAGGACTGACTATTCATCGGGTGCACAGTCCCTTGAGCAGCCACAATGACGGAAAAAAATGATCTTTCTACAGTTTCCGCAAGCGAACCGGCTGAGCTTTCGATTAGCGATGTCAACTACTACTCATTGGGTCTTCTCCTAACTAATCTCCCGACGTGTCGGCGACAGAAATCTCTAATTTCTTCCGCTACGTCGACGAGTTGTTCTTCTATTCTCTTCCGCCGCAATTATCTAACCTTCTGAGCTGAATCGGTGGTCGGATCCACCAAGTTTCTCCGTGGCATCAGCGATCGGGGCACTATCCATAGAGTGGATAGCTCCTTAGGCATCCGCAACGGCGACAATCAAATTTGCTGTGGTTCCCGCAGACCGTAACTCTGTCGGATGTCAGAACGACTAACAGCTGTAATATTCCGGTCGGCAGTCGGAAACACTAACGGCTGCAGTGTCGGGCGGTTAGTCTTCTAGGTAGCCGCAATGGCGGACTCCCAATCGACTAACTTCTTCGATGTATTTCATCGGGAACCAATACCACTATCATTTTCCGATATCCGATGATTTTGTTCCTTAGAAATTTTTTTGAATTTTCTTCATCCATCAGCGATCGGAACCCCTAGAAGCTGCGGCATCGGCGCTTAGATGCATTCCTCATCGGATAGTTAGTCCTCTTGATCTCTGCAACGGCGGACGTTCGACCAACAAATTTTACCCGACGTAGCTCATCGGCTAATGGATCATCTGAACATCGGCGACGGGATCAACTAACAATTGCTGATGGCCGATGATTTTTTTTTTTAGGATTTAGAAAAATTTTCAAAATTTTGCTTCTCTCTCTTCCTTTTCGAGCCCCATCGGCTCAACTATCTTCTATTCGTCAGCGAAATAGTTCAATCAGCAGCTGCAACGATGGCTCATTGTCTTCGATCTTTTTCCAATCGGCGGCCCAATCCGTTAATATGTTTCGATCGGTGGCTGAAGCATAACTTGATCGGCATCAGTAGTTAGAACATCTTCTCCTCGGAAGGATAGTGCTCTAGGCTTCTACAACGGCGAGCGCACGAATCACTAACTTCTTTCGATGGTCAAAAATTTCGGGCCTTAGAAAATTTTTTAAACTTTCTTTACGGCGTCGGCGGTCGTAGGCTCTATCTATTGGAGGCATAGTGGTCTAGCCATCCGCAATGGCGGCGGTCAATCGGCTAAGCATTGGCAATCCATCCGTCTAAAGATTCTGATGTACCGATGGCCAAACACTTAGAAATTTTCTGAAATTTTTCCTCCGCAGTGTTCTGCCGCATCGACCGTTGGATCAACTATCCGTCAGGTGGCCTTCCCACTAAGTGCTCCATTGGGATGATAGTTCTGGCACTTAATTTTTTTTTGTGAATTTTCTTGTCCTCACCCATCTTTTCCTGGTTTCTTCTGGGCAGTAGGCAACCCGCCTCTGCTATCTGACCTTTCATGGCCCATTCAAGCCCATGTTGCAATCTTTAGCTCTGATACCATTCTGTAACGTCCCCGACCCTCTGACCGACGAAGAGGACACTACCAACACCAAACATACGGGCAAATAGCCCCATGAACATGAACAGTCATATTATGCTAGAATAAAAAGCTTAAACATAAAACATACTAAGATGCATAATCCTTCATTTACATAGCGGAAGCAAGCAAACATTCATTCAAGCATGCCACATGTTCATCATATTCATTAATCAGTAAATATAATTGTAGAGGTAAAATAGACATGAATACTCATCTGATAAGAACTCGTCCCACAACCAGATACGTCGCTGCAATGTTCCACCCAACCATAGGCCAGCGTGCTCATCAATCTCTCAGCAACACTGCCACCCCTGAGCTGGGAATGATTCCTCAAGGAATAAGGGTCAAAGCAGGCTTACACATAGCCAAGATGCAAAAATCAACCAATCCCACACAGTAGGGTTTATCAGGCCATCAAGGAGCTAGGAAAGGCTAAATGCTAAGCTGGTGACCTCAAACACCAGTTTTCTCAAGCTTACCTAGCCTCTAATCCTACTCTCAATAGTCCGAAGACCAACCAATGCATACCGCAGTAAGGCAAACAGTTCACAGCTCTGTGAAGAAGATGAAGACCACAGAGTGACAACCCCAACAAAAGGATGAACACAACTCAGGTCCTTAATACAAATCAAAGTTGTTCTTGGACCTAGCGTGGACAAAAAAACTCAGCAGCAACCCAAAAAGGGCACTTGCATACACAGTAACCAAAAACCAGGGGGAAGACAACAGCCCCAATATCACAATGAAACGATGGCAACATTACACAGTCCGAAAAAGGGAAAGAAGCCAGACTCCCAGCATGGACAGGGGAAAACATAGATGCAAAGCAAAACCCCAAAAAGGGTGTTTGCACACGCAGCAACCCAACCAGGGATAGATCAACAACCACGCTTTTACTATTGCAGTAGCCGGAGAAACACAAACTCACCACAAATCCCACATGAAGATGAAAAGGTCCTATTCTTAGTGGTGAAGGACACCAGTAATCGGCGAGAGAAGGGAGAACAGACCCCGCCGACGTGAAATGGTCCAGACAAAAACCATAGTGGAGAACCCAAAATCGTGAGGAAGGAAGAATCCCCCTCTGCGTGAGGATAACCAAACGACTCGCGGTCGTAGGAGAGAATCGATCCATCGATCAGTGAACGGCCTGAGAAGGGAGAGCAGAACCCCCCTCGCCTGTGTGTTCTGATCCAGACAAAACCACGAGTGGAAGAGTGGGAAAGTGGTGACCGTTCCCATGCCCCCCCACGTGAGGAAGAGAAAGTTTGCTGGTGGATTGTGTGTGTGGGAAAGGCATGTTGTCCTGCCACACTCCACTGCCAGCATTAACTGCCCTAACCAACAACAGAACATTAAAGTGGTGGTTGGATGAGACAAGGGAAGGTGAGTAGTCAAACAGGGTGGTGACACATGGCAAACTCCCAATGGCTCCCACGATTTAGACAACCCCCCTTTAACCTTAGGAATCATGCCCTTTTCATTTAACGTTGCACCGTCGTAGCTGGCTGTAGGTTTATTTTAATTGACGTGCATATTTACATGATGCCTAAAACTATAATGTGTCGGATAGCACGATATACCATCAGCAACGATCCCTATTGCCGAAACATACATAACCAAATCGATGATGGGGCTTTTTCCTTTAGCTCCACACCACAATTAATTACAAAATATACATCATGTACCCTTTAATGTAAACGGGGTCAAAACCGCGGTATTACATACTTGGGATTCTATAAATGCGAGGCAAACAATTCTCCTCGTGAACATTTCTTATAAAATTATTTCCAACGAATTGGCCTTGAAAATTGAACAGGTCGTGACTAGAATTGTTAGAGCATAGAAAACTAGATTTGTACAAGTTAATACTAGATATAGTGATCATTATATGAGAATGTATGGAGTGGGCTAAGGACATTGATCAAGACTTTTGTTTTTGAATAATGTATGGAGTGGTCTAAGGACACTAATCAATACTTGTTTTTGAAAATTAACTTCATAATTCTTATGATAGGGAAGATTAGGGATTTATTCTCCACATGTTGTTGTGACTTTGGTTTGGAACCAAATTCACTCGAATGGTGCTTGCATTATTCATAGTGGTTTTTGCATTTTTTTAGTTAACAGGGTCTTATATGATAGCATTCTTCTACATAAATCTATCAAGCAGGGTTGTGCATCAACTCCACCTATAAGAACTCATTGTTTATGCTCTCGCTTATTTGTAAGAATCAACAAAGATTCGAGGAATACATAACCTTGGAGGTCGGGGCTAAGGAGGTTCTCAATAACCACTTTATTCATGAATCTATCTCTCCTATATGTTTGGGGATTATTTATGTGAGGGAAACAAACAAATCTCTAAATATGTTTTGTGTAGCTCTGCTTGTTGTGGTTAGTATGCACAAATATGAATTATGGTTGAGTGGTGCTAACAAAACCCCTTCTTAGTTGTATGGGACTGAAAGAGGGTTAACCCCGATAAGATTCTAAGATGTGTAAGCATCCCTTTTAGAAATGGCTTCTTGCCTTTATCCATGTAGAACTGGTGCTTGGAAAGATTACAATTCAAACTCTAGGGGTTTGCTTCAAAGATATTACCCTTTAGAAAGATTACCATTTGACCATGCCTAAGCACGGGAGTCTTGAGAGCATTGACATTTTCATGGAGGGAAAAATTTTACCAGCAAAAAGGCTCATTTTTTTATATGATCCATGAGTTACCATGTTAGGTTCTTATTAAATAAGGAATTATTCATCGAGAACATGTCAACAAGATTTGAGGTTAGTTTTCAATGTGTGATATCATAAGATCCCCACATAATTTCAATATACAAGGAACTTTTATGCTTAAACACATCTGGGAGGCTTGGAAGCAAGTTGACAAATGGTTGTCATATAACTACTAGGAAACAAAAGAGGTTGGGATCTCCCTTTTTGACCTAGCTAGGCATGGATATTCTAGGACTAATGCACCTCTAAAATTGAATGTTTTCAAGCTAGAAGAATGAGAAGAAGGAACTTTTTAGTTGGTTGGATTCATGGTACCTTGACAAAGGAGAATGTCTAGAGTGAAAAACTTTATCAAACACTAAAGGCTTCCTAGCTTATAATACAGGGACAAGAAGAGAGCTACAACCACTTATTACAGTTGACAATCTTCCTAAGATGAGTAGAACTTTGCATGGTCCCATTTGGATATATTGGCAGTGGGCTTATTGTAAGTCCAATTTTAGTACAATAGTTAGAAACTCTGTTGCTCATGCACAAGAAGAATCCATTGGTCCTAAAAGGTATGTCAGTTAGGATAATGAATTCTAGGGGCTTACTAGGCTCAATAGTATCCAGATGTACAAATCATCCCACAAGATCAAATCCATGTTGTTGGTTATATTACAAAGGCACCCTACAAAATCAAGATTAGCTTGAATTAGTTTTAGGGATGAAAAATTCCCTTGACATGGAAAACTAGACACGATCAAGAACATCTTCTAGGAGTGTAAGCATTCCAAACATTGCCAAAGTATTGTGCATGGTCATCTAGAAAATTCTCTTGTCAAACTCAAATTCTTAAACCAAATAGTTAGAAAAAATCAATAGTATACTTGAAGAGTAAAATAGTGAGGATACACATGAAAAAAACATACAAACAAAATTTGAAGCCAAACTACATACAATGAAGGTGGATGAGACAAAAATGTTGCATCAAGTAACAAATTCCAGAGTATAAGATTCATTGTCAGAAAGGAAAGTTCATAGTTGATTATTCCACCCATAAAGGAAAAGTCAGATAAAATAGGATAACGCAGAAGCAGAAAATGTGAAGGAAAAGACATCGGCCATGGTATAAAAATCAATGTATCCTAAAAGCAGAACCTTTGAATGTGTTGACTTGTAACTTATTTGTTTGAAACTTCGTAATGATGACTAAATTGACATCTTTTGGAAAAAAAATATGACAATACATGTGCAAGAATCCTATCTAGCATAGCTCTTACATGTTGAAAACATTAGTTTTGAAGTTCTTGAACTTGTGAGATTCCAATATTATCTTTTTCTTTGCAATTTTTCTTTTCATTTCACTCTATCATTCCAAGTACAAGACACCCATCATAAAAAACAATGGATTTTCAAGTGGTTTCAAGGGAAATTTCATAGAATATCATTGTTGGTTTTCAAACTTAGTTGCAGATTTATAAGGGGGATATTTTATATAAGCAATAAAACTTTGATTTTAGGTTGTTCTTTTGGTCAATTTTGTTTTCTGTTATGCAACTATCATTGCAGAAGCAGGAGACTATTATCACATATTTACAAATTTTGTGTGTTTTTAAACATATTTAATCATAAATCTGAAGTTTATACTACTGATTTGAAGAAGAAAGTGCATATTTTGAGTATTTTATTGCAGATTTGAGGTACAATTTCCCCCTATAAAATTAAGGTTGAAGTCTCAAATCATCTAGGGACCCCCCTCAAATTGGCAAGCACCAATTCAAAAGTGAGAGGAAGTTTAATCAGTGACACGTACCTACTCCCTGATACTTATCACACCTTTGGACTCTTTGGTTCAAAGGTATTTCCGAGCAATAATAATTAACACTTTCTCCAATCTCGGATGAATGTAAAAGAAAGATTCTCAAACAAGAAAGTATGTAGATAGAAGAGAATAAATTAATTGAGGTGGCATAGTTTTGAAAAGAAAAAATATAATATTAATTATGTGTGAAAAATAAAAGTTTTCCAATTTCAAAAAATGCTCAATGAAAATGGAAGTCGCGATAGCTAAAGAATTGATAAATATTAAAAAAAATATGAAAACTAGAAGAGGACATTAATTCTAAGAGTTGTTGTTTTTTGGAAATAGGAACACACATTTACTGTAAGCAACATGGATGTGTTTAGAAAATGCAATATCGACCCGAGAAAACAATTCTAAGTTGAAAGATCATACATCAAACAATGTGAAATAAGGCCAAAACAACAACATTCAAACTCAATTCTTGACAATTTCCTAGTTCTGAATTTACTCTATCACATGTTTCTTTAATATTTATATAAACGAACATATGGAAAAACAAATTATTAGAAAATAATGGTTTAAAGTAAACTAAAGCAACTTAAAGTAATTCACAAAACTCTGCACTGTAATCTATGAGAAATTGCCAAACTTGTTAGATCTAAATCCAAAAGCAAACAAACCTAAGTTGACTTTCATGCAATATCATCAAAATTCTATAAGACAGACATCACAAAACACATTATAGTATGCTGTGACATGTACTATCATCATGAACAAAAAATTTAAAGCACAATGATAATAATGCCTCTATAGCATGCACAGTATGGCTTATGATTCTTGAAATTATGCCACAACTTGTACATGAAATGACCAACAAGAACAAAGTATATAAAACATGGTTAATCTTTTACATATTGTACCTGTTGAGGCTTCGAGTGAAGATGTGCAACATGCTCATATTTCCCTTCATTAAATGCATAAAGGTTGAAATCATGAGAATAATCCTTTGCTTCCCAAAGACAAAGATTGAGAGTATTCTTTGTCCAATAGCCAGGGATGGGGACATCATATGCTAGTGCTTGAAGTTTCTCTCCATCAACCCATTTGAGCCTGCACATCCAACATAAAAATTCAAAGCTAGTCCTTATGCCAGTCATTTTCAAAAACATTAACTCTGACAAAACTTCAAAATCACTTTAATATAGTTGACCATCTACAACCAGAAAGTGAGACTGTTATTCTTATGAAATTTCCTCTGTAATATGTATCATATGCAAAATAGAATCGAAGACATGAACAACAAGAATTTTATTAATGGTGGATTCATTGATTACATTGACATCAATTCTATTTTATTTGGCTAGTAGGAAGTTGCATAACCTAAATGCCTTTTGTTATAGACATCTAAGATATATTAGACACTGGACAATATACTAGCAACAAGATCAACAATTGAGCATGAAGCTAGCAGGAGGCTGACACTGGAAAGTATACTGGAAACGAGATCAACTATTGAACATAAAGATAGCAGGAAGTTGAAGTCAGACTTTCTTATTCAGTTTGATGGAATATTGTGAAATCTAAATGTTAGCGTGAGTATCATGGGCAAGTTTTCTAGTTTTTGTCTTCTTCTATGAACTGTTAGATGAATATGGTATCGTTTGAAGAAGTGTAAATCCATTGTGATCATTCAATTAAGAATGTAATTTTGATTTATTTGGAATTTTTTATGCGCAACCAACGGGCCACATGAACTAATAGTTAAAGGAAGCAACATCTACTAAAAAAATCATCACTAAACAAAGATCTATAGTTACCAAATACTAAACAATAAACAATGCATAGTTTAGAATGAAAAACCAAAAATCACTATTAAACAATATATTTTACATATGAACCAAGGATAGTACAAATACAATAAACTAAGCATGGGTATGCTTATCTAGATCAAAATTGCTTGAGTGTACAACTTGGCATCTGTAAATGTTAAAGTGACCCAATGATATTTCGATTTTGCATATTACATATTGGAGAACATTTATAATGGAGAATCAATCAATGGTTGCAAATATGCCCTCCTTAATAAGTGAATACTAAACCATTTTAATGTTGCGTCCACTAGATGTTTTTGATATCAATTTCTTCTTTCACCATTTCCCACAGCGGACTCATCTCTCTCAGCCTTTGAACCTAATCAACAATGAGCTTAATAGTCCTGTCAATCTCTTGTGGTCCTGTTTATAATATATATAGATTAGGGTAAGTGGTGGTTCTAAGAGGGTTGCAAAACTGGTTCTATGTGGTGATAAGTAGTGTTGGTTGCCCTAAATATAAAGGTTTTAAATATGTATCATTAAGTGTACAACAAAAGGTGGTTGCTTTATCTTAAGTGCGTGATAAATGCATAAATAAGTACCCTGTGTTTTTAATATGTAAATATGCTTGTGTTCATTGAACAAAGTAAGGTGGTTAATACCCCCGGTATAAAAAGAATAGTGGATTACATTGTAAATGTAGGTCCTTCATCATAGCAACAACGCAACTTAGATTTGATTTTGAACCAATCAACTACCCCGCTATCTAGTAGCTTCTATGCCAATGCCAAGATCATAAGCAAAGGTGCCTAACGCAAAGAGCAAAGACAGATAAACTAGCATAGGCAACAGTACTATAGGGTAGCCTAGATTGTTCTCCAAATCCTAAGGACTCGGAAGCTGTGAGTGTTAGTAGCTTACCCAGTTGACTAAGTAGCTTAAAATGAAGCAAGGAGGTAGTTGCAGTGGGAGCAAGGGCGGGGGTGGTGAACCTCCCAATCCAAAATCTAATAGAAGTATGAGCCATGTCTTCCTCGACCCCCAAAGCCCTCAAAAAAATAAGAGGGCTCAAGACTGGTGCTCATGCACACATATCCACTCGAGACTGCAACCTCTTTGAGATCCATGAGAAGGATTTCCCCCTCTACATAAGCATATGGCAGATTGATATTACCCACATATCGACGCTCCGCGCTCCCATTGATCTCAACGCCATTAAGATGTTCCTTAATCCCACTCAAAAATGTCTCCTGCAGCGCCGATACATGAATATGATCATAAGGCATCTCTTTCATCGTCAATTCACAGGCAGCGTCCATGCCGACAGCCAACGGCATCGGTACCGTGCCACTCCTGATCCCCCTCTCCGCCATTCATCTGCACATCGACTCGAACCTAGGGCTTGCGACACATATACAACGCCTTAATCCCCTTAGGCCCATAAATCTTATGCCCACTCAAGACATCAAATCCACCACCATCTCATTGACATTGACAGGAATTTTACCAGCAGCCTGGGCCGCGTCGATGTGGAAGAAAATTTTGCTTTCCTATAGATTTCACCTATTTCGTCAATGGGATGAATCACACCAATTTCATTATGAACAGACATGACAGAGACCAAACCTGTGTAGGTCCCGATGGCCTCCCTGAGCTCGTCGATGTCGACGAGGACGTATTTTTTCACAGGCAAGTAAGTGACCTCGAAACCCTCTTGCTGTAAGTGTTGGCATGAGTCCAGGATGCACTTATGCTCCGTCTGCGTTGTGATTACATTCCTGTTCTTGTATTTGAATAAATGCATGACGCCCTTGATGGATATGTTATTAGAATCTGTGGCACCCGAAGTGAAAATTATTTCCTAAGGGCTTGCGTCGATTAGGGTCGTCACCTGCTCTCTTGCCTTTTCCACGGCCGTTTCGGATTCCCAGCCGAAGAGATGGGTTCGAGAATGAGGGTTCCCATACTGGTACATGTAGTAGGGCATCATGGCGTCCAGAACCCTAGGATCGACCGGGGATGTGGCATGCATGTCGAGATACAGAGGCCGACCTGCTATCTCAATGAAATTCCTTCTACATTTTCCTCCATCGTCTCTTCTACTGCTGCTCCTGCCGCCGTTGAGAAAGAGGCAGCCGGGTGAAAATTGACGAGAGTTCTGGCGGGCCTTCTTAACGCCATGGATAGGAGCTTCGACGCCATTGCGGAGCTCTTGAGGTGCGGAGTCTGAATTAATGTAGTGTTGGAGTTTGAAGCTATGAAATGTCGGTTTTTAGCATAGATGAATGGGTAGTAGGCTTTAAAAAATGAATACTCATTCTCCTCAAAATTGATGCAAACTACATTTAAAACTCCCACAGCAGAGAATTAGGAAGTAAATTTGATAAAAGTATAAATATCTTTTATTTTATCCACTAAGTTATCAAGAGAAACCATAACCCTCTTAGATGTTGGGGTATTATTTTTTACTTTAAAGGTATGAACAAATTCAACTCTCCATTGAATGCAGGTTGAGCCACCCAAGAGTCGAACCAAAACTCTAATGGAGGTAACAAGGATTTAAACATTGGAGGGTATTTTACCTATAGAGCAATTAAGCAATTGAGAAATTGGTTATGTGGGTACTCGTTATTAAGTATATTTGTTCTCTGGTTGTGTGGGTACTCATTATGAAGTATATTCATTCTCTAAGAGTTTGTGTATTTAAGAAATCCTTTAAGAAATCTTAATATGAAAGGTATTATTCTTGTATGTTTACAAGTCCTAAACACTTTAGATTCATATGAATTGGTGTAGGTAAACATAGAAATATTATAAAGATATAAACAAAAATATGCTTAGCAATCAACATAAGGAAAACTTTTCGCAAACCACTAATGAAGAAACCAATCTTGAGTTGTGGGCATTGATCCCTTATCAAATACATGCATATTTCACAACATTCAAAATACTTGAAGAGAAGAAGAGGACTTTGGTAATAAGGATGAATACTCCTATTAAAGGAGGTCATCCTGACATCTAGCATGTTGGATGTTCTAAAGAATTTTGGGCCTCTATTTTGGTTACCTTTCCACACCCCAAAAGGGTTCCAACTATCATAGTGCTCTGTGTGTACTGAGCCTTGAGCAAGGAAAATCTTTGAAATGGCTACCAATTCCACATTAAAGTAATATATATATATATATAATGAATGAGAATGGAATGTCATTATATATATATGGACTACACATTCTCATTCATTATATATATATATATTAAAGTTTTTTCCTCGACATTCGTCGCTCTAGCGACAAATGTAATATACGCCGCCATAGCGATGAACATTCGTCGTCTAGTGAGTATCTGAGCAGAGGGATCCTGTCAATCACAATACCCATGTAATCCAAAATATATGATACCCATACAAACCAATATCTACATGAATTGAAAATCTCGTAGAAGCAATGGACTTCGATGGATAGTAGGCCAAAAGTATGGATACATGTTCTATCCCTTTACTAAGTTAACAGAAATCTGAATGTAATGAAAAAAGTAATCTATTTTTTTCATTTAATGGTTCATGCAATATGTGTGAGGGCCTATAACACCACATAGCCTCTATGAAGGGATATTTTCCCTATTAAACATATATGGAACCCTTTTAAGGTTTAGTGCAATATAGGAAGGCGTTATAATTCCCTAACCATGGTCCAAGGAAAAAAACTAGGGATTTAGCTTATAACTATTGATTCCAAGTCTGATCAACAATGTGTAGAGCCTCGAGCCAGAAGATATAATGTAATATATTACAAGGAGTCTTTTTGTGTAAAATTAGCATAAAGGAACCGATTTGAGGTATAACAGTGGTCTTAAGCCATTATCTTTTGTCAAAAACTATAGAAATGGTCACATAGCATCATCAAAAACTCATTAGAATGATCAATGATAACTAACATTTTTTTTACAATCGCCAAAAGTTACCATAAAGAGTATTAGTGAGGGTTAATTAAGGATCACCACAAGAAGTTTCACTAAAGAGATTCCACCCTCTTTTCATAATTTCAACTTTTTTAGTTATAACATAACATGAACCATTTATCTTTGTGTTTATGTTGGTTATTTAGAAGACATGTGAATGATTTATTTTCCTAAATCATTCATTTTTATCAAGTTTCAAGTGCATTTTTTATTATATTATTATGTTATGAAGTGTGAGGCTATGATTGTTATTATTAATTGTTGATTATTGTTGTTTATCCATTCAAAAATACACTTGTATGCGTCTCAATGAGGTGAGACACTTGCTTGCTCATTACCTTCTTAAAGGGGTGAATGATAAAAGCTTATTAGTTCATATTTGAATAATGTAGACAAAAAATAGGCCCTAGGGGATGAATGATAAAATATTATTAGTTCATCTTTGAATATTGTAGACAAAAAGTAGGGCCTAGACATTAAAAATGGTAGACCTAAATAGAATATGGAGGTGACTCTAGGTTTGTAATATAGTTATACAAGTCAGTGTGTCTTGGTATTATAAGTTCAACTTGTATATCTAAATTCCTTTGTGATTAACTTAAACTGCCAAGTAAAATTCACTCTCGAAGAGTACATAGAGACAAGCTTAGATATGCAATGTGTGTGTCCATGTGAATTCCCATCTTCTAGTATTATAAGTTGGGAATTTACCTCTATGTTTTAAATCACTCTTTTACTATGTAAAATAAATCCCATGGGAATCCAACTTTGGTCAATAGGGTAGCGTAATGCTGGAAGATTAGATAGGGGCCATAAAGCTTGAGCAAATAATTGCTTTTTTCCTTGAGAGATGTCTGCTTATAAGGCCAAAGATGTTAAAAAAAATTGATCCACTTATTCAAAGTAACACTATGAGCATTATGTCCTTAAGAGTACAAAGAAAGTTAGCTTTTGCGTTAAGATTGATATCCACTTATTGTGCCTTGGATGCTCTTGGTAAAAATGAGGGTATGGATGGGGGGGTTGTCCAAAACAACCTTGTAGGGTGACATTTTGGTAGCGCCATGATAGGTGGTATTGTGCTACCTTTCTACAAGGGGGCTATGGGGGGGTGGAGGAGTGGGGTGTGGGGAACTACTAAACCCAATGGCCATATCAGTCAATGTAAAACCCAATGGCTAACAATATTTTTATGGTCAACACCTCACAACCTCTATTACTTGTTATTAACTCCAATATCTCAAGTCTTGCAATATAAAGAAGTATTATGACATGGATCATCATCATGGACATCAACATTGTCATCATAATCATCATCATCATCATCATCATCATCAATTCCATATGGTACATCAACATCATCTTGATCATCATCCTCATTATCATCATCATCGTCAGCATTAAGTACATCATCAACAAAATCACCGTCATCATTTTCATTATGGTCACTCATATGCCATTAGTGTTCTTAATCACTCATTTCCATTAGGATTCATGTCATGTAATTGTTAAGGTCATTTATACGTCATTACAGTCATTTCGATGATAATAGGGTTGTTTAGATGTCATTAAAGACATTTAGGTGCCATTATAATCAATTAGGATACAAAAGTGCTACCACATGCATAATCATCGTTGACATCCACATCATCGTCATCATGATACAATAAATCAACATCATTGTCATCATCGTAGTCATCATCAATGTCATCATCAATATAATTGCGATAATAATGAGAAAGGAGCTCTACTACCTCACAAGAATGGATGATATAGTCTTATACTTATCAAATCATATCCATGAGCTCCATCATAATTATCGTAATGCATCATCGTCATGTTGTAAGGGCCAATCAAGTGCAATTAGGGTCCAAATATTGTTGGGTTCACTCAAATGCCATTAGAGAAATTTAGGTGACATTAAGGTAATTTACCCTTCATTAGGATTAATCAAGATCCAAAAGTACCATGATCATGATCATTTAGGTGCCACTATGATAAATCAAGATCCAAAAGTACTATCACATGAATCATGATCATTGACATTGACATTAATATATCTGACATTATGTTGGATGTTTTCTGAACACAATTCCTAGCTCTAAACCTAGTGCAATTCCTAGCTCGGATCTTTCAAAATTTCTGGCATTATTCCAGGTGCTATACCTGGCACTATGTTGGATGTTTTCTAGGCGCAATTCTTGGCTCTATACTTGGCACTATGTTGGATGTTTTTCCTACCGAAATTCATGGCACAATTCCTATCACTAAACCTGGATTAATATATGGTGCTAAGCTATTCAGGATGTTTTTTTGGAGGCTATTATGGGCATTATATGGGATGATTTTTTGGACGTTAATTGGGACGTTAATTGGGATGCTAATTGGGATGATAATTGTGATGCTAATTGGGAAACTAATTGGGACGTTAATTGGGATGCTAATTATCGTCCAAAATAGCGCCAACTTTTAAAAAGGGACTCTAATTGGGATGTTAATTGGGATGCTATTTGGGACGCTAATTGGGATTCTAATTGGGACGCTAATTGGGATGCTAATTGGGACAATAATTGTGACGCTAACTGGGACGATAATTGGGACGCTAATTGGGATGCTAATTAGCATCTAAAATAGTGCCAAATTTTAAAAAGGGACACAAATAACGCCATTAAAAGCGTCATCCCATGAAAAAGTGCCCACTTTGTCCAAAAAATGATGAAAAATACACAAAGTTATAGTGGATGCTAAAAAGGAAGCTAAAAGAGACGCTAATCACAGGGTTTTGTTCTAGTGCACCGACTGGGTGGGAGTGGACAAGGTCGTAGCCTATTTGGTCGCAGACTGATTAATAGACAAATCTTGCGTTTGATGTGTAACCTGGTCTATGACCTTAGTACTGGTCTATACCATCGACATGTGGCTCAGGCTTGAACTTAGGATCAAAGTTAGATTGTGGCGCAATAGGGATAATCTCATATAAAAAACTAGACTGAGCATAGATCAAATCCAACTGTTGAGCCCTAAATATAGCACATTCCTCATTACACACTTCGGATGTCAAAACATATTTTGCGATATAAGGCAATAAATATTTGAGGAACCATTCCAATAAAAACTTGGGTGGAATGTTGGCCTTAATCAACCTCTTTCATCGACGCCACTCTTGAATATGATCAGAAATATGTGTGGCTTTATCTTGGCGAAATGTTGATAAGAGATCTGTGCTGGAATCATAACATACCAGTAGTTGAAAGTAGTTAAGAAAGTTCATGGCTAAGTCATTAAAAGTCATATAGGTTCCCTCAGGTATCTCTATATACCATTTCGCGGCAGGACCCGTGAGGGTGTGTTGAAACAGTCGTTTTTGAACAGAGTCATGGTTCAACTCAGAGCACCATAGGTGGAAAGTAGTAACATGTTCTTCGGGATCCTCACCATTCTTACCTTCAAACTTCAAAATATCCAATCCTCACTCATAACGAGAATTGTATGTGAATCAAAGTGCACTAAAGGTTTCCTAGAATGTCTAGTCCTCTTCCGAGGAGGATGAGGACGGTTCTAAGGAGATAATTTTGATAAATGTCAATATTGAAGATGTGCCAAAAAATCGATCCATAGTGACTCAAAATAACAAAGACTCAACTAATTACAGTCCCTAAATCCAATTAGTGCACAAAGAGCACACCCCTAAAACAAACTAGGTCAGATGAAAATAAGTAGAGAGGGAGGATAAGGGAGCTCCCGAATGTAGCAGGTATGTCTCTCTTAGGAGAGGCGTGAGAATCCCATACACTACAAGAAAATGTGTGTAACCAATTATAGTGTCCCTCAGCTTCAACGCATGTAGTGACTATGTTGTATGACCCCTACTTGGCCAGGAAACTCGCACTAGAAAAACCTCTACACCTACCCCATCCGATACCTAGGTAAGGAAACTAAGGTCACCCCAACATAACCAATGCTCATGCGGACATTCACAGGTGGAATCTACCATATGGGCATGGTAACAAAGCCCAAAGCTTGAAAGCACCAAAGGTGCCTTAAAATCCCCCAGATATGAATAATATCCTGGAAATATCTAAGGCGCTCAACAGAGAGCAGCAAGAGGCTATCCTAACCAAAAACATGTGTGTTTCCTCGTGCTTAACTCCTGTGTAAGAGCAGCCTCCCGAGAACACTAATTATACCAAGGATTTCACTTCTCACTTGGATAGACACCGAGATGCTTTGTTTCACAGTATAGGAAATATTTATTCACGACACCCTATTCCAAGACTCTACAATCCTAAGCTTGTTGGTGCACCTATATTAAAAAAATAAAAATGTGTAATCAATTTTAATTTAAGCATTAATTTTAATGGTTGTGATTACTCAAGGGTAATGAACATGCAACTAGTGAGGTTAGGACTGAACAATGAAGTAAATATGCACACCTAAAAAACAATGCCAAGTGCAACTTGTTTTTAATGATGAAAAAGGGGGTATCCCACTACATGCAATACCAAATTTCATTTCAAATGCACATTCAACCATTCCTATCTTAAATCCTGGACACTAATTCCATCTAAGCAAACCTAATTCAAGTACCAAATCAATGCATATGCACAATGCAATAAACATGCAAAGACAAAATATTTTTGCATTTTCACTATAGATGCAATGAAAATGCAATAAAAAGACCATACAAATTCCTAGACCTCGCTGCAAGCAGCACACAGCTAAGCAAGACACTAAGACCAAGAAGGAAAATGCACTAATAATAAAAAAAAAAGGAGATAAATGACAAGAATAAATTTCAAATAAATTCAATGAAAAAGACATCTCTTGTCACAACAGATGTAGTCAGTAGGAAACACATGAACCTAGAAAGACTCAACAATATTCACAACCCACCCAGAACCTCCACACATCAAAATCTCAAGCAAAAGGAGAGATGTACGCTGCTATTCAAGGGAGAATAGTGTATGTATGTGACTGTATGTACTGCATCCCACGTATATACATGAATTTAAGTCCTGTGACCCGCGTATACAAAGGGAGGAGTGGTAAAACAAAAGCTAAGAATTAGATTAATTCAAGGGACTGCCAATAACTAAACCAACCAGTGAACGCGACACAAGTGACACAGAGAAGCAAAGAGAAAATCAATCCAATCATGCACCCAAACCCCAACAAAAAGGAAATCCCAGTGGAATAGGAAATTCTGTTACAAAGAATATCTCCTATTGCTTGGGGTGGACCACAGTAGACAGGATGACACCAGAAATAAACCCATTTCCAACCATGATAAATATACAAGAGAAAATAACACAGGGGGACAAGGAGTGTACCTTATTCTAGATGTTTGAACTCAATCTCCATTGAGCTTTCAATCAAACTTGTACCTACACATTGCCCTCAACAACAACAAGGAAAACAAGCATGATATATGTAAAGTGATAGAATCTAATATATCATGTTATATTCCAATACATAACCAAAGTAATTACATCCATGGAAAAATATATTTATAATTGCACATGCAATGGACGAGAAATGGATATTTCTATTAATGTAAAGAGAGATAAAGATGACAAGCTCTGTCGGCACCTCATCAAAATTGAGAAACTAAGTCCCTCCACCTGGGCCTCCACCAATTCAATCCCCCATACAAAGGCAAGCTAACAAAGATCAAGGCAAGCTTGTGAAATAACACTAATGGTTGCTTCAAGGAAAAATGGATGTAGAATCAAGTACATAAGAATGGGGCATGATTCCACTATAGTATCTTTGCTCCCCAAAGTTCTCCTCCCCTAATGCTTCATATTAGCTCAATATATAGCCCTTCAATAGGAAGTGAAGGGTCAAAGTGGAGCGTTTCCCAGCATATGGAGAGCCGAGGGACAAGTCTTTTGGGTCAGTGCAAGAAGATGATGGACCTTTAAGATGCAATCCTAGTTTTCAAAAACAACATCATGCTACCAAAAAATACATCAACCCGAGCCTGACATAGCACTTGGTATGGTTCAACCCCAGCCTGATATGTCATAAAACATGTAGGATAGGAAACCACATCGCACACGCGTTATATAACTATAAAACGCGTACGCGTTATATACCTACAAAACGCGCACGCGTTTTGTAGTTATAAAACGCGCACGCGATATGAAAATTATAAATAAAAAAAACACACAGTCTTGAGCCCATTTTCATTATCAGAAACGCGATTTCGACGGGCAGCGCAGCGTTTGGAGCGAGCTTTCGACAGGCATTGGAGCATTTGGAGCTGATTCAAGTGGAAGGGAGGAGATTTCACGCCTACCATTGGTTGATTCCTATACCCTCTCTTCATTTTATAACAAAATTACCATTTTTCCCTCTTATAGTTATGTATTTTTAGTTCAAGGTTTATTACAAACT
>LPNX010129769.1:450095-468374 GCA_001517045.1 Pseudotsuga menziesii | reverse complement strand
CCCTATCCCTACCCCTCTCACTCTTTGTCCCTCCTAATCGCCCTCCCCCAACTTACCACCCCCCCATGTCTCTCTCTACCCCAACCCCATACACCTTCCCACTAACTACCATAATTCTCCCTAAAACACTACTTTCGACCCTCGATCTATATCTATTTCTCTCTGCCAACCTCCCTTCCCCGCCTTACCCCTAAGCTAATTTTTTTTTACCAAAATGCATTTGTGTTTTAGCTCTACAAAATGTGTATGTGTTATACACATTTTGTAGAGCTAAAGTGTGCACACATCTTGTATAACTAAAATGCGCACATGTTTTGTACAACTGAAATGTGCACACATTTTGGTTTTCATGGCACCCAGATATGCGGGTAAGGAAAATTTGAATTTAAAAGACACACACTCGTGTTTCTTAGCACTAAGACCGAGCCTTGTCACTTATTCAAGTGTCATCACTCTTCCTATGTGTATGGTTCGTACTTAGCTTTGGGTTAGCCAAACATGTGGTATGGAATATGGTAAACCATAGTTAATTAGGCATTTCACTATTTTTCTCAATATGACCGGGTTTTACCCCTTGTTACAGTATGTTGCACACAATCATTTTTTATGAAATTTTAGAACTAGATAACATTTTTCCTGCATATTCCAAATATATAATTTTTTTAAGAAATATATTTGTTTTCTATTTTTATTCTAGTTTTCTTTTGTCATGACTGCTTGACTAAAAAAACACATTGTTAGTGTTTTGTCCATAACTCCTCTGTTTCTCAACCATTTTGTACATAATTATATGGTGCACTAAAGGACACGAACCTCTACATGCTATAAAAAAAAAATTTCATGATCATTACATTAAGAGCTTCAAAGGATGCACCCACACTTGGCGTACTATTTTTGAGGTTCAATCATTTAGATAATTAAAAATAAATAAAAATTATTAATTTTTTTGGAAAAATAGCGGTGCACTAGTACTAGTTGTTCTCTACATGTCTACCAGTTTTCTGAAGTTGATTTCATCATTTAGGAACTCAAAGATTGCACCCACAAAAACATATACCTTATAATTTGTCCAAAAATTAAAAAGTGTCTGTTAAAATGATCAAACTTTAGATAGTTATAACATTTTCAATAGAAAAAAACTATATATTCGGAAACTTCATTCAATTTCCTAAATTTCATCTTTTTAACTCATCGCAAGATTCATTATGTATGTGTCTCAAAACATCCATGTAAGTTGATGGATGTCTATTTTTCTAGTTTTCTATTGCATCTAATGTGTCAAAAGAGACCCTCATTAGCTTTCACACACCCTCATTCTTGTTGAATTTGGCATTTCTCCACTTGCTGCCTCAATGGTATTTTAGGTTGTATTGATGATTCACGTGCTTATGCAGATAGGAAACCCCTAAATGGGTGAACTCAAGTACCCATATTTTGTTATTAGTCATTCTATGTTGTACACATATAATCAAAATTATTTTGGTTCGTATGCAATAGCCTCGATATTTTGTTATTAGTCATTCTTTGTCTCGATATAAACAAGTTGCCTCCACACATTGACTTCTTGATGGAGACACCATATCTCTCTATAAAAGAGACAAACAAGGCATTCAATATGAGATATTCAAATATTATCTTCATTCCACATGGGTTACATCATTAGAGACACTCTCGTCGAGGTTCTATTACTACTATAATGCATATTTTCATATCAATGATGGGGGCTCATTAGACCTCCTAGATACAACAAACTCTAGTTTGTATTGTGGTTTGAAAGTTCCCCTCGCATAAATAAAACCTTTCACCATTAACTCTACATTGGGATAAATTGTAATATTCCCCGGGAGAATTATCATTGTTGGATATGTTCCCTAGAGCCAAACATGGACAACCACTTTGTCTTTATTTCCTCACAAAAAAATGATATCAAAGGGTTGTTCTTTGGACTTTCTAGGATCATTAACAATTCCCTCTGGGACTTTATTGCTTCTTTGGATTAGAGATGCCTAGCCCTCTTCTTTTGAGATATGTTCAATCTATTCCATCATCTTATTAGACAGAAATCTTAGAGACTGACTAATATCATATTGATACTTCATACTTTCATCAAAGTTTGAGCAAGAAGAGACCCTATGACTAACTTATTGACATAATTGATAGATGCGTTAGTAGTACAAATCTAGCAAGAAGGGACCCCATGGTCAAGTCACATGCATATTTGACAAGTGCATTAGTAATGTAAATCTCTTGCTAAATCGCTCTGCCTACCTCACAACTATAACATAGTTCTTTTTAGCTTTAATTCTAGGATGCCCCAAGGAAATGTGGATTAGTAGGTTCGGTGTAAAGTTCTTCTTCTTGAGCTCTTACTTGGTCTTTTTCAATGGACTAATCTTCTTTGGCTGTAAAGTTTATGGTTCTAAACCTAACTTTGTATATGTTATTTGTTTAGGTGTGCATAAATCCCAAATGTCTTCTCTTTTGTGTAGATTTTTATAATGGGTTCTCTTTTGTGCAGATTTTATAAGGAAGTTGATAAGTCACATAAAAATCATTCCACTTTGGTAGACCTCCTCATTGAAATAGCCAACTTGGTTGTTCATATTGTAATTCTAAAGGCTTTTGATTGCTTTAGAGACCCCAAAAAAACCCTTCAAATTGCATTTTCAATGTCTAAGTCTAAATGTGTTTCAAATTGGCCTTTTTTTGGATGCTAAAAAGAAAAGGAAGGGAAACAAACATTTTTGGCCACACATAAAGCAAGAATTATTTTAGAATGATAAGATTGTAGATATCAAATGATAACATGGCACAATTTTGTTGCAATAAAGATATTCAAAGTGATGAATCCATTTTTACATTAAAAATTTTATCAATAAAAAAAATTATAATTTTGACAAAAATCATTTGACCACTTCAAGTGATGAAAAACCAATAAAACCAATAATGAAAAATGGAAGCCGTCTAAAATCTTGTAACAAGCTTGATAAATAATATAAAGGTTTAGCCACCTTCTTTTAAAATTATGATCTTAAAGTGCACAAATTTCATGTTCTCAATTTCCAATCATTTCTTACAAAGAATAACAATAAAAAATTAAAACTACTTTGAACACCATCTCTCGCACGATTTTTCTAAACTGCCTTTCCGTGATACAACTCCCGCCTTTTTTCTAAACCGCCAGTGTCGATCGATTTTTCCAAACTTCCATTGTCCATTATGGAACTTTCTCGGATTGATAATAATATAATCCTCTCAATGCGCAAAAAACCTAAATTAATTAACTTATCCTATTTTCTTAAAATATACGTTATAAATGCACGAGAAAATATACGTTATAAATGTATTGCTTTATCTTTATCGATCTTTGCCATCATGTGGATCCACATATTTTGTTATAATAAATAGAAAAAGATACCGTGCTTTATTTTCCCAGGTTTCATTTCATGTGGATGTCATAAAACAAAGGATGGTCCTTAACTTATAATCATCAAATATTATTTAAAAAAAAATTATTTCCAGAAATATTGGAGACGGAGCTGTAAGGAGTCAAAGGATATACCATACATGCTACATGCGGACTTCCTTGCAATAAAAGCAATTTATGGGTCCACAAATTGGAAAATGTCAATCAACGACTTTACGACTTACTCCCCCCCATTACTTATTATAAATCATGAATAATGAGACCCAATGAAAATGCTCGTGGTGTTGCAATGTACATCAAAATTATTGTTTCTCCTTACAATAATATAATAGAACCATTATGGCCAGTTACAACTGGACTTGACGGTGACACTTAGTACTGTAGTGGAATAGTGACGATCGGTGACACTAGTTTTGAAGGGAGCTGTCTAATGAAGTGGCGATTTGATTCTTGGGTTGATTTTTTCCGCTGGAATTTGGTAAATTTAATTTCTAAAATCTCTAATTTATGTTGTTTGTTGGGCGATTTTAAACTTGAAAAATTAGGTCACAAACAAACCTAAACAAACTTACTCTGTAAAATCTAACCATATTTTTAAGCGTTTTGAAAATTCAGTAAAGATTTATGACAAAAATTTTTTTTACCAGTGAAAACAAAATTCAAAAAGTCCCCTGTTTACACAACTCGGTTTTGAAGTGGCCGCCATTGGCATACAAACAACGGGGGTTTGGGTTTTGTTTGACTCGCCTTTAGCTGAAAAAGATATTATGGGGTTGGTTTGGTAATCGGTACTGAAAAGGAGGGAAAATGGAACCGACATCATTGTCTGCCGTACGGTTTTCGAAAGGACAGAAAGGGAAGGGAAACGGATAATGCTGGGGAATTTGTTAGAAATGAACACAGCACCATTTATAGTAACGACGAGGACGTGTCAAGCAGTGACTTGTAAGGAGACTGTTTATTTTTTCTCTGTCGAACCAAAAGGAGCCGCACGGCAGAGGTCAGGATACCCACGGGAATGAAGTTGCATTTATGAAAGGAGTGGAGTGGGCAGTTCGATTGGCATCTGCATGCGTTCCTGAGCACGCTCTGGCAGATGTTGCTTGTGGTTATGGTCGTGCCAGATACACCGCCATGCCGACGAATGAGCCGCTGAAAATAATAAAGCCTTTCTTGATCTTATCTCAGAATAATAAATGGCTCAGAATGAACCTCCGCAATCTTAGGAATCAGTGGCTGGCAGTAGTGAATTAACCTACTCGACCCCGCCGGGCGGTCGTTGGTAATCTCATTTATGGGCGAACCTCTCGAGGAGACACCTAAGCCTAATAAGGCCAACAGCATGCCCGGGTTTCCTTTTCCCCGCAGACGCGTGGAGACAGACTCGAGAGTCGAATCGACTGTATTCTTGTCGATTTCACCAAATAAAGTTCATATCTGCCATGGATTTCTGGTGAACGTTGAATCGGTCCCCATAGGGCCATAACGCATTTGGCTTTTCGTTGGAAATTAATTATTTTTTTCTATTCATAAAGGAGTTGGGAACCCACTCCGCATATCATATCTTATCATGTGACGTGTATATATATATACAGTGTAGGCACGAGAGATAGGTGTTTGGCATGGGCGTAGCAACACGTCAAAATAAGGTAGCCTCATACTTTTCTACGTGTTTAATTCCTATTTGAAATTAGAGGCAGCCTCACTTTATACTTTAATCCTTTTGATTTGTGATGTGGTCTTGGTTTTTCTTTTTAATCCTACTTCTCACTTCTGAGGGCTACTAGAAGGATTTTAGAGATTGGAGTCTACATTTTTATATCATATATTGCGTTTCAATTGGTCCCCGACTTAAAGGTTTGGTATTACAAAATGTTGTTATTCTAAAGTATGATTTGTTAAGTTTTACTTTAACTTTGATTGATACTATACATGGGCAAAGCTTGCTGTATTTGCGTGCGAATATTTGTCTGTTATGATTGTCGCCGGTGTAAAGCACGGAAGTGAGACTAAGGGGGCCAATAACCATCACAATAATTGTCGTATAAAAAGTCGGCTTTGATTGAAACTAGACACGGCCCTGGTCAAAATCTGATGTATACCATGACAGCTCTTTTTCTTTATAGTTGTTGCAAGTGTGAAGTACTTTACATTAACATGCTCCATCAATCAGTCGCTCGTTTAATTATATATTTCGCCAAGCCACATCATTTAAAAGTCAATGGTTATACTACATCTTATTTCACATTATGTAACCTAAACTTTATTATTTTTGGCAAAAATTTGACCAAAATTAAATTTGGTAAGAATTGTTAAAATTGCAGTTTTTGAGTTTCAGTTTGTTGAAATTGTATAATAAAGGTTCCAGGGGTTATCTTTGAATCTATTTTTGCAATAAAAAATGTAATTTTAGCAACCAAAATAGCATGTTCTAAAGTTTAGCTCACTCTATTTAATTTTATCAACCAATTCATCTCATTTCACACATCAACAGAAAAATATAATCATATTACATCAGATTTTATTAACCATCAGATTTTATTAACCATTAGTTAGATTAAATGCTTATATGGTAAGATAAATTTCATATTTTATGTGTTATAATTTTTATTTTATGTATTATATTTAAAAAATACAATGAAAAGAATAGTAAATTGTCATTTTTCTAAATTATGACTTGTTTTATTTAACTAGATGTGATATTTTCATCTAAAGCTATTTATTTTATTATATAATTAAATATAAGCTATTTATTTGATGATAATGATGGATAATGTTATTAATACCAACTTTAGATCTTTTCAAGATTATTTATTTTATTGACTTTATTTTGATAAAATGAATAAATAAAAATAATTATTATTTTGAATGTTTAAAAAAAAAAAAAAATTTAGAAAATTTGAATTTATTTTATAAGATAAAATTTTCATCACTTATTTTATTTTTAATTTAGTATTTTTAAAATTTGTTTAGTATTTTTAAAATTTCTAAAAACAAATTCAACTTCTTAAAGATCTAGATATAAAATTGATTGAATTTATAACTTATAGACTTACTTTAACTTCCACCACTTAGATGTATCACTTAGCAAGCTACCATTATTACACACGTCTCTTAGCGAAGCCTACCTACCCCAATGACTTTAATCCAACTATTTACTTCTCAATAGCGTAATTTTCATTTTGAGAGAACTTTTGTTGAACTTGGGTCCACTTTGGGAAATTGAATGAATGATGCATAAGTGTATAGAATTTAAATTAAAAATTTTAATGTATGATTTGGTACATAAAAAATAAATTGAATACTTAAAGGTGTTAGTTTAAGTAACGGAGTGTTTTGAATTACAAGCCAGATGTTTTGCATCAAGTTTTTTAAGTCAATCACTATGAGAAATTCTTTATATTTGGTCTTATTCAATGTCTTTGTTAAAGATACATTAGTTTAAAGGACTTTCCTTATACTAGTGGGATTATCTTTGGATGTGGGGAAATGCTTATAAGTTTGTACAAATTATTTTTGGATGCTTTCTTTAAATTGAGTGTTGGGATTAATAATAATGTGTAAACTTTTTCATAAATTCACAAAGATAAATAGTTAGTTAAATATTGTATATAACTTTTGAGTGTTTTAATTTAAAAAATATATATAAAATATTAAATTTTTATTACTATATTTCATTAAAAAGTGAGACACATATTTATGGATTCACTTAGTACATGGATTTATCATTAATGTATTAGAGAAATCAAAGAATAAATTTACTACCAAGGGACTAGAAACATGGATTTATCATTAATGTACTAGAGAAATCAAAGAATAAATTTACTACGAAGGGACTAGAAAAATAAGAGGAGAATGAATTAGATTATAAAAATAAGGGTAATTGTTACACCAAGAGAAACAAGGTGCACATTTTTAATTCAATATCGAAGAGATTGTAACATTTGTTTGGTTTGTTTCATTCGACATGGACATATGATTTCCCAATATCAATTTTTTATAGAAAACTAAAAATAAAGTGACATATTACTAAAATCTTGACTAAAAAATAATCATTCACAAATCTTTATATATTTAAAAACGACACTATAGAAATCAAATAAATTTAACGATTGGAAGAAGAATATTTTGAAACAGTTTTTCAACAAGCTATCGCCAATTAGGAAAATCTGTTTAGCACACTTCTTCACTAAAAGCTCATATTTTTTTATGCATGGACAGACATAAATGTAGTTGCATCTTAACTTGTGATATTTTAAGTGGTAGTAGGAGATTTGGATCTCAATTTGTGTTTATCCCTATTGGTTCTTAATAGCTCTAAAGCTTAGATAGAGCTATGTTGGTTGTACCTCTCACTAGATCTTCTGGAAATATTGATTCCTAGTCATTTCTCTCTAATTTGCACGTGTTGTATAAGTGCAAGAGATAGCGTTAGTTGATTTCTACTTCCTCGTTTCCACATACTCAACATAGTTTATTTTTTCCCACAACTCCTTGGTATGTTCATATCTCTCTCTATTTCACTTCTCAACCTGGTTAGTTGTGTTATTTCATGTTTTTAAGGCTATGATATTTTAATCTTCAAGTATATTTTCAGTTTATCTCCTCCTATCTATTAATTTTCTCTACAATACAATATTATTGTTTTATGTGAAAAAGTTTTTTACATGAATTTTCAATGCATTTTTATGCTATATGATTTCTTTATTCTTTTATATCCCACTCTTAAACCATTCTTTGCATTATTGGTTCCACATTTTCTTCCTCCTTTTTAGTTCATTTTAACTTATTTTAACCAAAAACCTATCATTATGTATTTGTACAAAATTAATGTTCGTAGTGACTCTAATTCTATTGGATGTAATCTTGTTTCAATTAAAGATGTCTTATAATATTCTCAAACAACATTTTATTATGTTTTTTTCACTCCCTCAACCATATTCCATTTACTTTTAAATATACTCAGTTCCCATTCACAACTATAAAGGAATAGAATAAATATAAAAATTTGATAAAAGAACCTTAACATTATCCTAACCTAAATTGTTGATGCCCTACATTAATTTTGTAGTAGAAAATATGTTTTTTTAGTTTTATTAGAACATAAAATACATGGTTCACCTTAGCTTTTCTATTTCTAATCGAAAGGATGTTTTTCACTCTTCATCTTATTAATTTTTCATTAAAATATAATCTTAAACCAAGACAATTCAAATTATTTCCAATCACTTCGTTTCAAAATTTATTTATAATTAAAAAAAAATTCAACTCAAGACAAATTAAATTATTTCTAATAACTTAGTGTCAATATTTATTTATAGTTTTTTTAGTTTTTGATTAAAGAACTTAAAATATACAAATAAGGGGTGGAAAGTGTGGGTGGGGTCTTAATGGACCCTAAGGTAGAAATTGTGAACACCTTCACCTCGGAGCTAGGGAGCATGACAAACAATAAAGAAAAATGGCTATCAATGATGGGGATGAAACACTCACAATTTAACAAATGGAGAAAATATTTGTTTTTAGGGATCCTTGCCTAGTCATTTGCACATTTAGAAAAATCCTAATAAAAGACAATCACTCTCAAGATCAGACATAGAGACACGTCTTTCGACATCTTAAGTAGATAAAGGACATCTGTGTATTACACATGCATAGGAATAACCATTTTCATGCAGATTCTTTGGAAAACCAAGGAGTATTGCTAGATAAAGAAGCTTATGTTGATCAAACTGGGATACCAAGGCATAAATGTGTCCCCCAACCTATCATTCTCATGTGTTCGGGTTTATGAATAGTGAAATATGGTTAGAATTGATGGGCAATTACTAGATTAGAGGTTGCATGGAAATGTATGGCCACCTGTACCATGGAATTGGATCAAGATGGATTCAGAGTTTAATTAGCATATTGCGCGAGGAACTTACACCATACCCCTTCTCCTTCACTCACATGCTTAGAGTAGTGGTGAAAATCACCTCTCTTAGGGACGAAGAAGCCTTTGAAGAAGTCTAGAATGTTTATATCAGTTTTGCTCCATGATGTGGTTTCAAATCGACAAATTTTGTTTCTCTTCTAGTAGCTTCAAGCCTTTGGGTCTCTTGGTGAATTTGAGTAGGAGGATCTCTAGGCTCAAGATAGCCTTTGGGTCTTCTTCAGACCCACATCTACCAGTTTTTTGGTGCAATAGGAAATTGGGGATCGATAGTAAAGAGTGGTTAAGCGAAGCGTAGATTGTTGCTTGAGTTGAAAATTTTAATGCTCAAGTTTCTACTAGTTTGGGAAGAGAGCTATCTATGTTCAAATATTTTTCTAATGGTTGTAGGGTACTTTTGATAGTCAACATCTATGTTTTGGATGGGAGAATAGTTCATACGTCACAATGCCTTCATGGAAAGCATAATTAAGGAACATTATGGTTGAAATAAGTGATAATAGGGCTATACTTAGGTTTATATAGTTTTGATGGGACAATAAAGTGGAGGCTACTCGAAAAATATCCTACCACATCTCTTTGGCGGGAACACGTCTAGATGATGTCGAGGACCATGTCTGTGTTTTGGGCATACAAGGTGAGAAACGTATAGAAGACATGGCTAATATGATAAATCTTGCTCAAGAGAGTTGATGTCAAGCCAATTCCTTTCTAGTTTCTCAAGCTCATGATGAAGACTATGTTCATCATCCTTTCAAAGAGTTTATCAACTTGGATTCCTCAAGCAAGTGAGGGTAGATAATTTAGTTTCCACACTTGGTGTATGGTGTATTTCTTTTTTGATGCTTTATGTTTTCTAGATGCATAGTTTTGCTAGGCCAATATATTCACATATATAGTTTACAATGTTTTCTAGTTGTAGGAGAAATAATGTAAACTTTAAAACCTTAGTTTTGAGAACTCTTAATTTGGAGTTTTTGTGCCCACCTTCTTTTTTTAGTGACATATGTTTTCGTAAAACTTATTTGTTTGTAGAAATTTTGATAATTTAAATCCATGTTTAAAAAAAAAACTTAAAATATTCAACTCATTAATGATTTTTGGATTATTCATACAAAGTAAAAACAAAAATGAGAAGGAAATAAAAGGTCACATGTGAGAGGTTTCTAGAAAATACACACCCTCTTTTTTATAACGAGGAAGGCATTTATTTAGGAAAGGTCCATACTTTAATTCCATTTTAAGAGAAATTAGTAGGATTAAAAAAATAATTATTAATTTTCAAGCGCTCTTAATGATATGAAAATATTCCATCTAAGTAAGACCATTTAAGACTATTTAATATGTCAATGTTATAGTTTTTCCTTGTTTTTCGTTAGGGTTTAAGATTGATAATTCTTAATTATTACAAAGAAAGTTAAAGATTTTAGGGTTTGAATTTTTTCCTTAAATTAATGATTTTTTTGGGTCAATATTGTAATTTTTTGAGTTGTTAAAATCATTATTTTTAATGAGAAATGTATTTACCACGTTGAAATACTCTTTAAGCAATTTGGTTTTGCAATGGTAATAATTGATATTTGCAATGAAGCCAAAATGACAAACAAAAACTGTTGTTTTTCTTTCCCGTTATTTTAAGTGATCATAAAAGATCAAATTCTTAATTTTTTTATCTTATGATTACTATTAGTCAGTCGATCAGTTAGTAGATCTTGTATGGTTGCAGATTGATCCATGAATGTAATCACTTGATCAATAAACCATAATGTATAAATATTAATGGTATCATCCTAATAAATTGTAAGTCATTATATTGAAATTAGTGGTGATTATGGTTATTAATGTGCACTAAGATCAACTTTGGTCTATTGGACCCTAAGAATGGAAGGAATAACTTGGTTTTATTTATAAATCATTTGATGTGCTCGGAAATCTTTAAAAGAATCATTCATAAATCACGATACTTATGATGAGTTAAAATGTTTAAAAGTTCACTTCCTCCAATATTTGTATTAAGTCACTTCCTCCAAGTTGTTGTTATCATACATGAAATGAGCACAAGTGATCTTTTGAAATTTGATTATCATAACCTTTGTTTTGTTAGTGTGAACATGGATACCCATACTAGAGAAAAAATACTTGAGAATTTTTAGTTTCTTGTCGATATCATAGGGTCTCATCACCATAAAAACAATATCATTAATGCAGAGAAGAAGGGTGAAGGCTATACCATCAAAAGTCGTTCCATCACAACCTACATCTTTCAAACAACCCTCTAGCTTCTCAATGTATATCCTAAAAGGGTAGGGATAGTGGAAAAAGGGTAGGGACAGTGGAAAACCTTGCTTGACTCCTATATTACAATTAATTTCTTCTGGCCAAATCTTAAAGTTCCTAAAATTGACAATAACCTTCTCACATTGCAACAACTCTCAACTCAAAAGGGACTTTTACCTCTTCTAATCTATTTGAAAGGTTAGCTTTGGACATTATGCCAAATTCTTTTTTAAAGTCACAAAGCAACACAAAATATTATTTTTATTATTACAACACTTCTCGACGACAATCCTAAGCATATCAATGTGGTACACAATTAAATGATAACTCCTAAATCTTGTATGCCTCAAGAATATAATACAAATATTATCGCCTAAATAATGCTTACATAATCATTTGTAAACATTATAAATATAAAATATTTATTTTATAAACACTAATTATATATATAGAAAGATATTTTATATAAAAAATACTAAATTTTATATTTTTTTCCATAGAAAATAAACTTATATTATTTCTCATTCTCAAAAAAATATATACATATTATTCATGTTCATTACACTCACTAAAATATTTAAGATACTTAGTCACATATGCCAAACTCTTACAAGTTTCTTAATTAATTACAGATATTCTCTCTTAACATATGCAAAAAAAACCATTGCATTTATTTTGTATTAAACATACTAAATTTATACTGATGTTATTTATTTATAAATATTTTTATAATGTAAATATAAATATCTTAATAATAATTAAAATTAATTTTTATATAATCATATCTATATAAATTACAAACATAAGAATTTAATTTTAACTTATAAAAAATTATACTCCACACAATTTAATTTTTAAATATTAAAAGATATGTTTTCATAAATAAGATATAAAAAAACAAATTCTATAAACTTTGTCCTTTAATAAATGATTTTTTATATCTTTATGTGTGCCACTCTTTCATTCCACTAAGTTGAGTTCTTAATATATCCTTTCATGTTATGTTATGTTTTATATATGTATATATATTATAAGAACTTTAATAGTATATGCCTGAATGGAACCATTTAAATTTCATTCCAGTAATATGAGTTCTTAATATATCCTCTCATGCTATTATATATATATATATATTATAAGAACTTTAAGGAAAGTTATTATTATTATATTGTTTAAACTTATTATAAATGATTATAATATTATAAAATAATTTTATAGTAATATAACATTTATTTATGCTATTACGGGAAATGAAAAAAATGTACTTTGCCTTTGCAAAATAGTAACATGTGAATTGAGATGAGAATAATTCAGATGTCATGAATAATGATGCCATAGAAATAAAATTAAAAAAATATGCACAATAACTGTGCAACATATATAATAATTGTTGTGAGCATTGCAATAATTGATTTGTATAATTAAATTCCAGAAAGATAACAGCTTTATATTACATGGATATAAATTTGCACACGCTAAAAGGGAGGGTATGAACCTGATAGGAATGTTTGTAACAAACTATCTATTTAGATAATTAAAATAATATTATCTACTTTGAAATAATTGATTAATTAAAAGAATATTAACTATTTTAAATAATATAATGTATGAATAACTGTAAGTTAGCATTAAATATATCGGTCTTCCGTATTATACATTATTCAATTTAATTTACATATAAAATATATGCGTACAATGTTCGTTAAGAAAAAGGTTAGTGTTTATATTTTAATAGGGAATGAAAGTGTAAGGGAATAGTAGTAACAAACTACTTATTTAGATAATTAAATTAACTAAAATAATATTATGTACTTGGATATATGAAAATAGGTTTAAATTTTTTGTTTAACTAAGGTTAGAGACATGAAAGTGCTCATGCCTATCTTAAAGGAAATATATTATACTCAAAAGCCAAGGAAATATATTATACTGAAAAGCCAACCAAGAGCAAAACATATACTAAAACAAGAGTCACAATGTGGCAATGTCACCGTAATTGCTAAAAGAGATTGCTACAAGATAAATGCTATAGAAATATTGTACTTTTGCCACAAAATTGTAACACTAAAGGAAAAAAAATTGCCACAAAATTTCATAGCCATCCAACTCCAAGTTTCCCATCATCTATAAAATCATGAAATCTAAAATTTTATCATAATTTGATATAAAATGTAATTTTTTGTTTTTTTGAAAACAATTTGTTAAACCATACTCTTAAAAGACTTCATAAATAATTATTATATCCAAATTAATTAAAAACTAATGTCTATACATATACATGCTTTCCTAATTTTTGAAAACAATATCTTAACTATTTAATTACCCTCTGCTAATAAGAGTATAAACTTGAAAAAAAAGTCAAACAACAAAAACAAAAACAAAAATGGAGAAAATAAATAACATCTTGCTTTAAAATATTTAATAATTTATTATCCAATTTGATAAAATAAATTCTAACAATTTAGCATTTCACTGAGAGAACAAATCTTAGACTCAAGTTTACCTATTGAAGGACAACCAATGTTGAATTGCCACCATATGGAAATAATGACAAATGAGGGCCTCCCCAATTAGCAATCTCTTTATTTAAGTGTTGATTGTTCATATCACTTGATAATACAAAAAGCATATAAACTTTTAGACATTTCTTTTGTACTTGCACTATTCAGTGTGTATGTAATTTTACCAATTGTATTAAATGAACTGTGTATTGAACTTGACACTTAACTTATTATGACTACCTCTTATTGTTTGGGATATTTATACCATAATATATTGGATTGAATGGAAATTAAATTAACTTTATACTGTGTTGTTTTTAAAAAAATTTCAATATTATTCATATACTATTTACAATAATAAATTAAATTTTAATTTATAGTCTAACTAAACATTCAATAACCATAACTAAATCGTGAAATAAGTAATTTATCATAAACTATGTATTATAAATGATTTACCAGCAAAAAGCAAATAAATGATTTACTAGCAAAAAGTAAAAATTAATGGTTGGTTGGATTAATAGATTTTACCCATTCAAATATATCACCACTTGGGGTGACATACTAAGAATATTATAGTTACTAAATTATAAATAGTAATAATAAATATGTTCATAATGCAAAGTTTTGTATTTCTTATTTTAATTTTTTATTACAAAGAAATATGGTTAGAATTATAAGATTAAAATTTGAATGAAATGTATTTAGCAATTCAAAATAATTTCTATAAATCTAAAATCTCTTTTAGTAGAGGAAATGAATTTTACTATATTAAAATCTCATAATTTCATTATTACACGTACTCATAATTTTATTATTATACGTCAGGTCATTGAAATGTGAAGCTTAATCAATGCAGCGAGAAAAAACGTGCTAACTCTATCAGACTACCACTTAAATATAAAAAAAATATAAATATCATCCAGATGAATATAGTTGTGTCCTCCTTCTTTGGTGGCCATTCCCTATTCCCCTCCTTGGGACTCTGATGCCCTTAGTCATGCTTTAGACCCTCCTGTGGGCTCTACCTCTCAGTCAACTATTCTGGAAGTAGTCTCCACTTGCCCTCTTTTCACTGACTCGGACTTCCCTCCACTTGTCAAATCTGGTCCCTTGACATTGGGTTCTCCTCCCCACAGTCTTGTCAACTCCCCATCTTTTGCTGATTCGGGATTACAAAAATCCCTGAATATTTTTTCTGACAAGACTCCCTTGTCTCCCTCAGTTCTTCCCCTAGAATCCATCCGCTTCGAGAATGTAACGATTAGGAGGAAAAAAAAGTCTCCTTCTGATGAGTTACATGACCCTGTCCCGTACACTCCTTTATCTACTAGACTGAAAAATGCTGTGCATAAGTCTGCCTCTTCATCCCAAAGGGTCCTTAGAGCTTTGACCCCTCTACTATTTGATACTTGATGTGTATTCTATCACTGAATGTTCGAGGTTTGGGAGGTTCTTCCAAACAAAAAAGACTTCGTCATCTTTTTGTGTCTCTCTCACCTGATATTGTTCTCCTTCAAGAGACTATGACAAGCTCTTACCTTGCCCTCTTTGCCTTTTCCAAACTATTTCTGGGCTGGGAGTTTTGTTCCCTCAGTTCTAATGGTCTCTCAGGGGGAATCCTCTCTGGCTGGAATCTGAAGTTTCTTAAATGCAAAGCTTTTCATACTCTGGCTGGAATTTTGCTAAAAGCTTCGATCTGAGGCTCGACCTGCTCTCTTTCCATCCTTAACTGTTATGGCCCTTACCTTAACCGTGACTCCTTCTGGAATGTCGTGGCTTTAGGAGGTCTTCTCTCATTGCCAAACCTTATCCTCGCTGGAGATTTGAATTTTACTTTAAATTCCTCAGAGATTTGGGGCAAAAAAGCTCAACTTGACCCCTTGGGCCCCTTTTTTTCTAAACTCTTCTCTGATCACCATTTAGTGGATGTGGCCCCCTCTTTTGCAGGACCTACTTGGAGGAATGGTAGGATGGGGGAAGAAGGCATCTCCAAAAGACTTGATCACTTTCTTTTATCTAATCATCTTATGAGCTCTCTCTCCAGACATAGGGTTTGGGCACACCGATGTGGGATTTCTAATCACTTCCCTGTTTTGTTTGAATGGACGAATCACCAGCACCCTTGTGCTTAGCCCTTCAAATTCAATCATTCTTGGCTAGGGAATGAGGATTTTAACCATATGATTCGTTCTGAATGGCCTCTTATTCGTTTGTTTGATCAGTTGGATGATATGAAGGATCTGTCATACAAACTTCGCTTACTTAAAGAAAAAGTGAAGACGTGGACAAAATTGGAAGCACAAAAGATGAAAGAAAAATCTGCCTACTTGGAGGAAGAAATTTGTTCTATTTTAAATCTCACTCAATCTGCTATTCTTAGTAATGATCAGCAAAGCAGATTGAATTCCCTTAAAGCTGAGCTTCAAAAAATCTTGGAACATGAGCTGTATTCTGCAAGACTTCAAAGCAAAGTTTCTTGGGCTAAGAATGGGGATGCCAATACCAAATTTTTCCATGCTGTAGCATCAGTTAGAAAAAACCATAATGCCATCTGGAGTTTACAAGATGAGGCGGGATCCCGGGTCTCGGATGATCAAAGCATCAAACTACTTGGGTTTCGTTACTTTAAAAATATTTTCGCTAATGATCATTTGACAAATCTTTCTGCTCAGCTCAAGGTTATACGTCTTTTTCCCTCCTATATCAGCAAGGAAGAAAAAGAGGTCTTTACTAATCCTGTCACCCTCTCTGAGGTTAAAAGGGCCCCTAAGACCTTCAAAAAAGATAAAGCTACAGGCCCTCATGGCTGGACAGTTGAATTCTACCTGCATTTTTTTGATATTCTGGGACCTCTCCTAGTCAATATGGTGGAATCTTCAAGAAAAAAGGGTAGTGTGGTGCCTTCTCTTAATTCCACCTTTCTAGCACTTATCCCTAAAATTGAGCACCCAGTCTCTTTTGTTGTCTTTTGACCTATTTCCCTCTATAATCTCGGCTATAAGTTGATCTCAAAAGTAGCGGCCATGAGACTAAAACCCTTTTTAGACTCTTCTATCTCCCCACAACAGTTTGGCTTCATGAAAAACCGTCAGATCCTTGAGCCCATAGCAATCACACAGAAAGTGTTAAATTCTGTAAAAACAAAAAAGAGATGTGCTCTTATCCTCAAGTTGGATTTTTCAAAGGCCTTTGATAGGGTTAATTGGACTTACATCCGTCTATTACTTATTCAAATTGGGGTTCCTCTGGTGGGTGTGAACTGGATAATGGGTTGCATCACATCTGTAAACTTCGCTGTCCTTGTCAATGGATCTCCTTCCTCCTTCTTTCCGGCTTCACGTGGTATTAGGCAGGGCTGTCCTTTGTCTCCTTTGTTGTTCATCCTGGTTATTGAAGGTCTAAGCCGACTGATTGAAGATGCCAAGAGAAATGGTAAAATTAAAGGGATCAGGATTTCATCCCATCTACACCTCACTTACTTACTTTTTGTAGATGATGTAATCTTATTTGGTTTGGGTTCCTTTGAGGAATGGATTGCTTTCAAAGCTTTACTTGACACTTTTTGTGAGGCCTCTGGCATGTGCATTAATATTGAAAAATCTCCTTTTCTCCATAATGACTTGGATGCAGCCCTCCTTGGCAGAATCATAGGTCTCCTTCCGTTCATATTTGCACACCTTAATCAAGGCTTTAACTATCTCGGTTACTTTCTCAAGCCCTCGGGCTATCTAGTCAAGGATTGGCATTGGATTATCTCTAAATTTGAGAAACATATTTCTCATTGGACATATAGGCTCTTGTCTATGGGAGGTCGACTAGTCCTCATTCGATTTGTACTTTCGAGCATACCTGTCTATTGGATGACCCTAGTTCCGATTCCATCCTCAATCCTTGACAAACTCAGAAAACTAATTTTCTCTTTCCTTTGGGGCTCCTCAACACAAAAGAAGAAATTTCACCTCGTAGACTGGCATCTTCTAGCTAGACCCATCTTCTAGCTTATCATCAATGTGACACGACTATAACCAAATACAATAAAATATACTATTCAAAATGTTATCAATTTAAATACCACAATCTTATATTCATCAATGTGACGAGATTATGTGGCGAGATTATATGTAGTCATTATGGTA
>LPNX010129769.1:423770-449829 GCA_001517045.1 Pseudotsuga menziesii | reverse complement strand
ATATAGCCACTATGCTATATATATATTTATAATTTAAAGTATAATGCAATAGTGGATACAAATATATTCATTAAATTTATAAATTTTGTTAAAAAAAAAAAAGTCTATAAGCTATATAAATTTAGTTAAATATTTCTTTTAAAAAAAGAAGCTTTATGTATATAAATAAAGATATTTTTTTAATTGTTTCATAACATGTTGAAAAAAGTTCCAAAAATCACACACATTCTAGAAAAACATATATAACTTCTAAATATTTATTGTTTTAAGTATCATTGGTTCTATCCTGAGTCCTATTTTGCACCTACTACCTTAAAAAAACATGTAGGTCCTCCTTTAGAGTTGCAAAAATCTGTTATGCAAAAAACTTATTTGTACTCCCTTGATCATTAAGGAAGGTCACAGAATGGTGCATGGTAATACTCGATCGTTGTTTCTGCACAACCTCTGTAATTTGTCACTTCCCATGCTACATGTTCACCCCTTTCTTGGACAATTCATTTGCTCCTTGATTTATTTCCCTGTATACATGTGTAAATGATACCATCTCCAGGAACAATTTTAATCTTTATGTCTCCTCCAGGATTGTCACCAGAAATATATTATGGTAGATATTCTCTTCTCTAATATTTTTTCCCATGTGAAGCTTAACAATAATCCAAGTGCACATAGTTCTATGTAATTATTTGTACCCAGCCTTAGCCATGCTCTGAACTTGATCTTTTTCCCCTTAGACAAGTGCAATACTCCACTAGCCCCACTCATGTTATGTTCTCCCTACCCAACCTCATAAAAAAATTCCCACTGTTCATTCTGATTGATCTCCTCGACCTTCACCTCACAAATTTTGATTTTTTTGTTGTCCCGAGGAAAGCTACAAAGAATAGTTATGCTTCAACTTGTGCATTGAAATAGGGAGATGAAAGAGTCTTTGAAAATAATGAGGTTTCTTGCTATCCAAAATTTCCAAACCATGATAATAGGCAAGGCCAGGTAAGATTTGAGCAATGGGTTAACACACCAATTCCTCAAAAACTCTTGAATTGAGGGACCAACCAAATGGAACCTTGTCTGAATTAACGATTTTATGTCCTTCAATATCTATTGAACAAACCTATACTCCACAATCAAATGGTAATCCATCTCCCTTTTGCATTTACATAAAGAACATCTTCGTGGGCCAATCCTATTTCTCTTTTGCATAATATCCTATGTCAGTGCTTTATTATGGAGGAAAAACCAGGATTTTGGATTTTGTTGGGCATTTGAACTTCCATGCTTCCCACCACCACCAAATTGGTTCATTCAATTGTTCCATCACCAATAATGTGACATAACCCACTTTAGGGGAATAACTACATGAGTATCTCACATCCATACCAAAGGGCCCTTCTATTGTTGAATTCTCACATGAATCAATTTTAAGCAATCATTGTAGGCCTTCCATCATTTACCATCTTCGCCCATGAAACCAAGAAGTCAACATTCAACTAACCTTGACCCATACATGTGGAGGATTCTTGATCTATAAATTGGTTGAGCATAAACATTCCTATGAATCTGAGCTGCATCACCATATGGATCGACATAATATGAAAATTACCACTCCCTATCCAAGGGTCTTCCCCTACGGGGACACTTTTCCCATTGTTGATGTATTTGTAACTTCGGAATGCATTCACTTGTATATCTTATATTGTATTTCATTATACCCTGATGTTCCTATCGGGATAATCATTAATATAATAAAGTCATGTAAAGTCATAGAGGTTAACCCTCTGTTGTAAGTCAGGGAAATAGTCCCCACAATTGCGGGGTACTAGGGTTATTAGACTCTCCTAGTGAAGTCAGCCCTGGTAAGTAATTGTCAAGTGGAAAACTAGTATTATAAATAGAGAGTGAGTCTCTCTATTTGAAACACACACTCACTCAACTGTAGCACATGAGTGAGAGAAGAGGAGCTCGCACAAGTGAGAGAGAGTACACCTGCCAGAGATCATCTTTTTGTCTTTAGGTTTTACTTTTGCCATTGGTGCTCATTCTATCTCTGAGGAAGTTGTGGGGTTTTCTCCTTTATGGTTTCCCTGAGGAAAACTCTTTGTGTCTCTTGTCTCTTATGATTATTGTTGTGCATGTTATTCTCTTAGATAAGATCCTAAGATCACATTGACTAAATAATACAAATCTAACATGGTATCAGAGCTAACCTGAGAAGAAGACACTGTGTAGCTACAAAAGCTAGGGATTCTTACTTTTTGGGTCTCCCTCCATAGATCATCAGCAAAAAGGGGCTAGGATAACTCTCCATTGAAGGGCGCATATTTTCGTCGAAGCATAATTTGATTCTGGGCATTTTTAGTTTTTGACCAGTCACTACTGCGAGAAATTAGGGCTTTTCATATAAGAGGAATTTTTGAGTGAGCCAAGCATAGGATTTTTCACCTCCTCAAAATCGAAATTTAGAGACCAAGATCGAAATTTTTGGTTGGGTAAAACTACGGGAAAGTCAAACCCTAATTTGACCCTGGACCAGAAAACCCTAAAAGACTAAAACTAGTCATTTTGGTGCATTCGCTATATCTCAAGATTGGAGAAGGATCAGGAGCCAAAAATTTTACAGGATGAAGATAAACTCCGGATTTACCATGTGTAAATGTTTCAGCCTCATATTCTCTATATTCCTGAATATATGATCCCTCCAAATCAGGGTTCCAGCCTCTTCCATGATTCATCGCTAAACATGACACCTAGGGAAAATTGCTATATCTCGAGCTTCGAAGGTCCAAATGAATTTTCTCAAGATGTTCCAGATAGGGCACAGACTGTACTTTCTATGGTAAATGCTTCAGAACCTGAAGGTGAAACATTGAAACGTGGAAGTATGTACAAGTTCGCTATGATGAACATTACTGAAATAAGTCACCTTGGGAAAACTCTCATAAGTACAAATTTGTGAAACCAATTCTGCTCAAGCTTACAGTTTTGGAAAGAGGATAGACGAGGATACCTCAGTGCAAATTCTTAGACATAGAGGAGTAGTAACTTTTGATATATTACAGAAACAATATGAGGCAAAAGAAATTGAAGAAAACTATGACATTAGATATTTTGTATTTCTGATCACAATTTTGGGAAAATGAGTATGCTGCTCAGCTTGCAATCAGGAAGCACATATTTCTATCCAATCAGATCTAAAATATTCCAAGTTTTGAAAATTAGGGTTTCTATGACAAACCCTATATCAGCGAGATCTGGAACCAAGACAGACACCTCAAATCAGTAAGATCTAATCTTTTGCTATTTACATTTGAGGTTCTCATTTCAAAATGACCTATCACACCAGCTTGATGACAAGCTTGGTGAAGCTGAAAATTTTGAGCATGGAGGTATAGGATTTCACTAGTTCTTGAAGAAAATGAATTTGACACCTACATAAGTGGAGAGGTTCCAGTTCCAGAGGGAGATGAGGCTAAAGCCTTACACAAGAAGAACTTGGTCAAGGCTAAGAGGATCATTGTTGATTCAATCAAGGATCACCTTATAAGGTAAAAACTGAAAATTCCCAAAGACACCCTAAAGACACCTAAAGAGATGTTTGAAGGGAAGAACAAAAATCAGAAGATGACTTTGACAAACCAATTGAAGAATGTAAAGATCCAGAATGTAGAGACCATACTTTACAAGGGTATCTCAAATCAAAGAACAACTTGAAGCAGTGGATGAAGAAGTAGAGAATGTAGAAATTGTGATAAGCACCTTGAATGGCGTCCTAGGATCATGGGATTCATTCATTCGAAGAATGTGTGCCAGAAGGAAGTGATTACTTTCAGCAGACTCTGGGAAGAGTGCACACAAGAAGAAGCTTGACTCATAATAAGAGAAGAGAATATGGGAGCAACTGAAGATCATGCACTCACGATTCAAAGAAGATCGCTCAAGTGATGAGGGATATGAAGAACTCAATTCTTGAAGAACCTCTTATCCATATTAGCATTTGGATAAGAAATGACGATGTCATGAATGAAGAAGATGATGAAGCAGAAGGCTCAAGAAGGAGTCTACCCACGAAACGAATAAAAGACAAGTAATCAATTGTCATTTCATGATATTATTTGGTTATGCATTTGTTTATATTCAACTGATGTGTTATGCATGATAGAATGTTTGCATTAACGATAGTATACTACTAATATGCATGTGATGGGAAAGATCGCGTACAATCGCCTACAAGAAAAGAAGGGTGATACTTGTTCCGAAGAACAAGTGATGACAGTTCGAGAAATAATCCAAAATGAAGAATGATGACTAGAATGCAATGTCGAAGACCTGAAGGGAATTCTATATTATCTTCCATATGGATCTACAAGATCCAACATGCAGTAGACGACAACATCGTGGGATACAAGGAAAGATTCGCAGCACGAGGCTTCTCACAAAAAGAAGGCATAGACTACGAAGAGACATTTGTAGCCACTGGAAGTCGAGACACATGATAGTCAGACTCATGTGTGCAAAGAAAGAAAGAAGGCATTGTATGAGCTCAGAAGGAACCCATGGGATAACACATACATGAGGAGCTTGAAGATCACCTAGAGTGATGAAGATCTTAACATTTGATACAAGGTTGAATATGAAATCCTATAGAGGATGACAAGCTCACATATGGGTGCGAGAAGAGATTTTGAAAAGGTTCAAGATAGTGGATATTGGTATTAAGTGACCCTAAATGGATACATAGAATATTAGTAGCAGAGGAAGCTACTTGTCACTCTAGTACAGAATATTTCAATGCATAGAGTACGAAAGGTAGAGGGAGAATGATGCTCTGTTTCAGAGGGAGTGACTATAGAAGATCGTGAGGTTCAACATGATACGACGGGATGGACGACTTATTGATGGCTCTAGGATTTACTGAAAGTAAAGCTGATTCCAACCTTTACTTCAAGGTTGAAGGCAAAAGACCAGTGATGCTCCTGTTATATGTCGATGAATTGTTCCTGATAGAAAAGAGGAACTCATTAAAGTTGCAAGAAGGATATTTGCTGCCCAGTTTGAGATGAAGGACTTGGATTTGATGCACTATTTTCTAGGCATGGAGGTATGGCAAAATGTGGATGGAATCTCCCTGGGATAAGGGAAGTATGCAGCAGAGATCCTGAAGATATTTAGGATGATGGAATGCAAGTCCATGACCAAACCTATGGCATCAAACCTGAAGCTATTGAGTGATGCTTCATTAGAGTTGATTCATGTTACGATGTATCATCAGATGATTGGGTCTTTGATGTACCTTACGAATACGAGACTGGATATTTTCTTTGTTGTGAACACATTGAGCCAGTTCCTGACAGATCCAAGACATGTTCACTTGATTGTTGCAAAGCATATTCTAAGGTACCTAAAGAGTACATTTGATTATGGGCTCAAGTATGAGACGAATCAAAAGAATAACCTAGAAGATTATGTGGATTTGGATTGGGCAAGTAGTGCCATTGATAGGAAGAGCACTTCGGGGTGCTACTTTAATATGGGATTAGGTGTGGTCTCTTGGTTTAGCAGGAAGCAGTCCTACGTGGCACTGAGTACAACTGAAGCAGAGTATGTCACAACTTGTTTGGCTAGTTGTGAGGCAGTGTGGCTGAGGAAGCTACTGTTTGATTTGTTTGATCTCCATTTGGATGGTACTTGTATATATTGCTACAGCCAGAGTTGTGTTAAGTTGTCAGATAACCCGGTGTTCCATGACAAGTTGAAGCATATTGAGATCAAATATCACTATATCAAGGATATGGTACAGAGAGGAGCAGTGAAGCTCCAGTATGTTGCGACAGACGAGTAGATAGATGATGTGTTGACCAAGCCATTAGTTAGAGTGAAGTTTGAATACTTTAGGGAGAAGTTTGGTGTTTTCCAGATCAAGGTTCCATCCAAGGGGAAGTGATGAGTTTGTGATCCCTTCTGAGATGGTTGCGAGATGTGTTCCCCACATGGTCAGATGGAAGTGTAGAGCCCTTCTGACATGTTTGTGGGATGTGTTCCCCACATGGTCAAATGTAAGTGCATATCCCTTCTGACATGGTTGCTGGATGTGTTCCCCACATGATCAGTTGTAAGTGCAGATCCCTTTTGACATGGTTGCGGGATGTGTTCCCCACATGGTCAGATGTAAGTGTAGATCCCTTTTGACATGGTTGTAGGATAAGTTCCCCATATGGTTAGATGTAAGTGCAGAGCCCTTCTCACATGGTTGCGAGATGTGTTCCCCACATGGTCAGATGTAAGTGCAGATCCCTTCTGACATGGTTGTGGGATGTGTTCCCCACATGGTTAGATGTAAGTCCAGAGCCCTTCTGACATGGTTGCGGGATGTGTTCCCCACATGGTCAGATGTAAGTGCAGATACCTTCTAACATGGTTGCGGGATGTGTTCCCCACATGGTCATATGTAAGTGTAGAGCCTTTCTGACATGGTTGCAGGATGTGTTCCTCCCATGGTCAGATATAAGTGTTGTAGAAGATGAAGATCTACATGGAGGCTAGGCCTACAACCAACATGAAAAAGGGCTGGCTGTAGAAATTCCTATGATGAGTAGAATTGAGAGATAACACCATTTGCTTGAGATAACTGGAGCAATGATGATGATGATGTGGCCTGATGATGATGCAGCCTAATGATGATCCATCTTGATGATGATCCAATTTTATGATGATCTAGAGATGAAGACTTGTGCTGATGAACTGTGTCAAGAGAATACCTTCCTAGTTAAGAGGGAGTGTTGATGTATTTGTAACTTTAGAATGTATTCACTTGTATATCTTATATTGTATTTCATTATACCCCTATGTTCCTATCGAGAGAATCCTTAATATAATAAAGTCATAGAAGTTAACCCTCCATTGTAATTCAGGGAAATAGTCCCCATAGTTGAGGGGTACTAGGGTTATTAGACTCTCCTAGTGAATCCGGCCCTGATAAGTAATTGTCAAGTGGAAAACTAGTATAAATAGAGAGTGAGTCTCTCTATTCGAAACACTCACTCACTCAACTATAGTGCATGAGTGAGAGAAGAGGAACTCGCACAAGTGAGAGAGAGAACAGTTGTTGGAGATCATCTTTCTGTCTTTGGGTTTTACTTTTTCCATTGGTGCTCTTTCTATCTTTGAGGAAGTTGTGGGGTTTTCTCCTTTATGGTTCCACTAAGGAAAACTCTTTGTGTCTCTTGTCTCTTGTGATTATTTTTGTGCATGTTATTCTCTCATATAAGATCCTAGGATCATATTGACTAAATGATAAAAATATAACATGGTATCAGAGCTAAACTGAGAAGAAGACATTGTGTAGCCGCAGAAGCTAGGGATTCTTACTTTTTGGGTCTCCCTCCGCAGATCATCAGAAAAAAGAGGCTAGGATAACTCTCCATTGAAGGTCACATCTTTTTGTTGAAGCAGAATTTGGTTTCGGGCATTTTTAGTTTTTGACCTGTCACTACTGCGGGAAATTAGGGATTTTCATAGAAGAATTGTCACATCTGGCCTCTGCGATCATTCTATCAATATCTCTGTCCAATCTAACTTCGCCAGCAGACTTACCTTCTCCTTCAAAAACACAAGTTTTCACATCTGTTTGACCATCTTATTCACCATCATCTTTACTCATCTTGGATGCATTTAACCCATCATATGTCCTCTTTCCAGAAACACAAGACATTTCTGCTAGTGGATCATAACCATCTTGATGGCTTGGTCCTGTTCCTTATCCAGAAGCTGTCTTCTCATTATCTCACAACTATCAAATAATTATGGGCCCAAGTTGCAAATCGTAGTTCATATCCATACCTAAGCACGTGGATGAAGCTTTACCCCATTCTTGATGAAATTTTTAGCAATATTAGACATCAACGACCAGTATTCAGTGTCATTGCATATGATATCAATAGTGGTTGGCTCTAGTTTTATGAATTTTTTCCATAGTCTCTAAAACCATTTTTACAAAACTAACATTTTTCTGTTCTTTTGTGAAAATAAGTAAACTATGAGCATCACCAATACATGGCGTGAGACCATAAACATTGTGTCTCTAGAGGGTTCTTAATCCAAGGTATGGGGAATTTGCATGGATGCATGTAGAAACAACTGCTAAAGTAATCTGTTGACTCCAGTTGGAAAACTGCCATAACTTTGACGAAGCTTCTTCAATACATCAAAAGCCAAATCCACATCCTCTTTGTTCATACAACTTTTTCGTAATGAATCCCGCCAAGTTTTTTACAGGCATAGTTCCCACCTTCACCAAGTCAATAATTTTAAGGTACAACTCCTGTACAACTTCTGTAGGCTCTTCTTTTAGAATCTCCGCCTCTATGGACAAATACAACTATTGCATTCTCATGCCCACCAAATACCGGCAATTGATATCCTATGTATTATTCCTTGAGACAAATGCGCTGAATCTCCTGTGGGTTACTGCCATGTATTTTTAATGCTCAAATTTCTCAGCATTCTTTCTGTCTCCAGGCTTTCCTTTCTCTCTGTAAATCTTGACAAGAACACGAGCATCACAAACATAATGCAAATTTCCTTTAGCCAGGATTGCTTTTACAGTCTCTGGATATACAAATGTTACAAATCAAAACACTCTCTTCTATTGGTAGGGTATTCTCACGTCTTGTACAAGCCCATATATCCCGAAATAATGGAAACATCCTCTTCTGGTAAAGACGAGACATGCAATTCGTAGTCATTTTTCCTTAAATAACGAAAAGAAATAGATACAGTCAATGTATTGAGAGTAGCAAGATATCCTTGCAAAATGCACTTTAGAGAAAATAGGAAAGGCTTGATTCGAAAGGCTAAAGGGTGGATACGATGCCATATCCATAGTTAACTCTGTTTGGATTTCTTAGACACATTAGTTTGTACTGATGTAGCATCTTTTTCAGCTGACATAAGTTCCAGAACAACTCTGTTTACACTTCCTTCATTCTTCACCAACAATGTTCTGCTCATTTCTAAATCATGGAAGCCCATTTCTTGGAGCTCTTCCAGAATAGGATCCTAGTTGGCTGCATTATAGAGATCATCGAGATTTTTCCGTAAATCATAATTATGTTTTTGGAGTAGTTCATCATTCAACATCCTCTGATTGAAACCTGTGTCTTCAAGCTCACGAAGAAGTGTCTGCTCTACTACATTCCTATCCTTTGTCTCTTTACCAACATAGAATGTTTTAGACCCTACAAGAGATGGAGCACTTGTAGGGACCACAATATGTTATAGAGATACATCATGGAATGGAAGTAGAACTGATTTAGCAGGTGATGGGTAACCAGCTCCTAAAGCAGATGGTACAACTCAATATTCATCCTGCGAGATCCTTGCACTTCTGTTGGAACCTCCATTCTCTGAAATTGTGTAAAATAATTTTGTGTATGTTGTAGAGATCCTTATACACTAAAAACACTTCAACATCCATAATTATGAAATCAAGAAATTTGTCTTCTTCGATTTTATGCACCAAAATTCTTTTTCTGTCTGCATTTGATGCTGTAGATGTTGGAAAATGTAATTACTTGTAGATCTGTACCTGACTCTTAGTCGAGTCTATCAGAGTCTGTACCAGTCGAGATCTTGTCTGTCAGTCTGAAAAGAAGGAAGAGTCCATGATTCGGCAATGTAAACCAGTAGAATTTAATTCTGAAGCTAAGTTGTTAGGTAGATAGTTATTACAATCTTTAATGGTGAGTTAGTTGACCCATGTAGAGGCAATCTTCAGGTTTCCTATAAATAGAAGAAGCAATTCGTAAATCAGTTTACAGACATTAGATAGTAGAGAGAACTCCGGGTGAGAAAAGAGAAGTTGAAGTTCAAGCTTCTGTGTATGTGATTTAGTTGAAGAGTAGAAGCTCTGTAAAAGAACAAGTTTAGACCGACAAGTCTGGACTTACAAGTTTGTAATACTTTGTTATTTCCGCATAGTTAAATATATGAAATAGTTTATGGTTGAATGCATGATTATTTGGCCGCACATATTTCCAGATTTACTTGGGTAAATGTCTTTTACAATTACTGTTAAGTGAAAGATCAAAGAACCCATAAATTTCTCACCGCGTGAAAGTTCCAGGTTTTATAGCACATTGGTTGACTCAAGTATTCCTACATATTTGGGCATATGTTTTTATAAGTTATTTGGATTTGTAAATGTGTCTACTTTACTTCATCTTACTCACAGGTGAAAAGCATTTGTAATTTCTTAAGTCTTTAGACTAAGAAACACATTCTGTAGATTTTGACCAAAGTGAATTGACAAGGTCGGTTGTGTGAGATGACTTGAGAGGTCAGTTGAGTCAGCCGACTGAGGTTGCCGACTTGAGTGGTCGAAGAGGTCAACCGACTTGAGAATTCGAAGGGGTCAGCCAACTTGAGTGGTCGAGAGGTGAGCCAACTTGGAGGTCGAAGTCAGCCGACTTCAAAGTGACAAGTGGTCGAGGTAAAATCAGTCGGTAGAACCGACAAGTAAGTCGAAGTAAATTTAGTCGAGTGGAAAGACCGACTAAAATTTATAAACTTGTCTAGTCGGGAGATAGATAAGTTTCACCCGACAAGTGAAAAAGAAAAGTAGGTCGGCGTGAAAAGTGAAAATTAAATTTTAATATCGACTGAGCCCTAAACTCAAGTTTAGTCGGCATGGTTTTGGATAACTGGTATCAAAGCAAGGTTTATATCAGAGCAAGGTTTCGGAAATAAATCTTGTCTTAAAAGGTGGAAATTAATTTTCTAAGGAATGTTAATTAAAAATTAAAATGGCTTCCACTTCTGGTTCATTGCAAACTCCAATCTTTACAGGAAAGAATTATGAATATTGGTCTTTAACAATGAAGGCTTTATTCATAGGTCAAGATGTTTGGGAGATAGTCCAACATGGTTATGTAGAACCAACAGACATGACATCATATAACAATCTCACACAGGCTGAGAAAGATGTCTTGAGGGAACAGAGGAAGAAAGATGGAAAAGCTCTATTTTTCATACATCAAGCTATGCATGAGAGCATAATCCCAAGAATAGCAGCAAAGACTAATGCTAAGGAAACATGGGATACATTGGAGACTGCCTATCAAGGTTTGGATAAGGTAAAGACATCCAAGTTGCAGATTCTGAGAAGAGATTTTGAATCTCTGTCCATGAAATATTCAGAGAATGTAGACACATTCTACACCAGAGTTTTTGGGTTGATAAACCAACTGAAATCTCATGGAGAGCCCATAGTAGACCAAAGGGTTGTTGAAAAAATTCTCAGAAGTCTTCCCCCAAGATTTGAAAACTTGGTTGTGACCTTAGAGGAACACACAGACATGACAACATTTACCATTGATGAGTTGCAAGCTTCACTCATCAATAATGAACACAAACTCAGCAGAACATAGACATCATTGGAAGGTGCATTCGCATCACAGTCATCCATAAGCCATGGTAGAGGTAGGCGGAGAAACAACTTCAGAGGCAGAGGAAGAATTTCTTCAAGAGGAGGACGAGGTAGAAGTCCTGCAAATGTCAGTGGCAGAGGAGATAACCAGAACCCAATTCAACCAAGTGGCCAAAGGTTTGATAAATAAAAAATTCAATGTCATTACTATAAGAAGTTTGGTCATTATGCATATGAATGCAGGAAGAAGCAATATGACCAAGGAAGGAAAATCCCAAGTCAGTCGACTAACACCAACACTTCAACAAGCGCAATGTTAATGGCATCAACATCTCCACTTGAATGCAATGCTGTTCAAGAAATTCCACATGACATATGGTACTTAGATTCAAGATGCAACAACCACATGATTGGTAATTTAAATTTGTTTTCTAGTCTAGACAATTCATTTAAAACTGATGTTACACTTGGAAACAATGTCTAAGTTACCCTCTTAGGAAAAGGCACTGTTGATATTCTAACCAAATAGGGGGAGAGTAAGTATATCCCTGATATCTATCATGTTGAAGGTCTAAAACATAATCTGTTAAGCATTGGACAGTTGTTACAAAAAGGCTACAGAGTCTACATGGATATGATCACTGTGTGATCGAAGACAAGCGTCCAAGTGACCAGCTGATAGAAAAAGTGCCAATGACAAGCAACTGCTTGTTTCCATTGAGTATAGTTCCCGAAATAAAAGGGAAGACAAACACAGTAGTTGCATTCAAGGTAGAAAGTGAAGAAACAGTCGAGCTCCTCGACAAGAGAGAAAATTGCAGCACTAATTTGCAAGCTGCATTTTAGACAGAAGTTCAGGATGAATCCTAGTTGTGGCATTTCAGATTTGGACATCTGAATTTTGGTGGGATGAAGCTACTACACACAAAGAATATGGTAAAAGGATTACCATTGATCAAAAGACCAGAGAAGGTTTGTGAAGGCTTAATTTTTGGCAAGCAGTACAGAGAGACTTTTCCAGTCGGAAAGTCCTATAGAGCACACACACCACTTGAAATTGTGCACTCTGATATTTGTGGTCCAATGTAGACATCATTCATTGGTGGTTGTAAGTATTTTCTAACTTTTATTGATGACTACTCAAGAAAGACATGGGTATATTTCCTGAAACATAAATCTGATGCATTTGGTTATTTTCAGTAGTTCAAGGCACTCATGGAGAACCAGAGTGGTCACCGCATCAAGATATTAAGGATCGACAGAGGAGGTGAATATGTTTCAAATGAATTTCTGAATTTTTGCAAGACCCATGGCATACAAAAAAAAATCACTGCACGGTATACACCTCAGTAGAATGGTATTGCCGAAAGAAAGAATAGAACCATCATGGAGATGGCATGCAACATGTTGGTAGCCAAGCATTTGCCAAATGAGTATTGGGGAGAAGCAGTCACAACTGCCATGTACATCATGAATCGGTGTCTGACAAAGAGTGTGAAGAACAAAGTTCCCCAAGAAGCATGGACAGGTATGAATCATAGTGTTTCCCATTTAAAAGTTTTTGGTTGTGTTGCATATGCTCATGTTCCAGATGAGCTGAGAAGGAAGCTAGACAAGAAGGGACAGAAATGTATTTTTGTCGGCTATTCAGAAGACACAAAATCATACAAGCTGTATGATCCCGTCACAAGGAAAGTGATAATCAGTCGAGATGTTCAATTTTTCGAGAATGAATCATGGGATGGAACCGTCGACATAAATGTCAAGATTGTGTCGAACGTTGACAATGATGATATGGAAGAGGAAGTGGTTCAAACACCACATGTAAATCAACTGGTAGCAGCACCGTCGACTCCCATGAAACCAAGACATGGTTCAGCACAAGGACTATCGACACAAGTAGCAGCTCAAGCTACATCGACAAGCACACCAAGAGGACATTAGACTCCATCAAGCATTTCATCTAGGTCGACATTGACAGAACTGGTGAAGACAAGAAGTCTGTGAGAGATATATGAAGCTGGTACACCTAATTCATTCTCTCTCTTTGCATTATTTGCACCTATATATGATCCACTAACATATGAATAAGTTATTGAAGAAGAAGTATGGGCACAAGCCATGGATGAAGAAATAGAATGCATTGAGAAAAACCAGACATGGGAACTGGTTGATGTACCAACAGACAAAGATGTAATCAATGTCAAATGGATTTATAAGACAAAGCAAGATGCTGATGGGAATGTGCAAAAGCACAAGGCAAGAATGGTAGCAAGAGGGTTCACACAACAACCTGGCATCGAATTCAATGAAACGTTTGCACCTGTTGCATGCATGGATACAGTCAGAACAGTTTTGGCCATTGCTGCACAAAACAAATGGCAAGTTCATCAAATGGATGTCAAGTTGGCATTCTTAAATGGCTATCTAGAAGAGGAAGTATATGTGGAACATCCATAAGGGTATGAAGTTCTAGGTCAAGAACATAAAGTGTACAGGCTAAAAAAGGCATTATATGGTTTGAAACAAGCTCCTAGAGCTTGGTATAGTCGGATTGATTCCTATCTCACTGAAAATGGATTTCACAGAAGTGAAAGTGAACCGACTTTGTACACCAAAGTTGATGAGCAAGGTAAGGTGTTAATTGTCTACCTGTATGTAGATGATTTAATATTTACTGGTGATTATGGCATAGCAGATTTTAAAACAGTCATGGAAAGTGAATTTGAAATGACTGATCTGGGGCTTATGAAATTTTTTCTGGACATTGAAGTTTAGCAGTCTGAAAGTGGTATATTTATATCATAGTCTAATTATGCAAGTGAAGTTTTAAAAAGATTTAACATGTCTAATTGCAAGACATCCCCAACACCAGTAATAACAATTTTAACATTGAGCAAGGATGATGAAGGATCCACTGTAGATCCTACGCCGTTCAAAAGGATTGTTGGCAGCCTTATGTATTTGACAGCAACAAGACCAGACATTATGTATGGAGTAAGTCTGATCTCAAGATTCATGGAGTCACCAAAAGACTCACATTGGCAAGTATGTAAAAGAATTCTAAGGTATGTAAGTGGCACAAAAGACCTTGGTATTATGTATTCAACCTCAGAAAATTTTAAACTCATTGGCTATACTGACAGTGACAATGGAGGCAACATAGATGACAGGAAAAGCACATCTGGGTACACATTTCATTTTGGTACAGGTGTTGTTTCATGGGATTCAAAGAAACAACCCATAGTAACTCTATCTTTAGCTAAAGCAGAGTATGATGCAGCAACAAATGTTGCATGTCAAGCTGTCTGGATGAGGAGAGTCTTAAAAGACTTGTCACAGAACCATCAAGAACTGACAACAATCTTCTGCGACAACAATTTAGCCATAGCATTATCAAAGAATCATGTGTTTCACAAGAGAACTAAGCACATCGACACAAGGTTTCATTTTATAAGAGAGTTGGTAAACGACAAGGAAATTTGTTTGGAATTTTGCAGGTCTGAAGACCAACTTGCCGATATCTTCACAAAGCCATTGGCAAAGGATACTTTTCAATATCTGCGTAGTTATCTTGGAATGACAAGTTCACCACAGTGAACTCTGTCATAAACAGAGAATGTCTAAGCTCTGAAACATTTTGTAAATTTTGTTTTAAAAATTCTCATCTGCTTATAATTAAGGGGGAGTTTTGGAAAATGTAATTACTCGTAGATCTGTACCTAACTCTTAGCCAAATCTGTCAGAGTCTGTACTAGTCAAGATCTTGTCTATCAGTCTGACAAGAAGGAAGAGTCCATGATTCGACAATGTAAATGAGTCGAATTTATTTATGAAGCTAAGTTGTTAGGTAGATAGTTATTACAGTCTTTAATGGTGAGTCAGTGGACCCATGTAGAAGCAATATTCAGGTTGCCTATAAATAGAAGAAGCAATTCGTAAATCAGTTTATAGACATTAGACAGTAGAGAGAACTCCGAGTGAGAAAATAGAAGTTGAAGCTCAAGCTTCTGTGTATGTGATTTAGTCGAAGAGCAGAAGCTCTGTAAAAGAACAAGTTTAGACCAACAAGTTTGGATCGACAAGTTTGTAATACTTTGTTATTTCCACATAGTTAAATATATGAAATAGTTTATGGTTGAATGCATGATTATTTGGCCACACATATTTCCAGATTTACTTGGGTAAATGTCTTTTACAATTACTGTTAAGTGAAAGATCAAAGAACCCATAAATTTCTCATTGCGTGAAAGTCCCAGGTTTTATGGCACATTGGTCAACTCAAGTCTTCCTACATATTTGGGCATATGTTTTTATAAGTTATTTGGATTTGTAAATGTGTCTACTTTACTTCATCTTACTCACAGGTGAAAAGCATTTGTAATTTCTTAAGTCTTTAGACTAAGAAACACACTATGTAGATTTTGACCAAAGTGAATTGACAAGGTCGGTTGTGTGAGCTGACTTGAGAGGTTGGTTGAGTTAGCCAACTGAGGTCACCGACTTGAGTGGTCAAAGAGGTCAACCAACTTGAGAATTCAAAGGGGTCAGCCGACTTGAGTGGTCGAGAGGTGAGCCGACTTGGAGGTCGAAGTCAACCGACTTCAAAGTGACAAGTGGTCAAGGTAAAATCAGTTGGTAGAACAAACAAGTAAGTCGAAGTAAATTTAGTCGACTGGAAATACTGACTAAAATTTATAAACTTGTCTAGTCGAGAGATAGACAAGTTTCACCCGACAAGTGAAAAAGAAAAGGAGGGCGGCGTGAAAAGTGAAAATTAAATTTTAATATCGACTGAGCCCTAAACTCAAGTTTAGTCGGCTTGGTTTTGGATAACAGTAGACACAAATCTGGAGGTGGAGGTCACAGAAGATAACATGAAACCCTATAAAGATGAATCACCATCACATGAAGTACAGAGCATTTAAGCTAAATGCATTCTCGGTTTTGGGAAAGTACTATTTTTTGGACTAGTGTAGAAACATGACCAACTGTCACTTAACCCAAACACTTTATTTCTTGATGGAGCTTTGGAACCCACGCATAACCCTAACTTGGAAAGCTGACATCCCGCATACATATGACCCTAACTTGGAAAGATGACATCCCGTATACATATGAATGATGAGACGTGCTTCCGGTTTGTGTTAAACATAGGAAAAATTAAATCCAAACTTTGCAAATATGAAAAGACTTTAATTATTCTATAGGAGCTTAGGTTAAAAACTAAAATATTGGTAAATGCATAGAATATTCAAAAATGACATCAAAGCAGTCTAAAACTTTAGGAAAAAGGAAAAATAAATCCAAGGATAAAAATCAAAGGTAAATAATAAACCTAGGGAGGATAGCTAACAGACCTAGGACAAACAGGTTTTATATCCAATAACCCTCCAGACTCCAATTTCCACAAGAAATAGGCTGACAGACTATATTTCAACGTAGAGGACCCCCATACCTCAGAACAACCTAGTGAAATATTCATATCCCCCTACAAATATATTCTTGTTCTTCATAAGGTCCTTCAATAACAGGTTGTCCCAGAAGATTATTATGTCCATGTAAGGACCATAAATATTTATAAAAAGAAATTCTTACTCCATCTCTTGATAATAGAGAGTTGTTCCCAATATTGATTCCATGGCCCAAGAATTCAAGAGTAACATGCCTTCGTTGTGCCAAATTGTAATAAAACCCCCATAATGACCTTTAGCATTAGTGAAGCAAAATTCCCATCCTCCAAGAAGCTTCATTAACTCCTTCACAATCTTTTCTCCCTCACTCATTATCTTGTAGATAAATAATACATTAGGTTTTAAATATTCAACCAATAGAAGAATGGATAGCTTATTTGAGGGGCTAGCCAACCCTCTACAATTCATAGAGTATAGAATCATATTATAACCTCTACCGGAGTAGTGATTGTCTAAGAACCCCATCAATTGATTTTTGTGTTCTAGCTGTCCTATCCCAAGAATATTTCTCTTGTGACTTGTGAAAATAAATATTTCCAACCTATGCCTCTAGTTTTGTTCCCACCAAGGTTCATCCCTATCCCCCCAAAACTGTTCAGGATTGATACCTCCAGGACCCCATTAATATATGTAAGATTATTATTATAATTATCCTCCATCGAATCCTTAAAAGGAAGTGTGTATTTACCAATAGAATCGCTTAATGACATATTCTCTAATACTATTATCAGAGGGGTGCCTATTCCATAGCCAACTAACAAATATATTAACTACCCAAATCCATGATTAAAAGGAGCAAGTAAACGTAAAAGGATTAGGTCCAAGATATTCTTACAATAATTTTCCTCATAAAATTTGTTTTCCTCCACCATTTCATCTTCACTATCAGGATTAAGCCATGACTTGTCAATATCTTCGTCAATCACCTTTCTCACCAAAGACACCACATCATTCCTAGACCAATCCATTTCAGGTGCATGAGGATTGTCCATTGCACCTAAGAAATGGCTCAATCCTTCTTTCTTCTCAGTTACCTTTATAACCAACTACATACATGATTCCCATTTATTCTTTCCTATGATCTTCTTTGACTCCTTCTTAACCCACACTCTTCACCTAAAGGACAAAGAACGATCGTCAACTAGATGACCATATATATGGTACTTGTTACACTTAAATGGGATTCCTTGATAGTCCATAGATTCGATGTGAAATATCTATCCTTTGTGAAGAACTATATTCTCTGCAAAACCCTCCTTTGGGTCTAGAATAACTAAGATATTATCCATACACATTTGACCCGTGGTCAGATATGACCAATCAACTTCCACAAGCTCTCGAGTTAGTTACCAATATCCTTGGATATATGTTTCGACCAATATTGAAAGGGTAAGTTTGACATATTTATCTAGATGAGAACCAAATCATTTCACTCTATTGATGCATCAAACAATGGAGACCATCACTTTAGATAGAGAGCACATGAGTCCTAGCACCACTAACCCTTATGTATTTTTGAAGCGCCATGAGCAATGTTGAAACAGAAGGATACCCATCCTTGAGAATGTATGAAGGATTTCAATTCATAGCCTAATGTAGAACTCCAAATATTTGAGACCCACTCCTTAACACCAAACTCTCAAATTCTACGCCCCACGAATCATCCTACCAAGGTCATCTCACAATTCATAATTGATTGATTCATTCATATTTCTTCACCCATCACAAGTTTTAACAGAATGGTATTTCTCTTTATGCATATTTTATGATGTTTTTTATTCAATCCTCTCGTAGACTTATCCCTCCCTAGCAGTTGGTCATGCTCTGCATGAGTTTTTCCAAGAGCTCCCTCAACAATGCAAGCCAGTAACCCATGACATTATTCTAGGTATAATTGTTTACTGATGAACCCATCCCCAATAACTATGTCATCTGCATTAAATATATTTGATAGTTCTCTACCATATTCTTCAATCCTATCCATTGGCACTTGTTGGTAAAAATATATGATAGTATTTACAACATTAAGTTATCGATCAGAATTCGTAGACTTAGAGGTGATGGCACTGTATGTGCAGGATGGAGGTCTAATTTAGAAACAAGTACAAAACAATGCAAAATCCACAAAAAGTTCCAAACCGGTACCAAGTTGTAAAATAACTCAAATCCCTCTTTCAAAATGAACCACACAATTAAAACGAGATTTGAATTTCTTTCTAGAACCTATATTTCCAAGATCAAATTCTAACTTAAGAAAGGAAGCAATTTTAACATACAATCTATAAAACTAAAATATCTACTAAATGAATTTCAAGTTTTAACTATTCTAAGTTCTCTATTGCATTCATCAAAATTCTATTCTAAGTCTATTCTTCCCAATGATTTGTCAAATACTTGTATTTCAATTAAAATCAAGTCCATTCTGTCCTCGTTCCTTCATTTATCAATGTCACCTAACTGGTTTAGATTGATTTAGTTTCTGCAGGGTATTTTAATCATTTATATATATTGATCTATTCCATTCATGAACATGAAATATTTAATCTTTAGTTCTCAAGACATCTAGTGTTTCTTTCATTCATCACCTAGTCTTTAGCTATCAATTAATCCAAGTATTATTCCTTAAGTAAATAATTTAAATCTATCCTCTGTTTACAAGGGTTCTACTCTAAGTTGTGTTAATTTTAAAATTAGCTTAAAACAAAAATATAAATAGAAATTATTTCTACAATTAAAACTTCTATCAAATCTAAATGAATTCTTCTAATCTCAACATGATTCTATAAACTATATAAGAACATTGTAAAATCTGGAATAACTCCTATTGAATTTAGTAAAACTTTAAGAAACAAAACAAAACATCTATTATATCAATGATCTCAATAAATTCTACAGAATTAGTTTCATCTGTCTAAATTATAAGGACATCTTATTCAATCTGCGTCTATGTAAATGAATTCTACAAAATTTTAATATATACTTCTTGAATCCCAAGGAAGTTGTAAGGAACGAAAAAAAATCCGTTCTATCTACTCAAAACTTTCTATAAAATAAATCTGAATGGTTCAAAAGAGAAACAAACTTCCTATGCAATCTAGTGAACTATGTGCACAGATCTAACTACTTCTCAATCATTCTTAAGTTTTCATTTCTTTAAACACTTATCTACGAACTGTCTATACAAGCTTCTGAATGATTAACTAAAATTAAACTCATTGTTCAAGCAATATGGAAATAATAATAAAAACACAATTGTAACCTACAAAATTTTAGAAAATGAAAAGATGAAACTACCTCTTGTGGTGGGCCCTTGCCACTTGAGATAGCTCATCTTAAGAACACTTCAGAAAGGTATGTCGATCTTCAATACATCAAGCTATGTTTAGAACTATCAATTGAATTCTCCTACGTACTCGAATCATTTCAATGACAACTAAAGTTCAAGAACATAATTTCATTATTTCGAACTCCATAATACATTTTCAATCCTCTCCTCCCTCCCTCATCCTCCTAAGGATTTATTTATACATGAATTCATAGATAGATGGATAAGATCCATCCCCAAAAACCAGAAATTCGTTCAATGACCCAGAAAACGACCAACACAAAATCTAGGAAAATCATGCCTATTATGGAAAGGATTTCTCCAAATTCGTTCAGAAATTCTGAAAATTTCCCACTAGTAGAGGTAAATGGGTCCATTTATGAAGTAGGTTTTGAACGGTTTCACTAGATACATCATAGATTGCTTAGAAATGAAGCCTGAAATCAGGTTCTTGAATTAATGCCAGGAGTGTCGGATTGAGTGTAGGATCAGGTACCAGATCGAGTGCAAGATTGGGTACCAGATCAGGTACAGGACTAGTGGGAGAAATCTGCATAATAACCAAAGATCTATATCCCAAATCATTATATGTAATCTTTTAAATTTATGTTTTAAAAATGAATAAAATGAGATGGAATAATAGTAAAAATATACCTTGTTATAAATTTCATGGAATAACCTTCAAACTTGTCCAAATGATGCTTAGATAGATGATAAACATGAATAAATTCAACTAAAATACTTGGCTCCTTATCTGATGTATAGAAAAAATATGGGAAAAACAAGGAGCCATCAACACTGATGTCTCATTAATACAGTGGGTCATGTGATAGTCCTTCTTATGGAGTTCACATGGCTCAGAAATGTCATGAGTTGTTATCCCGATGTTATGTATTAGATTCATTGAAATCCCAGTTTCAAAAATTCCATTGGTTAGTCTTTTAATATTCCATGTTTGTCAATATCACACTTCTTAATTCCTTTTGACGCAATTCCATTTACGTTTCCTAAAGCTACCTTAATCCTCACATCCCACTTTCTCAAACTTGGACTCCAGATGGAGAAGATTTCCTAGACCTAGCCTTTGTATGCCTCAACTCCATCTAGGAAATCCTTGTATAACAGAATCCTTCACATTTCCATCCAACTTATCTCCCATATCCTTTTCATGCTATACATGTCTACGAGGAAATAAAATATTTTGATATGCATATATTTTATATATTATAAATGGATTTGGAATATGGACAATTTTAATAAAGAGTTGGAAGGTGTTATTGGACAATATTTGATTGTGAATAACACAAAATGTGTTACTTTTGAGCTATACGACATGTCGCAAATAAAAAGACTCAGATTCTTGTAATTTACTAAGGTCTGAAGTTATTGATAAATTGATCTACTAATGAAGCAATTATTAGGGTTTCAATGCAAATTAAGGCTCCCCCCGACTCATGATTTATAAGAATTGTCGAGAGGGAGACTACTCTGGTCCATATATACCAATATATCTCCTTCTAGGTAAATCACTCACTCAACTTTGAAGAAAACCTGTTGCAGTGATGTTCACGCTACTATTTCCAAAGTCGAAATATCCTTAAAGAACAAGATTGGGTCAAGGAGGGGCATTCTACCTTTACCATGATTTTCTTAGCTATTAAAATTTAAAAATTAAAGGGGGAGATCCCCTCATTTGTTACATCATAAATTTCTTGAATGAAAGGAGGATTTGATCTCCCTCTCACAATACCTTCCCCCATACAATTTCTTGCGATATGGGAATCGCCATGAGATGCATAACCACCTTTGGTATTCTACCATGAGAGTCTTGGTGTGTAATTCTGAAGCTAATATTCATCATTTCAAGCTTAAGAAAAGATAAAAGTAATATATACATAGTGTTGATGCTAAATATGACTCAAGCAAAAACAATGAAGGACAACCTTGGAGGTATGTTCAAGGGGAGGATGGAGATGGAAAATTGAGTATTGTTTAGATCTCTCGATTTTAAATCACTTGAAAATGTTAGTCTAATACATATATACAATAATAAACTGAACGGACATATGGATTAAAAAAAATTGAACTAAGTTACAGAGCGTCTAAACGTTTACAAAAGAAATACAAGAACGTTCATATTGACAAGAAACTAAATTAATGAACAAAAAATGATAACTAACTAGAGAAATAAATAAAGGAAACAAACTGAGAACATTGACCTTTAAGCAAAAGCAAACATTATGAAAAATAATAGGAATAAAATAATTTACATGTTAGATTTTTAAACCAAAAAATGAATGCAAAATATTACGTTATTAAGCTCAAAATCAATGTTATTAAATTGCAGAATTATATCTATCAAGTAAAAAATCATAATTGTTAAATTGTAGAATTGATTATTTATTTTATGTGTGGGGCATTTAGTGATTGTACAATTTTTTTTGTGTGAGGTGTTAATCTTTTGGTTTTGAGCGTTACTGTAAAATAAAATCTTTTAGGCCAATGATCTATGTTATGCTAAAGAGCATAGAAAACATAATAGAGTAGCTAGTTTGCTTTTCCAAAATTTAAATAAGAAGGTTAAATTCCTGTAATGTAAAGTTACGTAAAAGAGGTACAAATAAAAATATATTTACAGTCCATTTTAGTTATAGTTTTGTAAGGGGTTGAATAAATAGAAAAAAAACTGAATGGTTAAAAAAATGCAAGGCAAAGACACAGGTATGCCCAAAAACATGTTTTATTAATCAAGTGAAGTTTGATAGTCATCATTACAAACAACTGTGAGTGATTTTATATGCCTAAGGACATGGGGCTTCCAAGACCCACCCAAGACCTTATGTCACTCTCAGCGTTCTAGGTTCAATTGTGTTAAACCTAGATAACGTGAGTACTTCATGCTTAGATTGTCTTGAGGTAACCTTCATGCATGAATAATTTAGTCTTAAAAGATACATGAAACACAAATGAAATCCAAATAAATAGAACATACCTTTGACATAAAGTTACTCTACTTTCACTCTAGTGGATGGAAATGGAAATATCCTTATCTACCATCATTACACTATTAGTCTCTTGGACAACTACATGTTACACAACTATTTGTCGCCCTACTAGGTGTTGTAATTAAGTATCGCACTTTCATCACCAAGAGAGGGTGTTTGTCATCATCCCTAGAGATGTTGGAGGGGAAACCTATCATTGGGAGGTCAAAACACTTCCTTTTACCTTGCGTTATTGGCCCTTTTTTACTTTCATTTCTACCTTGCCCATATGAAGAGGGGGATGATACCTTGTTATCACCCCTTGCTCAGTCCTGAGAGAGCGATGAAGTCCCATTTCATCACTCTGTGCTTAGTGTTAGGGGAGTGACGAAGTGGTTACAACAAGTCATGCCTTATTTTGGAGTCAAGATCCAAGAAGATCTAGTTGGTTTGGTCAAATATTTGAGCCACCTCTATCTTATCTATCCCAAGTAAAGCCAAATCCCAACTTGATGACCCAAATAATCAATTTATCCTTTCCTTTTCCTAAATCACCTTATGGTTGTTATGCCTTTGACATCCTATATAATGGAGGCCATTCTTGGGTGAAAGGGGAGGATGGTTATAGCATCACACTTATGGTCTTGAGACACTCAAAGGGTAGAAAGGACAACTTGTAGGAGTTGCTGCAACATCAACACTAAGGGTGTAAGTGCTAGTTATTATCTCTTTCCATATAATATAACTTGGCCTATTCCCCTCATGTTTATGTTGTTTGTTGTCTGCATTTCTATTTTTGTTTAATTCAATGTAGATAGATCTATTTTGATTAACAGTACATTGTAGAAGAAGGAAGTAATATGTTGTTCGTTGTAGGATCTCTCTTGCACCAAGGGATTGGACATCAAGATCAAGGAATAGAGTAGCGAGGATGTTGAACGCACATGTTCAACACATCATCCAAGCAAAAATATAAACACACACAATAAACTATCAAGAAGAGGAAATATTGGATAGAACAGTTGGTTGGTTTGCTAATCGTCTTGAAAGGTATTTTATACAATATAGGAAGAGGTTGGAGCGGTTACACCCGCTCCAACTACTCATATGTTATGCTTAGTTTACATTAGTACTTTACATGATGAAAAATATAGGGGCCTAAAGGCCCCATCAACATCTCCCCCACCAACAAAACGATTCTTCGTCAGGAAGAGAGCAAGTATGCAGAAAACAACCGAGACTTGTGACTCATCAACATCCATCTTCAATCTAGGAATAGGAAATCAAAGCCTCACCCTTTAATCATCTATCCAGACTCATCTTCAATGGATCATAAATAATGTTTTTTGGCTCTGCTTTCCATACCATTTTTCTGCCTTCAACTTCCACAATCACAATATAAGAGATGCTTTTTCATTTCAACACCAGGGGGATCGATTAATTGAAGTGTTCTTTATGTCATCACCTATCATTAAACTCTGTTTTGTGTGATGTAAAATAAATTCTACTTGAATATGTTCTTCATCGATTTCTTCTGTCGTGAGGCTTCTTGCAAGTTTGTATATGCTCGATACATGTTTTTTTTTATCATGGTCGGGGATGAGTTCTTTGAACTTGACAGGATCAACTCGAATTGAATCATAATGGTTGGAAAGAGACCAACTTGATTTACAATGATGGAAGGGATCACCTTCCTTGAAAGACTCACGTTTAACCCCATCCAACTCAATGACATACAAAATTTATTAAAGTAGAGTTATGTTACATCGAAATCTCATTGGATCTGCGTTAAAAAATGAAACAGACACCTGTGAGAATAGTTCCCTTTCTGTGTCAAGCTCGTTAAAATATGAAACAAATGTTGCGAGCATAGTTCTTATTCTATGTCAAGCTCGTTAAAAAATGAAACAAATTCCCTTGAGAATAGTTCCCTTTCTGTATCAAGCTCGTTAAAAAATGAAATAGACCTTGTGAGCATAGTTCCCTTTCTGTGTCAAGCTCGTTAAAAAATGAAATAGACACCCATAAGCAGAGTTCCCTTTCTATGTCAAGATCGTTAAAAACTAAAACAGACGTTGCGAGCATAGTTCTTATTCTATGTCAAGCTCGTTAAAAAATGAAACAGATGCTAGTGAGCATAGTTCCCTTTTCTGTGTCAAGCTCATTAAAAAATGAAACATATGTCTGTGAGCATAGTTCCCATTCTATATCAAGCTCGTTAAAAAATTAAATAGGCACTTGTGAGCATAGTTCCTTTTCTCTATGTCAAGCTCGTTAAAAAATGAAAGATATACTTATGAGCAAAGTTCCTATTCTGTGTCAAGCTCGTTAAAAAATGAAACAGATGTCCCCAAGCATAGTTACTCTCTGTTTCAAGCTTGCGTAAAAATCAAACAGGTCCCCTCATGCATAGTTATTTTCTGTTTCAAGCTTGTGTAAAAATGAAATAGGTCACCTTGAGTAGTGTTTATTCTTGGTTTCAAGCTTGTTAAAAAATAAAACCGACCTTCAGCAAAGTTCCCTTTTTCGTGTCAAGCTCGTTAAAAAATGAAATGGATTCTTCCATTGTGTCAAGACTCAACTTTTTGAACCTTCATTTCATCTGCTTGTAAAGAAGACTAAATGAAGCTTGGGGGGCATGTATCCCTACCTCTTTATATTGAATCTAAGCTACTTGACAGTTATATTGGGGGAAAGTACAGACCACTGGACATCATGTTGGGAAATTCCCCATTAATTGGAGTCTTTTGGAGCATACTTTCTTTTAGTTTTGATCTCGCTAAACCATGAAATAAACCCGTGAGCATAGTTTTTTCTCTGTTCCAAGCTCATTAAAAAATGAAGCAGACACCCT
>LPNX010129769.1:381661-423549 GCA_001517045.1 Pseudotsuga menziesii | reverse complement strand
TACATTATTGATTATATATGCTAGAATAGATCTAACACCATGATATATAGAATGCTTGTATTGTTTACTTGTTGTTGAGGAAGTAATATAGTAATTCAAGTTGAAGATTGGAAAGCTCAATGGGGATCTACTTCAACCATCCGGAATAAGGTATGAGGTCTGATCCTTTAGTGTTAGACATTTAATTTCTATTGCATATTGGAAAGGATTGATTTATGGAGTCAAGCTGTCTGTTGTGGTACCCCAAGCCATAGGAATTTGTCTCTGTAACAGAATTGGTGACTCCGCTCGGGATGTTCCTTGTTTTTATTTGGGGGTTTGCGGGTACAATGGGCTTGATATTATTCACTTGATCTTGGTTTCTCCCTGTTTCTGTGTCACATTTTATAGTATGTTTGTCCATTGACACTCCCCTTTATTGGTTTGGCCTTGGCCTGCTTTTTACCACTGCCTTCTCTGTATACACGGTTTTTTGGCCAAAAGTCACATACATACGCGGATTTTTGGCCAAATGTCGCGTACATATGCAGCTGTTCTTTATACAGTCGTGTACATCCTCCCTTTTGGTGAGTCTGATGTTGTGGGAAGTTGTTGGGTGGGTTGTGAGCGTGGTTGGGTCTTCCTTGGGTCTGATGTTGTCTGTTGGATGCTTCTTTTGTGACCAGAGATCGCCTTTTCATTGATTTTTCTTTGAAAATAGTTTTAGTCATTTATCCTTTTTGTTTTTCCATTAGTGCATTACTCTTTTTGTCTCGGTGTCTTGCTGGGCTTGTGTTTTATACTTGCTGCAGAGACTGAGCATTTTAGATGACTTTTATTGCATTTTTCATTGAAAAATACAAAGTAGTCGCACTCTTAATTGCATCTTAGATATGGATTTGAGGAGGTACTTGCATTGGATTTCTTGGATGAGAGTTGTGTTTAGGCTTTCATATAGGAAGGATTGCATTGGCATTCGCAAAGGAATATATATTTATGCATCTCATGTAGTGGCATACCCTATTTTTGATTTGACAAAGATTGCACTTAGCATTGTTTGTTATGGTGTGCATATTTATTTCACTGCTGAGTCATAATGTCATTAGTTGCACGACCATTTCCCTTTGAGTAATTATAGCCAATTAAAATCAACGCTAAATTAAAATGAATTACACTCTTTTCTTCTATAGGGTGCACCAACATGCTTAGGTTTTAGGATCTTGGAATAGTTCATTGTAAGTTAATTCTCCAAGATCACTAAACAACAACATGTATGTGTCTGTCCAGGTGAGTGTGTGAAATCCTTGGTATAACCAATGTTTCTCAGGATCCTCCTCTCAAAAGGGAGTTAAGCACAAGGCAGTGTGAGCGGTTATTGATTGGGATGACCCCTAGTCATAACTGAGTAGCACCAGAGATATTTCCAGGATTGTATTCATATCTGGGGGCTCTTTTGAGAGTTTCAGGATTTGCTACCTTGCCCATACGGTCAATCCTGCCTGTGACTATCCACCTAAGCATTGATTATATTGAGGTGACCTTAGTGGCCTTACCTAGGATATCGAGGGGGTACTCTGCAGGGGTTATTCTGCAGGTGTCCTGGCTAGGTAGAGGGCAGAAAGCACAGTCGCTTTACGTGTTGAAGCTGAGGGCCACTATAATTGGTCACGTACCTCCGCTTGTAGTGTATGGGAGTTTCGAGCCTCTCCTAGGTGAGACATACCTGCTGCATTCGGGAGATCACATATCCTCCCCTTGGTTTGCTTGTATTTTGGCTGTATATTTTTTTAGGAGTATGCTCTTTGTGCACTAGTTGGCCTTTGGGATCATGGTTACTTGAGTATATTTATGCTCTCTTGAGTTTGGGTCTTTTTATTTTTGGCATTCCTGGTATCTTATCACCCGTCCTTGGTCCTAGTACAGACCCTGGTGTCAGACTTGGGGGCATTACATCCCCTTGCCATGCTCATAAATTTGAAGTGGTCACATTCTTCCCTCTACTCCATTCGTGGAGGATGTTGACTCCCTTTGCTCGGTCTTTACACCAGTGGTCACCCTCAAGGGGGTGGTAGTGGATGCGTGAACATTGGTTCTACACCTTGCTTTCCTTTATATGTCCCATCGTTCACCGCATTGTTTCCTTTGGGAGCAATTGTCATGATCATTCCTCCCTATCTCCTATAGTTTGGATTCTTTATTGACTATTTTGGGTTGTTTTTGACTAATATGGTTGTCATGTAGGATCCAATGTTTGTACACTCTCTCCGAGGTTTCGACCCGTTCGTTCCTATCACAGGTATTATGTCTAAACTGGCATATAGGTTAGGATATCACATCCGCTTGCACTTATGCATTGCCTTATGACCGTTCCATCTTAACCTTAGGTACGAACCCATTCCATGGTATCACGGAACCTTCATGTTGTTGTTAGAAGTGGTACTATGTGAAGGGTAGAGCTTTTCTATACATGGGTGTCCTAGTTAGCTCCCTTTTGCATTTGGTACCCATGCTGTGAGTCCTCTCTTAGGTCCGGGAGTCCCTTTTAGTCCCGCCATGTCCTTGAGCAAGAGCTTCATACTCCTCTTGAACTTTATGCTGGCCTTTTCCCCAGGACTCCCTCATGTCAAGTTGTGATTGCATTATCATGAGCTTTTCCTGCCTTATTGAGCTTTATGCCGGCTTCCCTGACATTGTGTTTCAGCCATATAGCCCGAGCTTGTCTCATGTCTAGCCATGCAGAGCCATTTTATATATCCTTTGCAGCTTGATTCCCTTTTTTACCGGGAGGGGATTTTCCCCTGAGTGTCGATATCTTACACATGTATCCTTGCATTGAGCATAGGTATGTTCCACTTCTTGGAACTAGTTTGTTTGCTCTTATGACACTCATATCCTCCTAGTTTGTAACTATAAAGCTATTTTATTCTTTTTTCAAGATTTTTAAATAACTGAAAAAGTCCAAAAAAATTAAAAATTAAAAAACCAAAAATCCGGACAAGGAAAGATGTTATTTGTGTCAGCTGTCGAGTCGTGTCGCCTTCGAACAGAGCACTGTATATCACATCCATTGGTTGGGTTATAGTTTGAATTTAGGAGCTGTACTCGTTTATCTGAGTTTATCTCCACCGACTGGTTAAGCTTCCAGTCCCTATGGAGTCTCTGTTGATGCCTCCTGTGTCACAGAGATGTCCCAGTTTGTATATCGATTCTATGCTGCCTTCATTCAGTCACCATATTCCGTTATCCTCTTGTTCAAAGGAATTTGAAACCCGAGTCGGCCATTCCTCAGTTATATTGACTTTGCATGTCGGCCATTCCTGGTACAGTTACTGGTTTGTGCACTTTATGATCGAGTTCTTCCACATTATACAACTTTGTTGAGTACCTCGTGTTGGATGATGGGGGATGCCTTAATTCCCTCCTTCTAGCGGATTTCATCCCATCAACTTCAGATCATTTATTCTAGGATTGGAGTCTAGAGTCATTTTGAGTGCCTTGAGACTTGTAGTCATCAGTGGCAGATTCTCTCGCCATCGACAGTTTCTTGGGAATACATCAATGTCCCCTGATCGATGGACCGTTTGAAGTGTTCGACCTCAACACATTTATTCACACTTGTTAGTTTGCACTCTAGTACTTTGATTCCCATTTTCATTATCGGTGGGTGATCTCACGTCTATTAACGGTATACATTAATGACTGGTAATCAGACGATGGACTACTATGTTCGACCTCGAAACCTCTATTCGCATAGTAGGACATGTACTCGTAGCGGTTTGTGGAGAAGACTTTCCAGATTGGTGGCATCTCTTATATTCTACCTCCTTGATCGTGCCAGTGTTCATGAGATTTCAGCTCTCGTGACTTGATTCCAGTATATGTCAGACATTTCCAGCCACTATGGAGATCTTGATCTATTATATATCTTCAGCCATTTTGGAGATCATGTTCCTTTGTATATCTTCATCATGCAGATTCTGATCTATGTATATTGTACATGGCTATGACCACATATGTGACATCATGTATCATGCCTATTCATGGCCATTGTACTCTTATGTATCCAGGACTGCTATATGTACTTGCAGTTATATGCAGAGTTGTATTATTGTACTATACTGATTGGGTGGCTAGTCTTCCATTTGGGATCCTTCATCAATCCACTTCTGGGATGGACTTATAATGTATTTCGGCCATCGTATAACCCCTCTGATCTCATACATTAGGGGGCATCTGTTATAGCGAATTTCACCACTCTAGGTGAATCACACTTTGTATGGCCTTCCCCTGTCCCGCTGCAGACTCCTTAGACCCTATGGACCACTTTTTGTCCTTTGATGTTTCCTTGATCATCCCTAAAAACACATGAAAAATGCTATACGCGAATTTTAAACCTATAAGCGCATACATACGTGGGTTTGACCCATATAACCACGTACATCGGGATGTGTGCATAGTCCAAATCCTTTTGGAGTTTTCCTTGACATGGATCCAACTCATTTGACTCCTAGCCTTCCATATGCCTTGAGATCGCCCGTATTTGACCTTTCGTTACCCCTTTGAAAAGCTATATAAGGAACCCCTTGGTACATTGAAGGCATAAGAGAGAATTGAGAGCAAAGAAACTATAGTCCATTGTTGCCAAAACTTATGCTTGAGTCTGCATCCCTTTGTCCCTTGGAGCACTTTTGTGTTCTTCCCAAGCTTTCCTTTTGCTTGTGAGCTTGCTATGGAGAGATGGAGGATTGAAGTGGTGGAGGCCCAAGTGGGGGATTCAGTTTCTCCAGTTCGCAGACGTGCCGTCAGAGGTTGTATCTTGTAATCTCTAATTTATATTAATAGAAATATCTTTTCCTGTCCAATGATGTGTATTTGAATGAATATTTTATCCATGGGATTATGTCAAATGCTTTTACATTATTGATTATATATGCTAGAATAGATCTAACACCATGATATATAGAATGCTTGTATTGTTTACTTGTTGTTGAGGAAGTAATATAGCAATTCAAGTTGAAGATTGGAAAGCTCAATGGGGATCTACTTCAATCGTCCGGAATAAGGTACGAGGTCTGATCCTTTAGTGTTAGACATTTAATTTCTATTGCATATTGGAAATGATTGATTTCTAGAGTCAAGATGTCTGTTGTGGTACCCCAAGCCATAGGAATTTCTCTCTGTAACACACCCTGAGAATTCTTTCAACTGATCTTCGAGCTCCTTAAAAAAAGTAAGATGATGTTTGAGCTTACATTATCACTTTTTCATGCTCTGGATTCAAACAAGGAAAAGGTTCCAAGCGTCTTTTATACCTTTGACATGCTTGTCAAAATCTTAGTGTAGAGGTATCAAGTGTACTTTTACTATTTTTTAGACTCGTTAAAATTTGATTATGAAAAAAGAACCCTAATAGAGTCCTCTTTAATCCCTTTTTGAACTCTTAAAATGTGAAAATATTGTCAAGTGAACTTGTATTTTTCATGCTTGTAAAAGGACCTAAAGAGTTGTCTTACTAGTGATAGTTTACCCCTTTTTCAGAATAGGGGGCACTACTTATGAAAAATGTATACTCCAGTTAATCATGACTGAAAGAGTTCTTCTGGGAATTAGTTTATACATTTTCGGGCCCCGGGGACTAAATTTACAAAAAATCCATTTTGGAGTCTTCTTAGTCATTTCAGATTCTCTAAACATGAAATGATGAATGAGTTTGGTTTCATCAGAATCACAAAATTAAATGATGAAGGACCCTTTCTGGGAATGAAACCCTCCTTTCTCAGGTTCATAAAACATATGAGAATGGAATCATTTCTTGATGAGCTACAACGAATGTTTGTTACCCTCTTTGAACTCGTAAAAACAAAAAGAGGCACTCATCCTTCATGATGAGAAAATTAAGGAAAGAGTTTGTATTTTGTTATGGCAGTACATAGTTAATCTTGAACATGGCACTCATTTGCATATGCATTTCAGTAGTCGTGTATTCTGTTTGTCTTCGAGTCCTGCTGATTCCATGAGTCTTCTTACCTCGCTTGAGTTGTCCAAGCATACTCCCGCTGTTAGTTGCATTGGGGGATTGGTATCATTTTTGTGTCAATACTTCCAAGTCATGCCATGCCCATGTTCAAGAGAGATTTGGTCACTTGTTCACTGTCTACAGTCATTTTACCTTCTAGCATATTCGTCATCCCTGATTCAGTTTCATACATCACTCTGCTATCCGATTTATTCTAAAAACATCTATGATCATGTTTCGTGTCGATGATGGGGGATTCATCATGGCCCTCCTTCGACGAGTTTATTCCATTTGATTTTAGCACCTCATCCAGGAATTAGAATTAGAAACAAAGATAAGTACCTTGGACTTGCATGCCTCAATGGTAGGTTACCTCGCTTTCAACATTAGTTTACATCATTGGCTCTTGATTGAACGATCTCATTGAGTGTTCGACTCCAAGTCCTTTATTCACATTCGATGGTATCTACTAAGATACATTGGGAATCATTGACATCAATGGTGATTTCCCTCTCAATTGTTAACAATTTACATCATTGAATGATAATCAAGTAGTTTCTACCATGTTCGATATCAAGACATTGTAATCACATGGTTAGATTTGCATCGTTGTGGGTTCGGCTTGAAGACCTTGGGTTAACTAATATTTTTCCCAGGTTGCGATGGAGTTTGTTTAAGTCATATTACACGGATCCACTTTGTATTGGTCATGACTGTGTTATCATCTCATCATGGATCTATGTTTGTGTCTAGTATCCATGATTGTGTTCAGTCAGTCTCTACTACCATGGATCTACATTGTATTGGTCGACAGCCATGTTATGAGCCATATGAGATTTGAGTCAGTTGTACTGAAGCAGCTTCCAACCAACATCCTTTCCTTCGATTTCTTCACTTCGTAAAGGATTCACCTATCACATTCCTCTAACTTCATGCTTTTAGGGGCATTCCATTACACCGAAATATTGTCATGTTGAGCCATGTGTTAACCCTATGTCTAATCCCTAAAGTTCTCTTTGCTAAACTGGGTTGATTTGAGGCTGTTCCTACCATTTTTACCCTCTCTAGATAGGCCGACGCTTTTCCCCTTCATGCTAGGTGCATCGGTGGCACTCTTTCTCCTAAGAGAAGGTGTGCCAACACTCTTTCCCTTCATGCTAGGCACGTCGTTGGCACTCTTTCCCCTTATTCAAGGTGCACTGGTGCTCTGTCTCCTATTGCTAGGTGCGTCAGTGGTGTTTTGAGGGAAAGAAATGAATCTTCGAGGCCCTTCTTGAAGGTGGATGAGGCGGAGGAGTTTCCCTACATTCTAGGTGAGGTGGATTTGGTTCCCTAACCTATGGGGAAGATCCCTTAGATCCCTCCTCCTAATTCTCAACCTACTCTATCCCTTATCCTTATAAATTGAACCCTCTCTCCATTGTGAAGGGAGGAAGGACTATGGTACTTTCACTAGTGGAAAATGAGAGATTAGTGACCAGGAGACCAAAATATTTGGTCACCACAGTTTTTTAAAAGGGATAAATGACCAAAATTGATAAATTTAAGTAAGCTAACTAAAAAATACAAAGATAAATGACCACTTTTGGTCACGGGATAAAAATCAACTAAAAACGACCAAGATAAATGACCAAATTTGGTCACGAGATATCTAGACTAAAAATGACCACATAACAATTGGTCATTTATTTGGTCATTTTTAGTTGACACTCCAACAATGAAAACAATTACAAATTTGACAATGAATTTGTACATTTTATTAAATTCTAACACTACATATGGATTCAGAGACCCCCGTGTTAGAATTTAGTAAATTCTAACATATATATAATATATATTTACACGTCCCTATATTAACAAAATTGAATTAATGCAACCCAACTATATGTTAATTTGGATATGACCTTGGCATATAAAAAACCCACTAAACCTTGGAATATAATGTTATTTATAAGGCTAATTTGCATGACCTTGGCATATAATTATAGTTTTTATAGGCTAATTTGGACACGACCTTGGCACCTTGGCATATAATTATAGTTTTTATAGGCTAATTTGGACACGACCTTGGCACCTTGGCAAATAATTATAGTTTTTATAGGCTTTTTACATGACCTTGGCATATAATTATATAAGTTTTTATAAGGCTCGACACGACCGCTAATGGAAAAAACCAAAGCAGAAAAACATATGGGTGATATAAACAATGTCGTAATTTGCAAGTTATAATAATTAACAAACGTTAGGGCGATGTACTATGCATATAATGAGAGCCATAATGTATTGACATTGTACATTTCCAGTCCTCGACATGATGAAGAGCAGCGTGGGGGAGAATATGGGAGGGTTCATATACAGTTGGTGGAAGGGTTGGAATTTGGATACATCTTTTCCCGTCTAACAATTTTTTTGTTGATGTTTCCGGGTTTTATACTCCCTATAAATTAACGTTTTGTCTAAAATTATGACCTTCAATAATGAAGTTTTGATGAAAAATTAACTCTTCAATAATGAAGCTTTAATTAAAAAAATACTCTTATAATGAAATTTTAAGTTAAAAACTATCTTTAACTTTTCTTAACAACTATATTACATATTGAATAATAAACCACTGCTTTTGAAATAAAATAAAAATTCAAGTTTATAATTCAATTATATTTGCAAATTCTCTCTGTATATTTTAAATGGATTATAATTTTAATCAACAACTTACTGTGCTACAAATTACAATATATAAAACTATATACTAATATTAATTTAGGAAAATTTTGAGTTATTTTATTTTATTATATTGAAACTGATATGTTTTCAACACAACCAATACACTATGAATATTGAAGAATCAATATAAGTAGTTTAAGTGACTTAAAAAATTAATTGGTTTAATAATGTTAAAGATTAAATAAAATTTCTTATCTATATTTAGTTTATATTATCCTTTATTTGTTGAGTTTTTTTTCCTTTATCTATTTTTTCTTTTCATTATTTTGGATTCTTTAGTTGAGTTTTTATAGAATAGTGAAAAGGTTTATTGAGTAATAAAATATTAAGAGATGGGTGAATAATTTATTTGACTTTAAAAAATTGATTGATTTAATTATGAAAGATAAAAAAAGATTCCTCAATTTCATAATACATGTCTTTTTATTTTATTTGTAATGAGTTTTCAATAATTTTTAATGAAAATTTTCACTAGCCTGGCTTTGCTAGGGAACTTGCAGATGATATAGAAGTACAAACTGAGGAAACATCGAAAACTACCACTGAAAAGACTGTAAGTTGATGATTCTATTCACAGTTTTGTTGTTGGATTTCCATTTTCGTTTTCTTTTGGTTTTGCTTCCTGGATTCTTTTGTTTTTGGGCATTTTTATGGATGGGCTCTCCTACGATAGAAATGAATTTATAAACATCTTCATGTTTTCCTGATGGCATTAGTTCTTTTTTTCTCTTTTTCAATACCCATTTGAACAGTTGTTGGATTGCCGATCAATACGGTAGGCAACAAATCTTCTCCTGGATCTCTTGGGGAAAGCCCAAATGAGAATTTTCCCATTGAGATTAATGGGTCCATTGAGAATCTTAGCAAGAAGGCACATAATTCTATTTCTTTGGCGAAAAAACACAAATTTTGGGAAACACAACTAATAGGCCAATTCGAGGAAATTTAGAATTGTGACTTCTCTGAAGTCCCAAAAGAGGATCCCACTCCTTTGTTTGAGGTTAGGAAGGAGCCCAATAATATGCCAATCCTGTATGAGTGGTGTACTTGTGATATCAATAAGGACGAGACCTCTACGTAGATTTACAATCTCTTGACTAATAACTATGTGGAGGATGATGAGAACATGCTTATATTTGATTACTCTAAGGAGTTCTTGAGATGGCATCTTAGGCTTGCTGGTTATTTCAAGTGTTGGCATATCGGTTTTTGGGTTAATACTTCCAGTAAGCTGGTGGATTTCATCACAGGGGTCCCTGCCAGGATCAGGGTTTTGGATCCAGCCGTCTTGATGGAAGAGACCAATTTCCTATGTGTCCACAAGAAGCTTCGGTCCAAGAGACTTGCCCCTGTTCTAATAAAGGTGGTTACTAGGAGGGTGGGTTTGGATAACATATGGAAAGCTGCCTATAATGCAAGGGTCGTCTTCCCAACTCTGATTGCTACTTTCCAGTACTGGCACAGGTCCTTACATTGTAAGAATATCTTTGAGGTTGGATTCTCCATACTCGTGGCTCAGATGACTATGAGCAGGACTATAAAATTATATCAGTTTCCAGAGAATTGTGACTCCTGGTTTCAGGGAAATGGAAAGGCATGATGTCCTTGCAGTCACACATCTTCTGCACAATTACTTGTCCTAGTTTGCTGTTGGCCTATATTTCAATGAAGTTGATGTGGAGCACTGGTTGGTTCCTACTGAAGATGTGATTGACAGTTATGTGGTTGAAAACCCCGAGACTCATGAGATTACCGAGTTTTACAACTTCTATACTCTTCCCTCCTTGATCCTTGGCAATTCCAATTACTCCATGCTGGAGGCTGCTTACTCCTATTATAATGTTTCAACCCGGACACCTCTGCTATAGTTGATGAACGATGCTCTCATTATGGAAAAGAAGAAAGATTACGATGTGTTTAATACTCTGGACATCATGTAGAATGACCCATTTTTGAAGGACTTGAAGTTTGGGCCTGAGGATGGACAACTTCATTACTATATCTACAATTATCGCATCAAAGATTCCCTTAAACCATCTCAATTAGGATTGGTGCTTTTATAGTTGTGGGCATTTTGTTGATCTCGGATGCAAATAATGGCATGCCAAGGAAGCATACTAATCTTGATGTACTTATAGATCTTGTTTATTTGCTGAATTTATAGTATTCTTCATGTATGATAATGTTTTTTCCTTATAAGGTCATCCAAGGCCATGTTCACCTAGTTAGCTATATTTTATTATTTGTTTAAGATATTTTGGGATATGCAAACAGCTTGGGAGCTTATATCACAATTAATTTCTTTTATGGAAAATGCAGATTCAACTAACCACCTTGCCATCTTTTGGTATCCCATTTTGATCATGTTCTGTCATATTAGTTTTCCTGTTTGTTATTAATTTTTTGATCGGATATATATTTACATGCATACTGTATATTTGTAGTGGCTTTCGAATTGTTCAAGAAGAGATTTGTTATTTTCAAGTAACATGTAGTATGACTTGTTGGATTTTCGTGACAAAATAATCTTGTGATGCTCTATTATTGGTGTTGTAATAAGAACGTAATATTTTCTTTTAATAAATTCTCCAAATGTTCATCAAAGGAGACTATCCATATAAAGCATGAACTCGTTGCCCTTTATTTATGTAATTCCTAATTGATGCCTTAGAAATGTTGATCACTATTGAATTGAGACAATTGTAGTCAATGAAGGTGATCTTTACATGCTTCTCCTTGATGTGTACAAAATTGCAATTGCATACTTATAAAAAATTAGTTCTTTCATCTTCATTTAGATTTCAAATTTATTGATTAGGATGTTTGTTTTAGATTTCAAATTAATTCATTAGGATGTTTGTCTTATCTTGGAGGCCATGCAATGGTTGATCATTTTTCATCCTTCATCAAGCAAATTTTTATATATGAATAATGTAAATAACCAGGTTAATTTTTTTTGGATGTGCTTTGAGAAAAATGCCATGAGGGGCTGCGTTGCATAGAGCAGAATTTCTTCAGCATAGGTGCCAGGTCTGAGGTTATTTATTACACCAAAATTAGGACTTCCACCTGGTCTCATCCCATTTGAAGACAATATTGAAACTATAGTTCATTGCGCTAGAAATACATTCTGCAATTTATCTTATGTTATAGTCTATTTCATCATTGTGCTTGTATGGAATTTCTATGGTTAAACATGCCTTACTAAGGTTAGGATGATGGCCAATTTATTTAATGAATGTAAGAATTGAGTATAATATTTTTTCATATTGCCAATATATAGCATGGTATTTTCTACATGTGTGCAAGTGATCATTTCCTTTGTATCATAGATAGGTTATGTAGGTCATCCTTGATGTGAATATGTAGTTTGTATAGTATTTGGAGTTATGATTTTGTCTCATGGGTATGACTTAGAATCTCAAATTAAATGCATGAGTCGGGCTTGGTCATCTGTCTAAGATTCAGAAAAGAAAAAAAAATATAGAAGAAGTAAACCTGTGTCAACTGACCTAATTGCACAACAGACAACCATTAGACCTATCAACTGTTCAGGATCCATGCTATTTTTTAGTATGTAGTTTCATGTATATATTTTGAAACAAATTAGTATTGAAAATTTGCATTATATGGAAATGTAAACTTTCATATATATCTCTCTCTGTCTCTATTTCTTTTCTATGTTACAATGCCCAGGGAAAACCCTTGGGTAGTTCCCTTCATTTCAAGGATGGTACTGAGGGTAAATATTAGATTCTTCAGGGTATCCTAGGTCAACAACAGGGCTCAAATCCATTACAACTATATACTCATTATGGGTTCAATATGTTAATTAGGGAAATAAAACTTGGGTGGGGAGGATAACATTCCATCCCACTAGTGTTAGCGGAACCAGAACAAAACTAGTGAAACCGACCGGTCTGACCAGTTTTAGGCATTTCCAATTTGGTTTGGTGTTGCTGACTAGAAATATCTGCTTTTGTGCCTGAACAAAACCAACCTTAAAGGTGTGAACCGACTAGTTTTGTACGAAACCAGCTAGTTTTGTACCAATCTGCATGCCATGGTTTTAAGCATGAAATTTTTGAAAGTAAATAAAAAAATCTAAGCCCTAGACCCTAGTAATCATCATTTATATTAAATGGAAATATTAAACTCTTAAAGTAAAATGATAGAAAAATAAAGATGAGGAGAATGTCACTTAAATTTTTAACATTACCATTAAATGTTTCAGGATGTTTGAGAGGTTCTGACCTCGTTGGAATTCATATGAAAAAGGTAGACTTTTAGATCCCATTCAAAATTCAACAAAATTAATAGTTTTGAGGATTTCAAGATTGAAAAGTTTCCATTGGATTCTATCATGTATGTGGATATGGGATTGGAATTTAATCAAGCACATCAACCTTTCTATGTATTGCGATGTCGGTTGTGCTGATTATTGATCTCCTTTGTCACGACCTTAAGCAAAATTTACCATTCACTCAAGCAAAATCACTCAGTAAGCACAAGAATATTTTTCTACCTTATTTAACACTTGGATTACAAAGTTTCATCAAAATTGTAGGGTGTTGATTAATGTCCTTGGATGATGAACATTGAGATTCGAGGTAGAGGCAATGGCTAGAGCCTAGAGGAGGGGGGCAGATTGTGCTATTGATGAATAGGATCCCAATATAGGAAATGATTTTGATGATATGTAGTTTTGTTCTAACATGATTTTTTTGGACTCTAGGGGCCATTTAAAGCCTCTTTGTTTGTGTATTTTGGGTCTACTATGGATTGCACTCGATGCTATCTTAATTATATGTGAAATTACTTGCTATATACATGAGAAAATCTGCATATTGTGGATTATGGTTTGGATTCATATGGATGCACATGAATATAAATGTTTTATTGTCAAAATTTGAATATTTTATGTATTTTTTAGTTGACTATTTTTTTTTGTCTTGTTTTTTTCCAATTCCGGTCTGGTTCATATTTTTGGCCTTGACTGGTTCAATGAATGGTCCGGTTATGATAACTATGCATCCCACAACCACTTGAGCTAGACCCAATTGACAATAGGGATTCTCTCTCTATACATATATACACATATACATATAGTTTTTTTTATGTTTCTTCAATTTATTGAGTTAGCTCCCTACTTTTTCCCAAGTCTGTGCTGAGTCTGACAAATTTGGTTAAAAGCCAAGATCAATTGTGCAAGCCTGAATAGGTTTAATAATATCAAGTTACGGGATTTGAGAATTTTTTGTATGACATTATTTATCAAGATTTTAGGGACATGAAATCTATTTGGAGGATATCACATGTTTGAACTTTGAACAGTTAGGTCCAAGATGCCAAATGGTATAATATTTTATTTTATTTTAAGATAATTTATACGTTTAGAGTGTATTTTTACTCCTGCATGAATTTGAAGTTGTGTCAAACAAATGTGGGGCCCTAGCTGTTAAGGCATTTAGGAAAATAATTTTAAGTTTTTTCCATGCATTTCATTTTCTAGGAAAGAGTTGTAATATTAGAAGATTGGGTGGAAGAACCAAATACAACTACTTTACAAAATAGAGTTGGGCCTCGAATCTTATCATACAGGGTAGTAATTTTGAAATTCTTGCTTCATGGGTGAAAAAATTAAAATCTTCAAAATAAGTTCACTCTTACAATAGGAAACAACATAAAACTAGTAGAACTATACCTATGATCCAAAAACAAGCACATTACAAAATCTATGATCCAAACATTTAACAACCAAAAGATGATCAAATTCAACCAAACAGGAAAATTGGCTCCACTAGCTTGATACAGTCGTGCATTCTTGCATGTTTCTCTTCCTCGGTAGTCTTGATTCCATACCTGATTTCCATAGTTCAAAGTTCAAATTCCAACTTCATCCTAAAACCTGGAACAATAATCATACGAAAATTTGTAACAAACAATGTTGGAATCAGGAATAGCTATGATGTACTGGAATAATGATGTAACATCATACCTAAATCCAAAATAGGCTACCATAATCGGGAGTAACCATGTCATAGTGCAATTTAGAAGAAGCATGTCATACTAGAAACTCAACAAAAGAATTGAGACTTGAAAGTACATCACTTGGAGAATTTATTAATCAAAGTATTTTCATTCTTCAAAAGAACTCTGAAGTGCAGACATGCTTCTATTTTCCTTAGAAGAATTGGATGTTCGGATAGAATGCAAAATTAACTATGATCAGAAAGTAGGTAAGAAATGTTTTTGAATTGTGAGAATGACCTCATTCCTATCCTAGATCTGCACCCGTTTCTTTTTATGGCCACAAGTATGCCAGTCATTTCCATTTATTTTCACATGCTGAAATTCAAAGAGACTGCAGCCTCTCAGCAGTGTCTTAGACTCTTCCTCTTTCGGTTAGTTTAATTGTTTTCTTTCCATATGTCTTGTTTTAACTTAATTATATTTATTATTAAGTTCGAAGTCTCCTTAAATAAACCTGTTGATACTCACATTGAAGACTAAGGCTCAAAGTCATTACTCGAATTTATATCATGTCTTCCCCCCATCAACTTCCTCCCCCAACTTTTACTGGATTTCCATTTGAGATTTCATCCAAGTTCAACCCTTAGAACCTTATGGCAGAGGGGTCCAGTCTATATTTTTTGAAAATTTTTAGATCCTCCTATTCTTTAATAGAATCCAAAACTTTTGAGTTCTCTAAATCCTAGTTTCTGAAGATGTATTTAATTTTGAACGAAATCTCTATTTGATTTCCTTCTTTTTAGAAGGAAGGTTTCCTTAGCATCACCTTTATTCATGTCTAAACAACTATTGTTTTCTCTGATATAAGAAAGATTTGTTTCCAAATATGTCACCAATAAAATATGGCATGACCTATTTGTCTTATTTCCTTTGAACTTCAGGATTATTACCTTCATTTATTAGACCATGGTTGTCTTTATTTTTGGTCCGGAGTCAGCTTATTATACCATTCCAAAGTTGAGGGAAATTTTTTCCATACTTATGTGAAGTATTTGTAGTGATCAAACTAGTTAAATGCTAAATCTTCATGACACAGATAATATTTACCTGATCCTTCATACCCCCTCTTCTCCTGGTTTAGATTTACTTTTGAGTGATTATGAACCAAATGAAAAATGAAACCTTTGTCCAAACCTCGAGTAAAGTCTATGTTTTCCAAAATCTAATCGAAACCTGGAAAGCATAGAATAACCATTCTAATGTGCAACAACCCCTCTAACCAATTTAGGTGACATGCTTTTTCATGTTTGAGAGGGTTGTTTGTATTATAAGATGTGATTTCTTGCTATCATGCTATTACAGTTTGGATATGATGCTAGTTTAAATTGAAACAAGCTAGTCATTTAAAATGTCTCATGATCAAAACAACACTGCTCTTGAAGGTATATTGTTGTTAGAAGGTAGGTTGTTGTTTTCTATTTCCTTAGATTGATTTTCATTCACTAATCACATAGATCTGCTTGGGAAAAAAATAATACATCACTCCCTTGGTTGTTGATCATTGTGAATGAGGATACCACAGGCCATAGTACCCTTCAACAGATAAACCTCTTATGATAAACATATTTGATGCAAACAAAATTGTCCTACATCTTTCAACACAAATAAGGGTTTAGGATTTTGGTTTTGAAGTAAATGAGGTATGCATGTATGTATTATATATATATTTACATATTTATTGATTAGCTAATTCCTCTGTTCTTTTCCAAGTACAGGTTTCTTATCACTTGTTTCGTTGGACCAAAGTAATGGGCTATGCAGATTATTATGAGCGTGCTTTGACAAATGGTGTTCTCAACATCCAAATATGTAATGAACCTGGGATCATGATTTATATGCTTCCCCAAGAAGTTGTAAGTTCTAAGGTTGTCACCTATCATGGTTGGGGTGCAAAATATGATTCATTCTAGTGCTGTTATGGTACAGGTAATATTTTGTAACTATAGTCAAGTGGCTAGTTGAATTTGCAAATGATTTCTATTGTAGTGCACTCGAATTTATGTCTAGTTAGTGATGTCTAGTAATCCAAACACCTACATTGAAAATTTTGATTATTTGATAGTTATAATTAAGCATGATTATTTTAATTTAATGTAGTAAACTGAATTGTACCATTGCACTTAGTTGTACTTACAATATACCATTGCACAATGGTTTTTTATTTCTCTTACACCAAATAACTGCATGAAAGAAAATACATTAATGTGTTTTGAGTCCTGGTTGTTTTTAATTCTTAATTTGAATTTTTCAGATTAGATTTTCCTATTTTGCACATGAACTTGTTTATTGTTGTTAGCTATTGAACATTATAACTAATTTGCTTCATTATTTTTCTACTTTACAGTTCATTGTTTTTCTACTTTACAAGTGAGATTTTTTTATTGGATTTTGCAGGAGTAAACTTAATTAAGTGGGTCATTGAGTATGAAGAGCCCATTGCTAAGTGTTTCAAGTTGCTAAGTATGGTTTTGAAGCTGTCGCTGTTAGATTTTTATCATTTAAGCAATATGATATTAGGATATTATATGAGAGAATAACATGCACATCAATCAATCACAAGAGACAATAGACACAAATATTTTCCTCTGGGAAACCATTAAGGAGAAAACCACACAACTTCCTCAGAGATAGAACGAGCACCAATGGTAGCAGTAAAACCCAAAGACAAAAATATGATCTCCAACAGTTGTTCTTTCTCTCACTTGAGCAAGCTTCTCCTCTCTCACCTATGTGCTATAGCTGAGTGAGTGTGTGTTTCAAATAGAGAGTCTCACTCTCTATTTATACTAGTTTGTGACTTGACAATCACTTACCAGGGCTGACTTCTCTAGGGGAGTCTAATAACCCTAGTGCCCCAAAATTGCGGGGACTTTGCCCCCTGTTCAACAAGGAGGGTTAACCTCTATGAATTTATATCACTTGATTACATTAATGATTCTAACGATAGGAGAATCAGGGATCAATGGAATACAATATATGAAATATACAAGTTAATACATCCTGAAGTTACAAATACAACAACACTCCCTCTTAACTAGGAAGGTATTCTCTAGACACAATTCATCAGCACAAGTATTTGTCACTGGATCATCACTGGATCATCATCACCACTGCTTCCACTATCTTGATCAAATGGTGCTATATCTCAATTCTACTCATCACATGAAGTTCCATAGAGCCATCCCTTTTTCATGCTAGTTGTAGGCCTAGAATCCATTTAGGTATTCATATTCTTCAACACTTATGTCTGACCATGGGAGGAACACATCTAGCATCCATGTCATAAAGGCCTTCCCAACACTTATATCTGACCATGGGAGGAACACATCCAACATCCATGCTAGAAAGGCCCAACACTTACATCTATCTGCATGGTAGGACACACCATCTACCATCTGAGGAAAGGCCCAACACTTACATCCACCAGTATGGTAGGAAACACCATCTACCATATGGGGAAAGGCTCTGCACTTACATCCACCGTCATGGTAGGACACACCATCTACCATCTGGGGAAAGGCTCTACACTTACATCCATTGACATGGTAGGAAACACCATCTACCATCTGGGGAAAAGGCTCTGCGCTTACATATGACCATGGGAGGCCTAGCATGTCACCATGCCAGAAAGGCTCAGCACTCACATCCGACCATGGGAGGCTCGACCTGCACCATGTCGAAAAGGCTCAACACTTGCATCCGACGATGGGAGGCCCGACCTGTACCATGTCAGAAAGGATCAGCACTTACATCCGACCATGGGAGGCCCGACCTGCACCATGTCAGAAATAATCAACACTTACATCTAACCATGGGAGGAACCAATCCTACCACCATGTCAGAAAGGCTGTGAACTGACATCTGACCATGGGAGGAACCAATCCTACCACCATGTCAGAAGGGAACAAGGACTCATCACTTCCCCTTGGAAGGAACTTTGATATGGAGAACACCTAGCTACTCCCTGAAGTACTCTAACTTCACTCTAGCTAATGGCTTGGTCAACACATCAACTATCTACTCGTTCGTTGCAACAAAATGGAGCTTCACTGCTCCTCTCTACACCATATCCCTGATATAGTGATATTTGATCTCGATATGCTTTGAATTTTCATGGAACACCGGGTTCTCTAACAACTTTTAACTTTGGTTGTCGTAATATATACAAGTAGCATCCAACTGTAGATCAAACAAATTAGATAGTAGCTTCCTCAACCACACTTCCTCACAACTAGCCGAACAAGCTGCGACACACTCTGCTTTGTCTATACTCAGTGCCACAGAAGATTGCTTCCTACTAAACCAAGAGATCATGCCTGATCCCATACTGAAGAAACACCCCAAAGTCCTCTTCCTATCAATGTCACTTCCTTCCCAATCCGAATCAACATAACCTTCTAGGTTAATATTTTGATTCGCCCCATACTTGAGCCCTTAATCAACTATACCCTTCGGGTACCTCAAAATATGCTTTGTAGCAATCAAGTGAACATGTCTCGGATCTGTCAGGAACTGGCTCAATGTGTTCACAACAAAGAAAATATCTGGTCTCATATTCATTAGGTACATCAAGTACCCAATCATCTGACGATACATCATAGCATCAACTGACTCTGATGAAGCATCACTCAATAGCTTCAGGTTCGATGCCATAGGTGTGGTCATGGCTTTGCAGTCCATCATCCTGAACCTATTTAGGATATTTACTGCCTACTTCCCTTGTCCCAAGGAGATTCCATCTATATTTTTCCACACCTCCATGCGTAGAAAGTAGTGCATCATAGCCAAGTCCTTCATCTCAAACTCAGCAGCAAGCTTCCTCTTCGTATTAGCAATCAACCCATCCTCACATGTTACAAACAAGTCATCTACATATAGTAGGAGTATCACATGGTTTCCTTTCTCAACCTTATAATAAAGGTTGGAATCTGCTTTACTCTTGGTAAAGCCTAATCCAGTCAGGAAGCTTTCAATTCTGCCGTACCATGTCATGGGTGCATGTTTCAAACCGTACAATGCTTTCTTAAATTTACACACATGAGTTTCCTTATCACGTGTCTCAAAACCAAGTGGATTCTCCACATACACTTCCTCTTCCACTACACCATTCAAGAAAACAGTCTTGACATCCATTTGGTGTATATTCCTTTTCATTATTGCAGCCAGTGAAAGTACTGATCTAATGGAAGTGTATCTGGATACAGGTACAAAAGTTTCTTCATAATCTATTCCTTCTTTCTCGAAGAAGCCATGAGCCAAAAATCTTGCTTTATATTTCTCTATGCTTCCATCTACAGGATGCTTGATCTTGTATATCCACTTTGAAGTCACAAAAGACTTCCCCTTTGGTCTTGGAACAACATCCCATACATCATTCTTCATGATCGACTGGTACTCCTTGATCATAGAATCCTTCCATTCTTTCTTCTCTGCTACTTCTTCATAGTTGGAAGGTTCTTTATCAATGATTTCACATAATAGGGATACATATCCGTAGTAGGACCACAGTTCTCTTCCTTTCTCTATGCATTTTTTATAAAGCCCCATATCTTTCTACATCCTGGAGAGCCTCTCGCACCCATGCAGGTTTCCTATTGTGAGGATTCTTCTCTTGGGGTGGATCTACAGGTTCATGGTGTTCTTCTATTTCTCGATCTTCATCTTGAGTTGCATCATTCATAGTTGTATCTTGAATTCTAGGTGCTTCTGCTTCTTCGGGGTCTTCAACAGGTCTCTTTCTGGATTTGTTATAAGTTGAGTCTTCATCAAATATTACGTCTTTGATGATGTCGATCTTCTTGAATCTTGGGAAGTATATTCTGTAAGCCTTCAAACTTTCACTATATCCCACAAATATACCCCTCTTTCCCGAAGGATATAACTTTTTCCTCTTTTCTTTTGGAATGTGTATGTACACTAGATAACCAAATATTCTGAGATGACTGACTTCTGGTTTCTTATCGGAGAAGACTTCTTCAGGTGTCTTGTTCTCAAGTACTCTATGTAGAATATGGTTCTGTACATACACAACTGTCCTAGCAACTTCTTCCCATAGATGCATGGGAAGCTCTTGATCACGAAGCATTCCACTTGCAGATTCCATAATCATTCTATTCTTCCTTTCTGCAACCCCCTTATGTTGTGGATAAAATGGAGTAGTAAACTCCCTCTTAATCCTTGAATATTTGCATAATTATTTGAATTCATTTGATGTGAATTCTCTACCATTGTCTAATCGAAAGGTCTTGATTTTCTTTTCTGTGTGGTTCTCGATCAAGGCTTTGAATTCTTTGAACTTGCTGAATACTTCATCTTTGTTTTTCAAGAAGTATATCCATGTCTTTCTAGAAAAATCATCAATGAAAGAAACATAGTATAAATACCCATTCAATGAAATATATGACATCAGACCGCATATATCGGAGTGGATGATTTCCAAGATTCCTTTTTCCTTGCTCTTGCTACTTGGAAATGTATTCTTTGCGTTCTTTCCTTTCACACATCCTTTGCAAACACCTTCATGTTTTTCCTGTACTTATGGAAGACCTTCAACAAGTTTTCTTGCAAGTGGTAGTGCCCTATAATGCACGTGTGCAAGCCTTCTGTGCCAAATTTCATTTGACTCTACTGAGTCATGTACCAAGGCTTGTTCTAGTTGGCCCTTTAGCTTGTATAAGCCTCCCTCTTGTTTTCCAATCACTACTGCATCATCTATAGTCTTTCCCTTTGGCCACATAAGGACTTGGCCATCTACAAATGCAATCCTTACGCCTTTTGCATCCAATGCAGATATGGAGAGGATATTCCTCTTTAGTCCTGGTACAAACAAGACATTCTTCATCTTCATATACTTTCTAGATTCTAGCTTATAGGAGGATTCACCATTGCCTTTTATTGGCTACTGCTAGTCTTTTACTTTGTGGGGTGATTCATGTTCGAATAGTTTCACAAAATATTCCTTGAATCCTGTCACACTATCTATAAGCCAATAATTGCTTCCATGTGTGACAGTTCTCGTGAGGGCAGAAATCAAAACATACTCTTAATCACTTGAAGAATCTTCATTTTCTTATTTGACTCTCTTCCTAGGAGGATCATCTTACTCTGCAGTGTGAGCATGATGTTTTATTTTTTCCTTCTTCTTGTGAGAGGTAATCTTATTTCTAGGACAATTTCTGGCAAAGTGTCCTCTCTCATCATAAGTAAAACATCTGATTTTAGATAGATCTCTGTTAGATCTTCTAGGGTTATCTTTCTGGTGAGAATGCTTACCTTTGGGACGATGATAGTCCCTTCTGCTTTTCTTGGAGTGTACTGTGAGAGCTTGATATTCACTTCTCATCTTTTCTTCTTGGGATACCATTTGATCTTCTTCTTGTGAGCATTCCTCCCATAGTCTACTGAAGGTGAATAGATTTATTCTAGCACAAATACCTTGAATGAAAGAGTCCCATGACCTAGAGAGACCATCCAAGGTGGTCATCATAATTTCTGCATTCTCTACTTATTCATCTACTGCTTCAAGTTGTTCCTTGATATGGAAAACCCTTGTAAAGTAATATTGTATGGTCTTCGCATTCTGGATCTTCACATTCTTCAATTGATTTCTCAAAGTCGTCTTCCGATTTATGTTCTTCCCTTCAAATAGCCCGGTTAGGGCATCAAACATCTCTTTAGGGAGGACACCTGTGGTATGAGGTGATCCTTGATTGAATCAGCAATAATCCTCTTGTCCTTGATCAAGTTCTTCTTGTGTAAGTCCTTAGCCTCATCTCTCTCTGGAACTGGAACCTCTTCATTGATGTAGGAGTCCAATTCATTTTCTTCAAGAACTAGTGAGATCCTATACTTCCATGCTCGGAAGTTATCATCTCCCTCAATATTTTCATCAAGCTTGGTGTGATGAGACATATTAAATGAGAACCTAAAAGGGAAATACAAAATATTTATATCTTACTGATTTAAGAAGATGAAAACTGGATATGGAGCTGATCTTCTGCAGTGCTGGTTTTCTGGTTTTGGGGAAAATTAGGGTTTGAATTTCCTGGAGTTCTACTCAACAAAAAACTTCGATCTTGGTCTCTAAACTTTGATTTTAAGGAGGAGAGTAAACCTATGCTGGGCTCACTCAAAAAATCCACTTCTGTGAAAAGCCCTAATTTTTCGATGAAGTGGTGGGTCAAAAACTGAAAAAGCTTAGAATAAGATTTTGCTTCGACAAAAAGATGCACCTTTGAATGGAGAGTCAGCTTAGCCTCCTTTTACGGATGGATTGTGGAGAGAGACCCAAAAATTAAGAAGCCCTAGATTTTGCAGCTGTAGAGTGTCTTCTTCTCAAGTTAGCTTTGATACCATGTTAGATTTTTATCATTTAAGCAATATGATCTTAGGATCTTATCTGAGAGAATAAAATGCACAACAATCAATCACAAGAGACAATAGACCCAAATATTTTCCTCAGGGAAACCATAAAGGATAAAACCTCGCAACTTCCTTAGAGATAGAATGAGCACCAATGGTAGTAGTAAAACCCAAAGACAAAAATATGATCTCCAATAGTTGTTCTCTCTCTCACTTGAGCAAGCTTCTCCTCTCTCACCTATGCGCTATAGCTGAGTGAGTGTGTGTTTCAAATAGAGAGTCTCACTCTCTATTTATACTAGTTTCCAACTTGACAATCACTTACCATGGCTGACTTCTCTAGGCGAGTCTAATAACCCTAGTGCCCCACAATGGCAGGGAATTTCCCCCCTATTCAACAAGGAGGGTTAACCTATATGAGTTTACATGACTTGATTACATTAATTATTCTCCCGATAGGAACATGGAGGACCAATGAAATACAATATATGAAATATACAAGTGAATACATTCCGAAGTTACAAATACATCAATAGCCGCAGGATCTAAGTATGGCTCAAAAACCAAGTACAAGTGGGATGGTTTAGCCATTGTAATATTTTGAAAAGTCATCGATGTACTAGATGATTTTCATGTAAAGTTATATGGAGATAGCTTTTGAGAAAACTTATATTTATTTTAATACTTGACATTTCATATAATATAATTTGTGCGGTTTAAAACTTATATGGTTGTAATTTATATTATTTATAAGTGTTGTAATTAACTAATTAATGTGACATTGCATAATTCACATGTGTATTAGATGATGATAAATAATGTATGATTCTTTTTTTAATTTAAACATAATATCATATTAAAAATTTATATTGCTTGATAATGGACATGATTAAAACTACTAAAATATAATAACCACACATAAAATGACTAAAAATGACTAAATTAGTGACCAATAAATGAGATTAATGACCAAAATTTGCATATAAAATGACAAAAAATTGAGAGATATGTGACCAAACAATGAGATATAAATGACCAAAAAAACGACCAAAATTCGCATATCAATGACCAAAAAACAGTTTTGGTGGCTAATTTACGGTCTTTTATTACACAACCAAATTTGGTCATATATTTGGTCATTGATTCAAATATATGACCAAATTAATGACCAACTGACAAGCTATAAATGAACAAAATAAAAATGACCAATTTTGGTCGTGTAATAAAAGACTGTAAATTAGCCACCAACGATCGCCAAACCAAAAGTGGTCATTGAAATCTGGATTTTGGTCACTAATCTCTCATTTTCCACTAGTGTTTTATGCTGGTGGAATTTCTAGGTGATCCCTATCATCCTTTGGGAGGCCTTCAATCTTTCTTTGGAGGCTTGGCTTGGATTGTTGGATGGAGGGTTGCAACGTTAAGGCTTGGTTGTGACATTCCTCTTTTTTGTAATTCTATGTATCTCCTTGATTACATTAATACAAATCTCTTTCCATAAATGTTGTTGTTTTAATGATATTTAGAGATTTCTTCCTTAATGGTTAGCTTAGATCAATTCATGTTTAGATATGCATGCACTGTTTTCTTGTTTCCACATGCTCTACAGGGTTTTGCAGCTCAAGATATGAAGGCTTTGGAGCTTGGATCAACAAAGAGATAAGAGTATTTGTAGACCTCAGGTAGGATATCTATCTGTTAACTTGCATTTCTATTTGATCTAGGAAAGTAGGTTGTATTATGTACTTGATTTATTCTAGATCCACTTGGACTAGGGAGATCTGTCTTGAGTCTACTTGAGTAGATTTATCTGAAAGTAACCCATGGCTATGCATGACTCAATCATATAAAATTTGACAACCTCGACCATAATAATACTTTTATATCAACCATGAAATGAACCATTTTATATCCCATCAAGGAGAATACAATTCGACTATATTAAAGCGTATCGACCAAATAATATATACCATATTAAAAAGGCCAATCAAAATCATATTGACCAAAACTTTAATTAATGGCATATATATTCATGACTCAAACGACCATTTAAAAATACCTTTTCAACTTAGATTTTATCGAACAACCACATCGATCATAGCTAAATATACATTTACAACATCAACCAAATATCTTCAAAATTATTTAGGGTTTGACCACAACAAAAATAACTTTTCACCTTTGACTATAGTCAATTGTGGTAGTCATAAATAGTAATAATTGATAGTAGTAGTTGGCATAAGAACTGGATGATGGATTGACGATTTTGAAGGTTTTGATAGGTAGTTGGACTGACCACATACTTGATCATTTAACCAAACAAATTTAAGACATCAACCGTAGAATAAATTATACATAGACCATAGAGTAAATTATGAATAACTTTCAATGTGTAAGTCTCACATATTTTTCCAACATTAAATACTAGTATTCACCTTCCGTTTGCATGTATACCAGACTTTCAAATAGAATTAATCATATTATGGTCAATGAACGACTGCTCTAGTTGGATCTTAGAGCTCTCAATCCACAACCAAATTTCAACCAATACTACATAGAAACCTATCGACCAATACTGCATAGCATCGACCATGATACAATATTGAGAACAATTTATACAGAGTTCATGTTTGACCAAAATGTTAAAATTTTCACCCAGGTCGAAGGTACAATAAATGCAACGTGCCAATACCGAATGAGAGTCTAATATCATTTATATAGTGAATCCTTGTTTCACTTTGACCAAAGAAATGTAAGACATCAACCATAGAATAAATTATACATAGACCTATTGATGGCCTAGGCTTGTAGGTTGCTAGATAATCTATAGGGAATCAACACAAGGAAATAACCCAACTAGAAAGGCTTCAAATTGATCCCATGCAGAGATTATTCTATCCCCGAGTTGTTTGGGATGACTAAATCCTATGTATAAAAGGTCTCCACTGGCACAAAATTTTTCAGATTGAGTAGATCTGTTCTTCCCACAAGGAAGATCTAAGAAAGGTTTGAAGTAGCTGGATACTAGACTAAACTATTTGAGGAAACTAAGACACCGATTGTGAAAGATTTCAGTAGGACAACTATGATGTACAATTAATGATAAAAAAACAATTTCCCAACTTATAAACATATAGATTCTTTTTTATTCTCTTTAACCAAATTCAAATAAAACTAACAATAACAATTGCAGATGTTTATTCAAGGTATTCAAATGTACATCACTGTTCTTTCGGACAACACCAATTGAAAAATCAACATTAGGGATAAATGACTGTTCAATAATTTCTTAAAATAATAGTTGAATTAAATAAAAACATTTATTCAATGTAGATTTAACATGTTAAGATTGTAATGAGACATCAATACATAAGTTAACATATTTAATGAACAAGAATCCTGTGATCAATCTGTCATTAGGTAGAAGAATGAATAATATTCATGAAACAAATTTGATGAATAACCAGAAAACATGACATAAGAAACAGTTTAATTTTATTAAACTATAAGAAGTTACAATCTTGACAACATTACACAGATTTCCTTGTATGTCTTTGGCAATCCCTTCTCCTATTGTCCTCCTAGAGTCAATCATGCGAGCCCCTCTCTTGGGAGACACCCTTCCCTTTAAATAACATTACAATTCTTTTACAAAAGAGAAAATATTCCCAATATATGGGTTACAAAATATCCAATTTTATGATTTGCCAAGGGCGGACTGCAACTTGGAAAATGCATTCAACAAATCCTGGATGTCCTAATATTGGGCATGCGCCAAGTGCAACTTAGCTTTGCAAATCAGGGTTGCGATCTCTCTCTTCTTTATCTTCAGCCACTCTCGAAGGAACATGTAAATCCTCATGAGTGAAGTGAGAGGTTCCTTGATCCACTGCTTGATCTCGTCCATGCTAAGTTGAGTGATGTCCTATATTTTCTCCTTGACTTTAGCGAAGTTGCTTTCAATTTTTTCCATCTTTACCTTCGAAGGCATCAATTAGATCCAACAATGGCAGATCCAGAAAACCGAGAAAGGTTTCTGAAGCAAACGATCTCCTCTTGCAAGCCACCTATCCATCCTTAATGATGGACTCCACTAGGTCATAGACATTCTCCCATGTCTCAATCGACACCTGGATCCTTTTGAGTTTAAGCTTGTCCAATACTGGCAAATCATCAGGTCTGTCTTTGTTGTACTTTTTCCAGTCAACTAGGTTAACATAATCCCTTGTTTCTTCCTTTCTCCTTCTGTTGTGATCTTGGAGAATGTCGAATTGACGCTTAAATGCATTATATATTACCTACATTTCATTAAACCCTTGAAAAAGGTTGACCATTCCTGGGTAAAAATGATCATGGATTATGTAGGCCAGTTGTTTGAATTCTTCTCCTGTAAATTTGGAGAAAGAATAAGTGGCCGATACAAGTTGGAGGTCCTTAATATGTTTCCCAAGGGTATAAATATTATTAGAATTATCCTCATTTAGGTCATCTTCCTTCTCAAGTTGTTGCTTTAGGTGATCATTATGTTCTTGAAGCTGCCTTAGCTTCTCCTCATATTCATCCTTCAGGGATTTGATTTCCTTCTTCTGCTGAGCATTAGCATGTGTGTTGGGCACCATTTTGATCTCTTTTTGCCACTTAGATATCTTTCATTTCCCTTCATAAAACCTTCATATTGATTATAAAAGCTTTAAAGTTCACCCATGAACCTTGGTTAAGAGGTATAATGTCATTGCTTTCTAATAAATTGAGTTTTGAGACTTTTTAAGCATTTTAACTAAGATTTTTATTCAGATTACGGGATGTGCTAACTTCCCGTATTATGTCCAAAGTTGAGCATTTGCAGGATAGATAGGCAGGAACTGGAAGATGGAGGGATGATCCTCAGTGTCCAAGGATGGATGAATTTCCAACGGATAGATGATATGGCTCTCACAGGTGTCAAGTCAACCGCAGTTAAAGGCGACCACCTATGCTACCACTCAGCACAAAAGAAGGGCAGCTCTGATTTTGTTGAGTCTCACGGATTTGATAGAGGATCTTGATGTCTATGTTCATTAATTAGTTTCCAGGATTATAGCATTTCCAGTTTTCTTTTAAATTTGTATAAGTACTTCACAAAACAATGAAGAAATCATCACGATTTTGGGAAGAACGCATATTGCTTCTGAACTGCGTGGTTTTTACTGTGTAATCACTTTATGGTGAATACATTTAGAGTTTAAGTTCTGTAAATATTCAATTGTGTGTGGAACGAGGCACTGGAGGGCCCCCATTTTTGAGTTCGCACACCCTTACATTGCCAGTGAATGCGATTTGGATGTTTGCAGTGATTTGATTTGATGTAAGCAATTTAGATTGTGCCATTGGTATGTGTTAATTCCTGTAGTATTTAGTTTATTATTGCATAATGAATTCAGCTAGTTTTTAATCGATTTTATAAAAGGCTCTGTTATATCATTTGAATAGTTCATGCTATGATTTCATGTGCTGCACATCACTTGCATTTTTTAAGCTCTATTCTTTTATTGGATAAATACTGAAGGGATGGTTTAAAGCACAATTTATGTAGGCTATATTTATCGTTGCTTATTTAATGATGACGTGTCTAGAGAAATTATAAATTATGAACACTTTCTTGTAAGGGAATTTAATGGTTAATTGTTCATTCAGCGCTGGCATATTAGGCAGAGCCTTGTAGTCTGTATCTTAGGGTTAGAGTTGTTGTTTAATAGAGCTGTTGTTTAATTATTTTTATTGCTTTTACAAATAGATTGTTTTCATAAATAGATTGCTGTGTACTTGAAAAGAAACAAATGAAGCTGTCCCTGTAAAAGGATTTTTGCATCTTTAAAAGTTACAGTATTTTTAATTTGCTAGTAGGTTTATTTCACAGATAATTAGATTATCTAAACAAGTCTAGCTCTAAGTCCTAAAACTTGGATATGCCTCTAAGCTTACTGACCCGGATTGATATAAACTTAAGGTCTGATTTGCATTAGCAGAGCAGAGCCCAACATTTTGGCGCCATTGCCGGGGAGGCATTGTAGAAGCAGGCTTAGGAACTTTAGTTTTCTGATAAAAACAAAAACTTCAACAAAAATATAGATTAGGTTTTACTTTTATGTCAAGACTAAGAGACGAGAAAGGAAGATTTCTTAAAAACCCCCCAAAAACAGAAGTAACAGGAGCTTCTCTTCCAAAAGGATTCATCTCAATAGTAGGTACTTCTAAAATGGCTGAGGAAGAAACAACAAAAGGACCAACTGCAGAATAGAGAAGGGAATATGAGAGGATGCTGGAAATAGAAAACAAACACAGACAAGAGAGAAGAGAAGAAGAAAGGCGACATGAAAGAGAAGAAGAGAGGAGACATGAAAGGGAAGAAGAAAGGAGACAAGAGAGGGATGAAAGAATTGAAGGAGATCAGGAAGCCACTTTTAAATTCCCCATTCTGGACACTAGTATCATCTTAGGGGAAGAGGTAAAAATGAAGAACATTCCACCCTCTGTCTTACCAAACTTCTATGGCCTGACCTCTGAAGATCCTGAATCTTTCCTATTTGAGTTTGATATCTTGTGCCAAACTTATGGATACATTGATGACACCCATAAGCTTCGTCTTTTCCCTGCTACCCTTAAAGCAGCTGCCTTAAAATGGTTCATGGGCTTAGGAGAGCATTCTATTACTAGCTGGGATGAGATGAAGAAGATATTTCTTCGCAAATATCAGGCCTACTGCAGATCAAAGGATCTCAAAGATGACATCTTTGGAATGACTCAACAGGAAGATGAGAGATTGGAGGAGTATTTGGAGAGGTTCTCATATAACTTACAGAAATCTAAATACAATTCTCTGACACCAGAGATGATTAGAACAATATTTCTGAAAGGAATAAGAGAAGAGTATTTAGATATTTTAAATGTTATGGGCAAAGGTGACATTTCTTACCTTCCTTTTGATGAGATATAAGATTTATGTCAGAAATATTCGAGAGGGAAGGCTAGGACTGGAAAAAGGGACATCATTACCAAAGTAAACAAGTCTGCAAACAGTGGTATTTCTAGGGCTGAGCTTGGAAATCTGCTAGAAGATTTCAAGACTGATTTATTGAGCACATTAGGTACATAGGTCGAAGTAGCAAAAACTAAGAAGAGACAAGAACAACAGGACCAACAAGATCAAGATTTGTCTATCTTTTTTCCTAAGTGTAGAAAGAAACATCCACTTAAAGAATGTCCTTTAAATGTTGTTGAAATTTGTGGTTTATGTACTTTTAATCACAAAACTGATGACTGTCCTAGATTAAAAGACTTGCAGGAAGCTCGAATGGAGGAGAATTAAAGCATGGAGTCTCTCTACTTTATGGGACAATGAAGACCTTGGCAGCCACGATATTCAGGTATGTCTCAAGACCCTATGCAACAATTTCATACAAATTATCAAACTCCTATTCAGAATTCATGGAGTGCACCCATTCCTTGGCAAATTTGGTCTCCTCCATTAGCCCAATCTACTCCAAATTGGAGAGGTTATGCCCATGGTAACCAGACATACAAGCAAGCTTATTTACAGCCCTATCAACAACCTTCAACCTATCCTCAATATCAGCAGACTCAAGTCCAAGCCCCATCTTTCCAAGTTCCATCTTTTCAACAACCCAATATGGTTCCTCAATTGGGTCACCACCTCAATAGCTTCAATTTCCATCCAATCAGCCTCCACCTCGGCCTACCCAATTGCCAGCTCAGCCAATTCCAAATCCAAATAATAAAACATATAGACCCATGTATAATGTTGATGATGGAATGACAATTCCCTACTTAGTCCTTCCACTGCAAAATATCAATTTAAGATCTGGGAAAACCTTACAAAAAGAATCTCCTGTTATCTTAGATGAACAAACAGAAAATGAGAAAACTCCAAAAAAATTAAATACAGAAAAATCTCAGTCAGAAAATCATAATAAAAAAGGAAAAACATTAGTATCATATGAGCCTCCTTTTCCAGAAAGATTGGTCAAAGAAAGACCTTCAATTTCCTTACCTGATTTTGATGTTTTGAATGAGTTAACAAATGCATATGTCAAAATTCCTTTACTGCAGGCTATAAAGGATATTCCAATTTACACTAAGGCCGTTAAGGAATTATGTCTTAATAAAAGGAAGAAGGATCCATAAAAAATTCATGTGGTAGGCAATCTAGTAGGATTAATGTCTAACACTATTTTCATTGAAAAGTATGTAGATATTGGGATTCCAATGGTTACAATCACTATTAATAATTTTTCAATTCCAAAAACATTGATCGATTTAGGTGCTGCCATTAATGTTATGACACTTGAGACAATGGAATACCTTCATTTAACAAATCTCAGACCAACTACAACAGTCTTGGAATTAGCTGATCGGTCTAAAATTACACCTGAAGGGGTCTTAGAAGATATCATTGTTTCTTTAGACTCCTGCGAGTATTCTGTTGATTTTATCATGCTACAGCCAAATTCTAACCTAGGAGGTCACCCTTTGATTCTTGGAAGACCATGGTTGGCAACAGCAGATGCCTTCATAGGGTGTAGGTCAGGAAGTATGCTCATTTCACATGGGACATAAAGAAAACAAATTGCACTTTACCCTTCTGCCCAAAGACCTTCTACATTAGATTAGCTGTCATGGATTAATGAGACTAAAGAACAAGAAGAAGAAGTGATTCAGCTTGTCCTGAGCATCAGTCAGTTCTTTTATTTTCAGGAAGAGAACGATGAATATTTGTTAGATTATTTTATTGCTGAACCTGATATTTCTGAAGATGCAATATGCTGCAGCCGATCAAGTTTTGGGTTATAATTTTCAGGAAAATTGCACAGTACATTCTCTAGCATTGGCACTTCATAATATCTTTAATGTTCATTCAATCACAGATATGCACAGTAAGACAATTGAAATCAGTCCGGAAAAACAGTTGAATATAAGTGCACATCTTACTACATCACAGGAAACACAATTGATTACACTGCTGAATAAACATTCCCATTCTTTTGCTTGGGAGTACACTGATATGCTAGGTATTCATCATGAGACATGCACTCACCATATTTACACAGATGATAAAATCAGACCTCTTAGAAAACCGCAACGCAGAATGAATCCTATACTAAAAGAAATAGTCAAAGAAGAGCTGCAGAAGTTGTTAAAAGTAGGGTTTATCTACCCCATCTCCGACAACCAATGGGTCTCTCCCTTGGTTGTTGTTCCTAAAAAGAATGGTAAATGGTGTATATGTGTGGATTATAGGGAATTAAATAAGGCAACATTAAAAGACTACTTTCCATTGCCTTTCATTGATCAAGTGTTGGATACCCTAGCTGGCAAAGAATAATTTTCATTTTTAGATGGTTTCAGTGGGTATAATCAAATTAGTATTGCAACAGAAGACTAGGACAAGGCCACCTTCACATGTCCCTGGGGCACCTATTCCTATAAGGTTTTACCTTTTGGCTTATGTAACGCCCCAGCTACCTTTCAGAGGGCAGTCCTGGCCATCTTTGCAGATCTGATTCATGAGTGTGTTGAAATTTACATGGATGATTTTACTGTGTATGGAAGTACCTTTGAGGATTCCTTGGAAAAACTGGAGAAAAATTTAAAAAGGTGTGTTGACTCAAATCTTTCCCTCAGTAATGAAAAATGTTTTATGATGATGACTGAAGGGATAGTTTTAGGACATCACATTTCTGCATCTGGTATAAAAGTAGATCCTGATAAAATTCAAATTATTGATAATTTATCTGAACCAACGACTCAAACAGATGTAAGAAGCTTTTTAGGGTATGCAGGCTATTATCATCGATTTATTGCAAATTTTAGTAAGATAGCTCTGCCATTGTTTAAATTGCTTTCCAAAGATGTGAATTTTAATTGGGATACTGATTGTCAATCTGCATTTCAGACACTTAAGGAGAAGCTCTCAACTACACCCATTTTAAGGGGACCAAATTGGACATTACCTTTTCATATTTCTACTGATTCCTCTGCTACTGCAATAGGGGCCTCATTGGGCCAAAAAGAACATACTTTGACTTATGCCATCTATTTTATTAGTAAAAATCTTACACCTGCAGAGTTAAACTATACAGTCACTGAAAAGGAAATGTTGGCGGTGGTTCATGCTGTAAATAAGTTCCGTCATTACATAACTGGTTATGAAATTTTTGTCCATACAGATCATTCAGCCTTACGTTATTTAATGAACAAGTTTATCACTAATGGTCGGATTACTAGATGGTTATTATTAATGCAGGAATTCAACATCACTGTTCTAGATCGACCTGGACGACAAAATAAAGTGGCAGACTTCTTGTCTCGTTTACACAATACTGGTGAGGTTGTTCCTATTTTAGATAGTTTTCCTGATGAACACCTATTTTCAATTTCTGTTATCACACCTTGGTATGCTGATATTGCCAATTACTTATCATCAGGTCAATTACCACCATCTATGACATCTAAAGAAAAGAAAAAGGTTATTAAACAAAGTGCTAGGCATATATGGGTTAATGGTGACCTCTTTTACACAGGATATGACCTAATTATAAGAAGATGTGTACGACAGGATGAAATCTTAGATATCTTAAAGGCATGTCATGACGAACCGTGTGGTGGCCATTTTGCAGATAAAAGGACAGCATACAAGATACTCAATCTGGGGTATTATTGGCCTACTATTTTCAAAGATGGTAAGAGGTATGTTAGAAGTTGTGATACTTGTCAATGGATGGGACGGCCAGTCCGGTCTGATGAAATGCCACTCCATCCCCAAATCCTCATTGAACCATTTGAAAAGTGGGCCCTTGACTTCATTGGTCCAATTAATCCACCATCACAAGGGAAGAAGTACATTCTGGTATGTACAGACTATGTTACTAAATGGGTAGAGGCCAAACCTTTACCGAGAGCCACAGAACAAACTGTGGTAAACTTTCTATTTGAGGAAATATTTGTCCGTTTCGGGGTGCCTAGGGAGATTGTAACTGATCAAGGTGCCCAGTTTACCTCCAACCTAGTGCAGGAGATTGTAGAAAAGTACAAGATCAAGCACAAAAAGTACACCCCTTACCATCCACAAGCAAATGGACAAGTGGAATCTACAAACAAGACTTTAGAAGGCATCATCACCAAAACTGTTCAGATGCATAGGAAGGATTGGTCAGCCAAGCTTACTGAAGCTTTATGGGCATACCGGATCACTTGGAAAAACAGTACTGGTTTTTCTCCTTATCAGCTTGTGTATGGTAAGCAAGTCCTCCTCCCTATAGAGTTTCAAATTCATACCTTCAAGTTAGCAGCAGATTTAGGCATGGATCTTTCTGAGGCTCAGCAAGAAAGAATACTTCAGTTGAATCAGCTAGATGAGATGAGACAAGCTGCCATAGAACACAATATTCTAATACAACAGCAGCGAGCTCAATGGCATGACAAATTTATCAAAAAGAAGCAATTTCACATTGGTGACTGGGCACTACTGTTTGACTCAAAGTTTAAAGACTTCAAAGACACATTCACTACTCACTGGCTTGGTCCATATGAGATTCTTGAAGTATATGATAATGGTTCAGTCAAACTTCAAACCATAGATGATGAAGCATGTACATTTGTGGTCAATGGCCACCGACTCAAGTTGTACAACAAACCTATCAACAAGGCAGATTTCATTCAACAGATTTCACAGCAGCAGGAAATGCAAGTGCTGGATAGACACATCAGTGTTTCTCCTTCACCTGCTTCTTAGTTGATCTGATACAGCAAGCAAATAAAACAAAAAAAAAAGAGAAAAAGAAAAAAAAATCGAAAAAAAAACCAAAATATAAAAAAAATATCAAGACAAGAAAAAAAGGAAGTTTAGTTGTGAAAACCAGTTCACTGGCATAATATAAACTTGAATTTTCTATGGAAAACCAGGTTTTCCTGGCCATTGAAAATTCACAAAAATATCTTTTTCCAATTTCTTGTTCTTTTACATAGTTTTGTTTTCCAAATAATGAAGATCTTGTTTGAATTGAGGACAAGTCAAAAGGTAGGGCTGTGAGGGGGATAAGCATTTTCATGCTTATTTAGAACCCTCCAAGTCTTTTCCATATACAGAAGGGACCTGATTTCTAGCAATACAAGTAATTTTTAAACAATGCAGAGGGACCTGACTTTCAGTGAAGCAGAAGGAATCTGAGATAGCAGACAGATGACATTAGAAGGACAGAAATGAATCAGAATACAAACCAACTTCATCAGGAAGCAAGCTCATCATACAGGGATATCAAGCAAAGTCTGTAAGAATTTATAGTTTTTATGTTTTAAAAAGTTTCAGAATTCTTTGTTTTTAAGTGATGACATATTACCAACTATTGTAAAGCTTGACTACCTATTTTTCTCATTATTCTGATAGTCTCTGCTAGTACTCTACTTACCTTCCATTAGTCTCTGCCAGCACTTCATTTTTCCACCCTAGGGGTCAAGATGGTTGTCAGGATCAAACCCAAGGGAAATTTTAAATGGCCAAAATCTATACTGCATTCTACAGGATACATACTGCATTCTACAGGAAGAATTTTCTTCTTGGTTTAAAAACAAACAAGGTCTCCTTCTCAGCAAAAAAATGAGATATTTTGACATAAAGGAATTTTAAAAGTTTCTTTTATATGTGTATTTAGTGCATCATGCATTAGGTAACATATAGAATTTAAGGAAGGGAACAATGGTCATATATCTTCAGCACATCTTTTAAAAGAAAAAGAGGTTTATTTTAAAAGAAAAAAAATTTCCTTTTATTACAGCTTGTTCAAATAAACATTGGGCATACAAGGAAATTAAGATGAATATAAAACGTGGTAAAACCTTACCTTTCATTTTTATGAGTGATTGAATGAAGTGGCATGAAATGATGAAAGGAAAATGTGGAATGATGCCCCACGATAGCATGTAAATGAGCTTGAGTCTATATTATGAATTGGTAAAATTGGAGACCACGACTTGGTCATTTTCCTTGAGGCCGAGTTCAATTGTTTGTTTCTGCAAAATCGACTACTGTGTGAAGATAATTGACAGTTTGCAGAGAGAAGGGGCCGTGGGTTACAGGAAGTGTGAATACACCATTTTCTGAAGAAATCGCGTAGGAAGAAAGACAGTCAGTGAGAAGGAAGTGTGAATACACCATTTGCTGAGGAAATCGTGCAGGAAGAAAGACAGTCAATGAGAAGGAAGTGTGAATACACCATTTGCTGAGGAAATCACGCAGGAGGAAAGGAAGACAGCTAGAGAAGAGGTAAAACTTAAAATCCTTTTCTTTTCTGAATACTCTGTTCAGACCAACATAAATTTCACAAATTCAGAGTATTGTTGTGGGGATAGGAAGACAAAGACAGAGTTAAAGATTAAAGTTTTCTGTTTAAATTCAAAATGTCAGCTAGATTGGAACCAACAAAATTTAATTCTGCTGATATTCATGAAACTTGCATGGAGGTTTTTGAAAATAAGCAATGGGTAAATTTCTTTGAAAAATTTAATGGGCATAATGAGCAGGCTAGTCTATCTTTTGCTGAAACCTTTGATGGAGAAAGAGTTATAGTGGGGAACTTGCATTTTAGACTGTCAGAAGACATCCTAGCACAAGTTACTGGCTTGCCACAGCAAGGAGAAATGTTTTTCAAGACTAAACAGTTTAAAGAGAAAGCATGGATGTCATTTTTGTGCAGATCAAGAGCAGGGTCAGTCAATTGGAAGAAAGGGATACCAAGAAGTTGGCTGGTTCATCCCTGGGATGAAATAGTTTATGACATTCAAAAATTTATTACTTGTGAAGGCAGATTCAACATTGTTTACCTTTATCACATCAAGCTGTTGCAGCATTTAAAAGGTGAATGTGAGATCAATATGCCCTATTTCCTGCTACAGAGTTTGACTAAGATGGCTAAAGCTGTCCAAAGGCGTCCAAAAGACAAAATGACAAGCCTTTTTCACTGTGGACTTATTAAAATCATCATCCAGCATGAGTTACAAAGGCAAAATTTGACATGGTCAGGATTTCTAGTTCACAATTAGTTTGAAGAGTAGGAAGAATTGCTTGAAGAAGGTCTCAAAGAAGATGAATTATTGATGATCACATACCCTGGGGAAACAAGCTCAAAACCACCAAAAGGGAAGAAGAAAACGAAAGAGGTATTGCTGATTACTGATGATGAAGACAACTCAGAGGAAGCAAGTTCAAAACAGCCTCAGAGAAGGATGCAAACTAGAAGTGTGAAGAGAAAAGAAAAACAGTATAAAAAACAAGATCAGATCTTCACCACCTACTAGAGAAAGCCAAGAAAGTATAAGCAAGCTCAAAGCCAATCAGCATTAGAAGATGAGGAACATATGCAAGCCTTGGGGAGTCAAGAAGAAGATCCAGCAGCTGAAATAGGATAGGATATCCAAGACCCTGATGAGGTGATCAAGCAGGCAAAAAGGATCAATCTCTTCTTAGACCAACAATAGAAGGAAAAAGAAAAGCAGTTAGGATAGGAATTACCCAAAGGTTCAGCTTCTCTTTTCTCAGAACAACAAGCTATGGAAGGGGAAAAAGAAGATTCAGCACAAGAGCATGAAGAATTTGGAATAGATACCAATTCTGAGCAGCTTCCAATAAAAATGAAGAAAAAGAAGGCTTCTAAAAGCAATAAAGAGATTAAGAGATTAAAACTTGAAATAGAGGAACTTGAGCAAAAGAATGAGAAGCTAAGAGAAGTCAACAGGAAGCTGAAGGTTCAGAGGACACGCATCTTTAAACAAGCATACAGATGGTATAAGCAAAGGAAGGTTTATAAGGCTAAGTGTGAGAGACTGAAGGTCCTCTATGCATCTCGGGCTTCAATAGATGTATCATCACAGACAGAAGACTAGAAGCAAGATGATCAGCAACAAAATTTTGGTTTTTGAACAGGGTCAAACATTTTTGGCATGGGGACATGTAGCAGTTTCCTCTTGGGGGAGATGTTGGGCACCATTTTGATCTCTTTTTGCCACTTAGATATCTTTCATTTCCCTTCATAAAACCTTCATATTGATTAGAAAAGCTTTAAAGTTCACCCATGAACCTTGGTTAAGAGGTATAATGTCATTGCTTTCTAATAAATTGAGTTTTGAGACTTTTTAAGCATTTTAACTAAGATTTTTATTCAGATTACGGGATGTTCTAACTTCCCGTATTATCTCCAAAGTTGAGCATTTGCAGGACAGCTAGGCAGGAACTAGAATATGGAGGGATGATCCTCAATGTCCAAGGATGGATGAATTTCCAACGGATAGCTGATATGGCTCTCACAGGTGTCAAGTCAACCGCAGTCAAAGGCGACCACCTGTGCTACCACTCAGCACAAAAGAAGGGCAGCTCTGATTTTGTTGAGTCTCACGGATCTGATAGAGGATCTTGATGTCTATGTTCATTAATTAGTTTCCAGGATTATAGCATTTCCAGTTTTCTTTTAAATTTGTATAAGTACTTCACAAAACAATGAAGCAATCATCACGATTTTGGGAAGAACGCATATTGCTTTTGAACTGCGTGGTTTTTACTGTGTAATCAATTTATGGTGAATACATTTAGAGTTTAAGTTCTGTAAATCTTCAATTGTGTGTGGAACGAGGCACTGGAGGGCCCCCATTGTTGAGTTCGCACACCCTTACATTGCGAGTGAATGAAATTTGGATGTTTGCAGCGATTTGATTTGATGCAAGCAATTTAGATTGTGCCATTGGTATGTGTTAATTCCTGTAGTATTCAGTTTATTATTGTAGAACGAATTCAGCTAGTTTTTAATCGATTTTATAAAAGGCTCTGTTATATCATTTGAATAGTTCAGGCTATGATTTCATGTGCTGCACATCACTTGCATTTTTTAAGCTTTGTTCTTTTATTGGATAAATACTGAAGGGACGGTTTAAACCACGATTTCTGTATGCTATATATATCGTTGCTTATTTAATGATGAAGTGTCTAGAGCAATTATAAATTATGAATACTTTCTTGTAAGGGAATTTAATGGTTAATTGTTCATTCAGCACTGGCATATTAGGCAGAGCCTTGTAGTCTGTATCTTAGGGTTAGAGCTGCTGTTTAATAGAGCTGTTGTTTAATTATTTTTATTGCTTTTACAAATAGATTGTTTTCATAGATAGATTGTTGTGTACTTGAAAATAAACAAATGAAGGTGTCCCTGTAAAAGGATTTTTGCATCTTTAAAAGTTACAGTATTTTTAATTTGCCAGTAGGTTTATTTCACAGATAATTAGATTATCTAAACAAGTCTAGCTCTAAGTCCTAAAACTTGGATATGCCTCTAAGCTTACTGACCCGGATTGATATAAATTTAAGGTCTGATTTGCATTAGCAGAGCAGAGCCCAACAATGTGCTTGGTCTTGTTTGGACTTTGCAATTCCAACTCCTTTTCTTCCACTTCTTTATTCAATAAGGAATTTGAATCAAAGGTTTCCCGAACAAAATATCCCATAGAACCTGCAGTTTCTAGGGCTTCCTGTTTGACATAAGTGGAGGCCCTCTTCTATATAACCTAGTTCGACACTGATCCTTGCTTGAAAGTCCCTTCCCTGGACCTCTTTGATCCCTTTTTAACCACATCCTTCTCTTTTATACTCTAAAAGTATTGTCCCAAGGAGGCAACAACATCTTCACCAAAATAAGCCATCTCATCTGTTGTTGAGATGGTTCCCTCATGAATAGTAACTAAGGGTACATGATGGGAGGTTCCAAGGATGGGGATATGCATGCTAAGAGATCAGATGGTATTGGAAGGTGTGGAAATAATGGATGCAGGAGATGAAGAAATGGAAGTGGGGACAGATGTAATGGGTCCAAGGGAAGAAGTTATGGGAAGGGAAGAAACACCAGGTTGTGAAGATAAAGAATGTAAGGATGTGGAAGTAGTATGTAGTTATATATGATGTCAAAAGAATAGGTGAAGTGGAAAGAGAGATAGAAATAGGTAATTTTTGGGATACTAAGTGTGTTCCATTGGTGGCAGAAAGAATATGGGACAAATTAATTTCAGAAAAAGAATGTTGTGGAAACAAAGTGTCAAAAATATTCGCAGATGACTGGGTGGTTGTAACAACTGATGATCTGCTGGTGGAAATGGTAACAGGACAAACATAGGTAGAAGGGGAAGTATCCTCTTCAAGGTCACTCTCAATGTCTTATACTTGAATATTGGCCAGGGGTAGTGGATCTACTTGTTGAATTGGTTGAACATGCAGAATTTGTTGTTGTGGTTGTTCTACCCTTTGGACCACTTGTGGTAAAGGCTCAGGGATTTTTGGCTATAATTCTACCTGTGGAATGGCCTCTTGAACCTTCTACTTCTTTGTTGGTGGCTCAGCCATTGCTTCCTATTCCTACATCTCTGAGCCGAGTTTTTCCAAATTCTTCTTAAACTTTGTTGATCTAGGAAGGACCTGAAGTGTGGATGATGATTGTGTTCTTACAAGACCTTCGAGAACATACTTACCATTTTCCTTTGATTTCTCAGTAGGAGCAGTGGAAGAGATGGCTAATGCTTCTTTAGCCTCCTTTTCTCCAATTTTTTTTATGTATATTCTCTTCCATAGTTAACTTGAACTGTTTGTAATGTAACACAATGGTTTTCATCTCCTTTTGATATTGGAAGATATGAGTCTTCTCCAGAGGAGTGGACATCCTGCTTAGTACCTCTAAGAAACCAGTGGCACCTATGTAGATAGAATCATGAGGGAGTTCCTGATCGACATAGGAAATATTTATATGTTCCTACACAAAATGGTTTTCTAAGAATGAGTTGGGATCATGTATCCTCTTTGGTGCCTCTCCTAGATTCATTTTAGCAATAGCGTTTCCCAAAATTGCAACATAGGTGGAATTTTACAAAGCCAAAAATCCCCAATTGAGTGGAAACTTGGGACAACACTTTCTTTTGGCTGCTGCAAGCTTCAGGAATATACCATTAATGAGATTTCAGAAGGATATCTCCTAAAGCACCATTCTGTCTGGCACTATCCTTGGCACCAGATGCATTGTGTTGCTGCCCCAAATCCAGATATAGGAGAAATATTCCCCCACATACCAATATCCCATAGTAGAGATTACTTCCTTAGCTCTATCTGAAAAGGTGGGGGCATCCCCTTTGAAGATATTATGGTATATTGACCCAATGAAGTGGTCACAAATTTCATAAATTTGAGGAACAAAATTGTCCTCTCACAAAACTGAGCAATATATATGAACAGGGGGCGAGGTCCTGGTCCAGTTCCATCCCATCATCGGGAATGAAGACGTTGCGTAGAAGATGTCCATCACATACCCTGATAAGTAGAATGCGAGATTCCTAGGTGCTAGGTTCTTTTTATATTTATCAATTGCCTGCTTCAAAACCATTGACAATTTTTGCGGTCAATTGAACGATTGACTTGTTGTCAATATATGATGAGCTATGGGAGCCCACTCGACTTTACACATAGTGCAATTGGGTAATCCGTACAACCTGCAAAGCATGACCGCTAGTAGGGAAAATGGTTCCCTAAATCAAGAAATAGGGCAAGAATTGTCAGTTTTGGGGACAAATTTTGTAGGGTTGTCCATCCAGGATTTTATCATTTCCTTAAAGTTAAACTTGGTTATGGCTGCATTGAGGAATTGGGAAGTCTATAGTTGTTGGGGTGGTTTAAGATAATATGCTCTTGCAAAAATTTCAGGATGGA
>LPNX010129769.1:361390-381433 GCA_001517045.1 Pseudotsuga menziesii | reverse complement strand
CACCCTTTTGGATTTATGATCCTTTTCCCAAGGTGACCTGTTACAGGACTGTTCAGAACAGCGAGGTTGTACGGCATGCCACGTGTCACTGGTTCATTTTATGAGTTTGAAATTTGGACCACAGAATGTACAGTCTGTTCCATTTCTGGAACAACTTCAGGAATTCCATTTGGACCTCTGTAGCCCAAGATATTGCATATCTCCCCAGGTGTCCTGTTTAGGGATGAATTCTGGAAGAGGCTGGAACCCTAACTTGGAGAGATCATATCTCCCAGAATATAGCGAATCAGAGGCTGATATTTTTACACAGTTTTCATCAGGATTTTTTATTTGGACCTTGCAATTTTTAGCTTCTGAACCTTCGCCAATATCGGAATATAGCTACTGTACCAAAACTTAGCAGTTTCAGTATTTAGGGTTTCTCTAGCTAGGGGTCAAACTAGGGTTTGACTTTCCCATAGATTTACCCAACCAAATTTATTGATCCAGGTCACTAAACTTCGGTTTTGATGAGGAGAAAAATCCTATGTAGGTCTCACTCAAAAATTCCTCTTCTGTAGAAAGCCCTAATTTCCGCATCGAAACTGAAAATGCTTGAAATTGAATTCCGCATCGACAGAAAGATGCACCCTTCAATGGAGAGGCATCCTAGCATACTTGTGCTGAAAAACTGTGGAGGAAGATCCACAAAATAGGAAGCCCTAGTTCCTGTAGCTGCACAATGTCTTCTTCTCAGGTTAGCTCTGATACCATGTTAGTTTTTCAACATTTAAGCTAGCATTATAACAATATCTTTTCACTGAGAGCATAACAAGCACAACAATCACATAAGCTCATCACAAGAGACAAGAGACACAAAGATTTTAGGAGGGGAAACCATAAAAGGAGAAAACCCCTCAACTTCCTCTAAGATAGTATCACCACAAGAGGTGATCCCAAAACAGTAAGATGACCTCCCTTCACAATAGCAGCCTTCTGTCTTCTGTCAAGCACAAGAATTTCCTTCTCCAAAAGTGCGCCACACTTGAGAGAGAAAGAGAGCTCAGTCACAAGTGATAAATAGAGAGACTCTCACTCTCTATTTATATTCTTCCGTTGACTTGAAGTGCACTCAACCTAATAATTACTACTCGAGCCTACACCTTAATTAGTGTATAATAACTCAAGTGCCCCTAAACAGTGGGGACTTACCCAATGACTTGATATGACTTGTTTACATTATAATCCTCCCGATCGGAACATCGGGGCATGACCACATGACTCAAATACATAATAGAAACATCCCGGAATAAACATCGGGTTACAATAATATAAAATACATAGAAGAATACATTCCGAAGTTACATATACATCAACAGAAAGAAGCTACTTAGGTCTAAGCATGGTCATCAAAAGACCGTTCCTTAGGGGTCGCATGGTGAAGTTCCCACTTGACAGGGTCTGTTTAAGGCATGAATGGAGGTCTAGATGCAATACAGTGGAGATGTGAATTACTGATATTAGCATATGCTGGCTGGTCATGGGTGATAGCAGAAAAATCATCGTTGTAAGAAATAGAATAAATTCTGGACCAGTCTAGGTAGAGGTTTTCGACACTCGTCCGCTTGTGTTAGAAAAATTCCAGCCTTTGTGTCCTTCCTCTTCTGCTCATTGAGAGCGGTGTTAGACCTCATGTTTCTGGACATGGTTACAGAGTTGGAAGCAATTTCTGATAAAAAATTAGCAACCATAATTAATATTTACCCATGGTAGAAAATAACATAATTTAACCGCTGATAAATTCAAAAAAATTACCCCTGGATAGCTTGAAAACCAAAGGATTGGTGGACTTGACGAGAAAATCAAAGTTAAAAATATTAGTAAAAACTCAAGCGCAGTAAAATTTGCAAGTGAAAATAGTGAGGAATTCACAAATTCAAATGATTTAAATAAGAAAATCCCAATGACGAAATAGATATTCTCTGTAGATTTTGATAAATTTGATGGTTGAGATTAGAATGGGAAACCAAAACCGGAGCATAATTTTAACAAATTTCATCAACTTTTGATTTCCACAATCTGCAATCCGCAACGGGGGTTGCGGGATGAAGAATGATATTTGTAATCATAAATAAATTTGTTAACTTCTGTGATTCACAAAAATCTGTGGGTTTGCAATCTTGCAATTTTATTTTTTATCAAGTTTATTCTTTCCGCAATCCGCATTACAGGTTGCATAAAAACGTAACTAAAAATGAAAATTATTCATGGAAATATTTTTCTCTTTCCGCAATCTGCATTAGGGGATGCGAAAAGTGGAACCAAAAAATGGAAATTTATTCACAAGAGGATTTTCCGACATCCGTTGTCCATATTATCGGGTTTCGGGTTGAGGATTACGGAAAACAAAACATCAATAAAACAAAGGTAATTTCAATATCCGCAACGCACATTTGTGGGTTGCGTATATCGAGAAAACATTTTCGAAAAACCTCCAAAAAAAAAGAATTCTGCAATCCACATTTGTGGGTTTCTGAATGGGGTTACGGGAAGGAAAAAACAAATAACAAAGAAAAAGGGCGCTTCCACAATCCACAAAACCAAAAAAAGTGAGGATTTGATGGAAATTTATTGAAACCAATACATAGTACTTACAATAGGGATGAATAAAACCCCATTAACAAAAGCATGACCCTCAAGGCTGACTCGATGAATAAATGGGGCTCCCATTTTAACATCTAAAATGGGATATGTTACTTCCAACAACAAATGGTGACTCGCTGGGAAAAAAAATTATCTCTGTACAGATCAACATAATAATTTCGAAGAAAATATGTTAGTTAGAAAATATTTAAGTTCATAGTGAAAAGTGAATTCATAAAAATACAACTGGATCTAGCAGAAGTAATATGTATAACTGTCATCTTCTAGCCCCAAAACCACTTATAAGGATACTCAATCAGATGAAAGAGTTCCAGTGTAGGCTAGTAGAAACCAGCTGTCAAAACTTTATGTGAAGTAGTTTCACTTGAAAAATGTCCTCCTGCAGGTCCTGCATGCATTTCAAATAGAAGATTGTCAACTTCTGGTTTTTCTAAGCACATGATGAAAACACCATCATAATTTCTACAGAAAAGCACATTATCAATAAATTGGTAAGGTGCTAGTTTTAACCTCAAAGTCCTACGCTTCTTAAAATACAGGGTTGGAATATCATACCCATGAGTAAGATAAAAACTAATATCATCTTATCATTCAAAATATGGAGAAGAAATGACATCAAATGTGTCTATAGACATATCTTCTTCTTGAATCCACTGTTGTTCTTGCTCTGGATCATTGGATTGGGATGCTAGCAAACATAAGAATTTCATTCTAACAATATTGAAAATCTTAATCTACAAATCATATTCCTGAAGAACAGTCATCTAGTGATATTTATTCTCTCCTAACTCCTTTTGAACTAAAACGTTTCTTATAGTTGCATAGGGGACAATCACCTTTGTTTTAGATTTCAACAAATAAGGCCTAAAATGTTTGACAGATTTGTAGAAAATGTAGCCTTGTTTTTCAATCCGTGTATAGTTTAGTTCATCTCCATTGAATGTGCAACTCGTGAATGAGATAGGGATATCTGTGTCCACTGCATGTTTATGAGTCAACACAACAACATACGAAGAGTCAGTAGCGAATGTGCACAAATAAAATCTTTGTCAAAATCAGGGGGAATCAATGCAGGAGCATCCATTATATCTTTGCTAATATTGATAAATGCATCCTTTTGATTACCAGGATATTTGAATAAAACATCCTTTTTAATTAGATCTTCCAGTGGCTTAAAAATATGTGCAAAGTTTGGTAGAAATCTCCTAACAAAATTCATCTTTCCAAGAAAAGATTGCATGGCTTTCTTTGAACTTGGGAGTCTAATTTTTGCAATGGCCTTAGTCCTTTCAGGATCAATTATCATTCCATATTTGGAAACAATAAAGCCCAAAATATTACCTTCTATAACTACAAAAATTGAATTCTTCAGATTCAAAGAAATCCCAAACTTACTACATTTTTCAAAAACCTGTCTCAATGCAAACCGATGGTCATGTCATTTTTTCGAAAATATAGTTATGTAATCCAAATAAACAACAACAACATAATTTTTCATCAAACCTCTGAAGGCTATGTCCATAACTCTTTGGAAAGTTGCACCAACGTTGATCATGTCGAAAGGCATTCTCCTATAGGAAAATGTGCCCGAGGGTATTCTAAAAGAGGTCTTAAGTTGGTCAGAGGTTGTGACCAAAACTTGATTATAACTGAAAAAACCATTTAGCAGAGAAAAAATTTCCGCACCTGAAACTCTTTGTAGAATCTGTTCCATTGAAGGGACAAGGTAATTGTCTTTCTCAGATGCTCGTCTTAAGTTGAGGAAATCCACACACAATATGATCTCTCCACTCTTCTTGTGGACAGAGACTAGGTTAGAGATCCACTGTGTGTGTCTAACCGGGAAAATGATCTCGGCTTTCAACATTTTTTCAAGTTCTTTTTCAATGGATGTTTCAAGGCTGGGATGCATCTTCCTCAACTTTTGCTGATAGGGTTTTATGTCAGGATTTAAGGGTATGTTTTGTTGCATGATAGAGGAGTCAATTTTTTTTAAATCATCATAAGTACATGCAAACAGATATTTAAATTCTCTACAGGGTTTAACTAAATCCCTTTCTTCCTTTGAGGAAAAACTAACTCCTATGTTGATGAGTTGAGGGTTTTTCTCATTTCCAAGATTGACATTTTTAAAATTAAGAGAAGAACTGTGAGTTTTGCAATTGGGGTTACCTTTAAATGGTCAGATAAAGACTTATCATGCTCAGCCTCATCTATGAATAGATACTTAAAGGTGCCTTGGGTTGTTAAGAAGTCTAAAATATGAAGGTCATCATAAAAAAACTTCCAACTTGTCACATTATCTAGGATAGAGGGTCTATACATAAGATCAATAGAAAAGGTATCACGGGACAAACCTTCTGGGGAATGAGCCTAGATGTAGTATTGGACAAAATATCTGCATCAAAGTTTTGTGACCTAGGGACAGATTTGATATTAAAATATTTGAAGGAATTAGTCATGTCCCTAATCAATTTTTTATAATTGATAAAATGAGGGGATAGGAAATGCATCTTGTTCCTTACCTGCTTCACTATGATTTTAGAATCATGGTAGAATTCAATGAATTGAGCACCCAGATCTATCACTTTCCTGAGTCCCTGTACAAGAGCCTCATATTCAACAATATTGTTTGTGAATTCAAATTCAATCCTACAGACAATCAACAGTTTGGTGATTTTTGGATCAATCAATACGCAACCTACACCAGCACCATCCTTGGATTTAGACCCATAAAAAAGTGTCCAAGAAGATAAGTCTAATCTAAAATTTTAATTAAAATTATATACTTTATGAACAATATCACCAATAAATGGAACAATTGTACAATTATTGATTTCTATTTATCAACATCCTCAGTGGGGGAGGAACCAACAGGTAAAATCCCAAAGAAAGAGTCAAAGGTGTAGTTTTCTATGGCTGAAGTGAAGAAAAAAATAGGTTCACTAGGGTCATTAAGATCTGTGACTGTTTGCTTCATAAAATGTTACCTGACAATTTTGATCTGATTTGGTCCGCCATTGTATGGTAACCACAAATGTGACCAATTAGTGGAAAAGTATCCCTTGAGCTTCTCTGACCAATCCCTACTCATCCACATGCCATAAGTCTCATGGATCTCCACCACAACAATGTCTACTATTTGATGGATCCTAGGATATATAGATAATCCCAAGAGGACATTCTTTAGCTCACATACCACCTTAACTCTAGATGTGTCCTATTGGACTATTTGGGTGGGATTGGGTTCCCAGGTTGCATTCATTTTTCTACAGATAGATACTGGCATGACATTAGATGATTATCTTGAATCACTCATACAATTGTGTGTGTTCCTATTGAAAATTTCAAAAGTGAGTAGGAAAGGAGAGACTCTTTTCATACAGACTTTTGACTGTTAGGCTTTGCACAAATTTCCATATTATTATTTTGAACCTCTCTTTATTCATTTAAAAATATTGTTTTTAGGTAAATTTTCCCTTATAGATGGTATTTTAAGAAGCTCAAATAAAGAAATATTTGCTTTGGCCTTTTTCAAATCATCTACCAAATTGTACTAAACTTCAAGAATTACCTTTTCTTTTGGGGCTGCTGCTTTACTTGCATTTGGAGTGGATGTCGATGGTGGATTGTCTTGCGATGTCTATCCTTTGCTTTTGGTATTATAAGAATGTTGTATATCAAATATGGATCCAGATTCAGATTCATCTTATTTTTCTTCCATGGGAAGTTCTGAAAAAGAGTTAATGGTATTCGTGTCTTGATCCTGTTCTTCATCAGGGGGTACAGAATCTGTAGCTCCTTGTGAACTGTCTCTACTGTCATCATGTGCAGTTTGGGGTCTAGAAGTTAAGGATTTAAAAATGGAGTAAATATCATCGAAGGTCAATGTTTCTTTAGGATTAGGAGGTTGACTCTGAGGAGGCTGGTAAGGTATCCTGAATGGTGGCCTTGCCAAACCTCTGTTATTTACCCGATTTTCATTATTAGTTCTCTTGAGATCTACCATGTCATTTGAAATATATTTCAATAACTTCTTCATGTTTTCCATGTCATAAGGGTCTTTTTTTTGGGGTGTAGTTTTGGGGACATTTTCTTTCCTCCTTATAGATGTATAAGGATGATCTAATGGTACATTTGGATTGACTTTTAGGCAGAACATATCTTTCTCCACCAAGATAGCTTCCGAAAAAAATTCTTGTAGAGTAGTCTTGTGTGCCGTCTTGACCCACATAGCGATTGGAGTAGGTAAAACCTTAATGTAGTAACCCACCAATAGAACTATCACACGAATAACATTGGTAGGAATCTTGTTTTCAAACATGAAATCCTTTGGTTAAAGTCCTTGACTCTCTCATTTCCCTTTATCCCGAGGGAGGATAGATCGATCACAAGATCTTCAGGGGTACTGTCATCCCAAAATTTTTCGATAAAAAATCTCTCAAAATCATCCCATGAGTTAATAGTATCAAAATCCAAAGTGAAATACCAAGTGGAAGCTTGACCTTCAAAAGAATATGGAAATAGTCTGCACACCAGATCCTCATGTACTACATTTCTTAACCTAATGTCTTGCATAAAGGTCTTGACATGGTCATCATCATGGGATATCTCATCTAGATTAAACTTTGGGATGCACTTCTTAGGATTCTTGATCAATATGTGTTTTTTCCTAGGGACAAAGACTACATCCTGGTCTAGCCAGGGTCTGTATAATTGTTCAACCATTGGTGCTTCTTTGAATGAAGAAGGATTTGAAGATGTCTTACTATATGAGAAGTCCTTATATGGTGATGAAGATGAAGTAGGTGGTGTAGGTGGTGGTCCACCAGATTGGGTGTTAAGATGTGGATTTGTTTAAGGCTGTTATGCTTGTTCAAACAATTGATCTATTTGGATCTCATGACCTTCTTCTTGTTCAGTAGTGTTTTGAGTATTTGTGTTAACAGACGAGTTATTAACTGAAAGAGGTAAGGAAAAAGTGTCTATGATACTTCTAATTGTTTCAGTCTTGTGCTATACCCTAGCAGTTATATCTTGTGAGTTCTTTCTTAACTGTTCAAGGGTAAGGGTTCCCCTGGTTGGTGAAACAAAGAGAAATTATGGTCTTCGATTAACGTGTGCCAGGATAGGGGTTACTGAGACTGTTGTATGACTTTCTAAAGGCTAAGTTGTAGACATATAAGCTTGTATCTAGCTCCTAGTAATGATTGGTGATCTGGGAGGAGGAGGTTTACTTGTGTTATTTCTTGACATATTTAACTATGGTCCTCCTTCTAGCGCCATTTGTTGATGTCCCAGGCTTGTAGGTTGTTGGATAATCTACACGAAATCAACACAAGGAAATAGTCCAACCAGAAAGGATTCAAATCAATCCCACGCAAAGATGATTCTATCCCCAAGTTGTTTGGGATGACTAAATCCCATGGATACAAGGCCTCCACTGGCACAAACATTTTCAGATTGAGTATATCTATTCTTCCCACAAGGAAGATATGAGAAAGGTTTGAAGTAACTGGATACTAGACTAAACTGTCTGAGGAAACTAAGACAACGATTGTGAAAGGTTTTAAGAAGGACATCTATGATGTATAATTAATGATAAAGAGACAATTTCCCAACTTATAAACATATAGATCAGGTTTATTCCCTTTAACCAACTTCAAATAAAACCAACAATAATGATTGCAGATCTTTCTTCAAGGTATTCGAATGTACATAACTGATATGTTGAACAACACCAATTGAAAAATAAGCATTAGGGATCAATGATTGTTTAATAAATTCTTAAAATGATAGGTGAATTAAATAAAAAAAATTATTCAATGCACGTTTAACATGTTAAGATTGTAATGAGACATCAATACATAAGTTAACCTATTTAATAAAAAAGCAACATGTGATCAATCTGTCAGAAGGTAAGAATGACTAACATTCATGAAACACATTTGATGAATAACTAGAAAACATAGCATAAGTAACAGTGTAATTTTATTAAACTGTAAAAAATTAAAATCTTGCCAAAATTACAGAGCTTTCCTCGTATGTCTTTGGTAGTCCCTTCTCCTATTTTCCTCCTAGAGTCAATCCATCAAGCCCGTCTCTTGGGAGACAATTGTCCCTTTAAATAATATTACAATCCGTTTATGAAAGAGAAAATATTCCCAAGATATGGGATTACAAAATATCCAATTTTATGATTTTCCAAGGGAGCCTGGAGGAGTGCCACTTGGAAAATGCATCCAACAAATCTTGGATGTCCTGGAATTGGGCATCCTCCAAGTGCAACTCATCTTTACAAATCAGGGTTGTGATCTCTTTATTATTGATCTTTGCCCACTCTTGGAGGAACAGGTCAATCCTCATGAGTGAAGTGAGAGGTGCCTCGATCCACTGCTTGATCTCGTCCAGATTAAGCTGAGTGATGTCCTAGATTTTATCCTTGATTTAGCGAAGTGGCTTTCAATTTGTTCCATATTTAGCTTTGTAGGCATGACCTAATCAATAAGATCCAACAATGGAAGATCCAGAAAACCCGACAAGGTTTCTAAAGTAAACCATCTCCTCTTGCAATCCACCTGTCCATCCTTAATTATGGACTCCACCAGGTCACAAACATTCTCCCATGTCTCAATCAACACCTGGATTGTTTTGAGTTTATGCTTGTCCAAGAATGGAAAATCATCAGGTCTGTCTTTGATGTAATTTTTCTAGTCTACTAGGTTATCGTAAGCTCTTGTTGCTTCCTTTCTCCATATGTTGTGATCGTGGTGAATGTTAGAATGATGCTCAAATGCATTACATATTTATGGCATTTCATTAAACCCTTCAAAAAGGTCGACAATTCCTTGATAAAAATTATCATGCATTCTGCAGGCCAGTTGTTTGAATTCTTCTCCTATAAATTTGGAGAAAGAAGAAGCGTCCGATACAATTTGGAGGTCCTTAAGCTGCTGCTCAAGGGTAGAAATATTATTAGCCCGCTCCTCATTTAGATTATCTTCCTTCTCAAGCTATTGCTTGAGGTGATCATTTTGTTCTTGAAGCTGCCTTAGCTTCTCCTCATATTCATCCTTCAGGTTTTGGATTTCTTGCTTATGCTGAACATTAGCTTGTGCTTGGCCCTATTTGGAATTCTGCAATTCTTGCTCCTTTTCTTCCACTTCTTTATTCACCAAGGAAACTGAATCAAAGTTTTCCCCAACAAAATATCCCATAGTAGATTCAGTTTCTAGGGCCTCCTGTTTGACATTAGTGGAGGCCCTCTTCCAGATAACCTGGTTAGAAATTCATCCTTTCTTTAAAGTCCATTCCCTGGACCTCTTTGATCCCTTTTTAACAACAACCTTCTATTTTCTACTCCAAAAGTATTGTAGCAAGGAGACAACCACATCTTCACCAAAATCAACTGTTTGATATGTTGTTGAGATGGTTCCCTCATGAATAGTAACTATGGGTGAAGGCTGGGAAGTTCCAGGGATGGGGATCTGTATACTAAGAGATGGGATGGTAGTGGAAGGTGTGAAAATAATAGATGCAGGGGATGAAGCAATGGAAGTGGGGACAAATGTAATGGGTTCAATGGAATAAGTTGTGGGAATGGAATAACCATCAGGTTGTGAAACTAAAGAATATGAGGTTGCGGAAGTAGTATGTAGTTCTAATGAAGTCAAAAGAATAGATGAAATCGAAAGAGGGATATAAATAAGTGATTTTTGGGATACTAAGGGCGTTCCATTGGTGGTAGAAAGAATATGGGACAAATTAATTTAAGATAAGAATGTTGTGGAAACAAAGTGTCAAAAATATTTCCAAATGATTGGGCGTTGTAACAGCTGATGATCTACTGGTGGAAATGGTGACAAGACATACATAGATAGAAGGGGAAGTCTCCTCTTCAAGGTCATGCTCAATTTCCTATACTTGAATATTGGTAAGGGTCAGTGGATCTACCTGTTGAATTGGTTGAACATGAAAATTTTTTTGTTCTAGGTATTCTACCCTTTGGACTTGAGGTGGAGGATCAGGGAGTTATGCCTGTAATTGTACCTATGGAATGGCCTCTTGAACCTACTACTTCATTGTTGGTGGCTCAACCATTGATACCTATTCCTACACCTCTGAGATGAGTTTTTACAAATTCTTCTTAAACTCTGCTGATTTGTGAATGATATGAAGTGTGGATGAAGGTTGCATTCTTACAAGACCTTCGAGAACATATTTACCTTTGTCCTTTGATTTCTCAGCAGAAGTAGTGGAAGATATGGCTAATGCTTCTTTAGCCTCCTTTTCTGCAATTTGTTTCTTTATATTCTCTTCCACTGTTAACTTGAGTTTTATGTAATGTAACACAATGGTTTTCAACTCCTTTTTATATTGGAAGATATGAGTCTTCTCTATAGGAGTGGATATCCCGCTCACTACCTCTGAGAAATCAGTGGCACCTCTATAGATAGAATCATCAGGGAGTTCCTGATGGACATAGGAAATATTTGTATGTTCCTGCACAAAATGGTTTTCTAGGAATGCCTTGGGATCATGCATCCTCTTTGGTGCCTCCCCTAGGTTCATTTCAGCAATATATTTTCCCAAAATGGCAACATGGGTGGAATTTTGCAAAGTAAAAAGTCCCAAATTGAGTGGAAACTTAGGCCAACACTTCCTTTTGGCTGCTGCAAGCTTCGGGAAGACCCCATCAATGACAGTTTGGAAGGATATCTCCTGCAACACCAATATTTCTGGCACTATACTTGGCAGCAGATGCACCATGTTAGTTCCCTAAATCTAGATATAGGATAAATATTGCCCCACATACCAATCTCCCATAGTAGAGATTAGTGCGTTAGCTCTATTTGAAAAGGTGGGGGCATCTCTTTTGAAGATATTCCGGTATATTGAACCAATGAAGTGGTTTCAAATTTCATAAATTTGAGGAATAAAGTTGTCCTCCCAAAAAAATTAGCAGTATATATGAACAAGGGGTGAGGTCCTCGTCCAGTTCCATCCCATCGTCGGGAATGAAGACGTTACACAGAAGACGTCCATCACATACCCTGATAAGTAAAATGTAGGATTCTTGGATGCTCGGTTCTTTTGATATTTCTTGATTGCCTCCTTCAGAACTACTGATAGGATATGCGCCCAATTGAAAAATTCACATCTTGTCAATATATGACGAGTTATGGGAGCCCACACGACCTTAAACACTGTGCAATTGGGTAATCCGTAAAACCTGCAAAGCATGGAGGCTAGAAAGGAAAATGGTTCCCTAAAATAGGAAATAGGGTATGACTTGTCAGTGTTGGGGATGAATTTTGCAGGGTTTTCCATCCAGGATTTTATCATTTGCTCAAAGTTAAATTGGGTCATGGCCACATCGAGGAATTGGTCAGTCAACAGTTTTTGGGGTGGTTTAAGAGAAAATACTCTTGCAAAAACTTTAGGGTGGAAAGAAGCTACTTGGGTATTACCATGGTCATCAAAATAACATTCCTTAGGGATCACATGGTCAAGTGCCCATTTGACGAGGTCCGTGTAAAGCATGAATGGAGGTCTAGATGCAATACAGTGGAGCTACGAATTACTGATATTGGCATATGCTCGATGGAAATGGGTGATAGCAGAAAAATCATCGTTGTAAAAAATAAAATAAATTCTAGATTAGTCCAGGTAGAGTGTTTTCGACACTCATTCACTGGTGTCAGAAAAAATGTTAGTGTTTGGGTCCTTGTTGTTCTGCTCATTGAGAGCGGTCTTAGATCTCGTATTTCTGGACAAGGTTGTAGAGTGGGAAGAAATCTATGATACAAATTTAGCAACCATAATTAAGATTTACCCACGGTAGAAAATAACCGAATTTAACCGCTGAATTTTTAAAAAAAAATCACCCGTGGTTAGCTTGAAAACCAAAGGATTGGTGGACTCGACGAGAAAATCGCAGTTAAAAATTTTAGTAAAAACTCAAATGCAATAAAATTTGCAAGTGAAAATGGTGAGTAATTCATAAATTCAAATGATTTAAATAAGCCAAGCCCAATGGTGAAATAGATATGCATTGTAGATTTCGATAAAATCAATGGTTGAGATTAGAAGGAGAAACCGAAATGCGGAGCAAAATTATAAAAAATTTCTTCTACTTTTGATTTCCGCAATACGAAATCCATAACGCGGGTTGTGGGATGCAGAATGATATCTGTAATCAGAAATAAATTTGTTAACTTCTAGGAGAACCATCCAGAAAGAAGAATCAAGACACTCAGAACAGATACTGGTGGAGAATATACTTCAAAATAATTTGAAGTCTTCCGCAAAGAAGCTGGAATAAAGAGGGAACTAACCACTCCCTACAATCCCAAATAGAATGGTGTTGTAGAAAGAAAGAATAGAACCGTTATGGAAGTAGTGAAAACAATGATTCATGATCAAGACCTTCCCATTCATCTATGGGATGAAGCATTAAGAAAAAGCTGTGTATGTGTAGAACATATTATCTCATAGTGCCCTTGGATTCAAGACTCTTGAAGAAATGTATAATGAAAGAAACCTCAAGTGAGCCATATCAAGATATTTGGCTATCCAATATATTTTGACATTCCAAAATATAAGAGAACAAAGTTGGATCCTTCTGGAAATAAGGGAATATTTGTTGGATACTGTGAAGTCTCTAAATCCTTCAAAATATACATTTCTGGATTTCATCATATAGATATTAGTAGGGATGTAACATTTGATGAAGAAATAACTCTTAAGAAATCCAGAAGGTTTTATCTTGAAGAAGTACATGAAGAGGATGTACCTCCCAGAAACATAGAAGATGAACCCTCTCTTGAAATAGTAGCATCAAAAGATCATGATATGCTAGAACCTCAGGAAACCCCTACTATGGATATATCTCGAAAGAGAAAACTTTTCTGGGTAAGAGAAATAATACAAAAAGCAGAGAAGTATGGAGCTCCAAAAGGCTCCACAAGAACAAGAAAGAGATCAAAACCACACTCCAACTATGTAGCTTTGATGTGTGATCTTGTAGATCAAGAACCTACTAGTTACGAGGAAACTGTACAAAAGAAAGAATGGGTAGAAGAAATGATGGAAGAATACCAATCAATGATGAAGAATGATGTTTGGGAGATATTACTCAGACTAGAAAGCAAGAGTGTCGTATCTTCCAAGTGGATCTAGAAGATAAACATGCTGCTGATGGAAGTATCAAAAAATACAAGGCAAGATTTGTGGCTAGAGGATTCTCTCAAAAAGAAAGAATTGATTATGAAGAGACATTTGCGCCAGTATCAAGGTACACTTCCATCAGGACCATCATGGCACTTGCTTCCATGATGAAGTGGAATCTACATGAGATGGATGTAAAGACAACCTTCTTGAAAGGTGTGATTGAGGAAGAAGTATACATCGATCAACCCCAAAGATTTGAAGTCAAAGACATAGTGAATCATGTATGTAAGTAGAAAAAGACTTTGTATGGACTGAAGCAAGCTCCTAGAGCTTGGTATGGAATAATAGATAGCTTCTTGAAAACCTTGGGATTTACCAAAAGTAAAGCTGATCCTAACTTTTACCTTAAGGTTATGGATGATGAACTTGTCATATTATTAATATATGTGGATGATCTATTTCTGAGAGGAAATGAGAAACATATTGCAGAAACAAAGAAGAAGCTAGATGAAGAATTCAAGATGAAAGATCTTGGATTGATGCACTATTTCCTCGAGCTGGAAGTGTGCCAGAGCCCAGAAGGAATATTTCTGAACCAGGGTAAGTATGCAGTGGAAATCTTAAAAATATTTGATATGTTGGATTGTAAAGCCATGGCCACACCCATGGATACCAAACTGAAGGTTTTATCCAATGAATCATCAGAGTTAGTGGATGTGACTCAATACAAACAAATTATTGGGTCGCTGATGTATCTGATGAATACCAGGATATATATATGCTTTGTTCTGAAAAAACTGAGTCAGTACCTTGTTAAACCTAGACGGGTTCACCTGATAGCTTGAAAGCATGTGATAAGGTACCTAAAGTTGGACCTAGACTACAGGATCCAAGCTTAAGGAAATCTTTGATTGAACGAGTTCAAATTAGATGAAATCAAATAAAAAATATAGGTTGGTATCAAACCAGGGCAAATAGCAATTTACAGATACTAGGTTAATATCAATTATTTATACAGTTTTCAATGAACAGAGCTGATATAAAACATATGGATAATTACAAGTATGTACCAGGATATCAAAGTATTTTAGCAATGGTTGGTATGAATTAGAGCTACAGGGAAATGAAACCAATTCTGTATAACATAAAAGTAATGACAAAGTCCAACATCAAGGTTTTATGATCCTAAATATGAAGTGAAACTATTATTGTTTATATAAAGGAAAGATAACTGTCAACTTATAACAAGAATCATGCATTGGAATGTGAGTGACCAAGTACACAAAAGATTTATCAAAGAGACAGTTCATAAAGTACAGAAACAAATCAACATCAAATTTATTCAAAGCTAAAACCTGTGTTGAAGTTGCAAAGATTTCATGATATACAGAAGTATTTACACATGCTCCAACATATCTCCCCAAAATAGCCAACCCCTTCTCACTAGTTCGAGAGCTGTTTTTATATCACAAAAAGAGTCTATCTAGAACTAACAGAACTAACAATAGATCCTATAAGTTTGGATCGACCTCCTTCAAAAGTGGGACATCAAATCCCTTACAAAATGCTTTTACACTACATGTGTCCTACAGATGTCACATATCATATTACAAGTTCAAAATAAAACAACTTTCAAACATCTACAAGCTTCTAGAAGCTTCAGCTAAAGTGGCCAAATCATTGAGCACCTGGGAATGCCTTTGGAGTCGAGCCAGTTCCATATCTTTATCATTTTCTTTCTCCTGGGCTTTGAAATGCTCAAGCTGTTGCTGCATAGCTCGTTTCTCTTTAAGGATATTTCTAGAAACCATCAATAGTTTTTGAAACTCTGCCTCCTTTTCTTCCATATCCTCCCTTAACCTCTTGTTTGCTACCAGTAGCTTTTCATTGATCTCCTGCAAGTATCTGGTTTGTTCCTTGTATGTTTGAAGGGATCTCTGACATTGACCAAGATCTGGAGTAACATCTATATCTTCCTCTCTCATACAATCTTTGTCCTCTGACAGATTTCTTGGTTTTGAACCTTCAACTAAGCTTATTTGGTTCATCTATACAAAATATTTCTGGTATGGCACCTGCCACTCCTTGCATGTCAATGAATTCCTCCATGTTCTCAGAATATTTATCTTCTGCCGTGTTTATGGTCCCTTCACTGGCTGCATCCTCTATAATTACGACCTCTCTAGCACCTTCCTGTGCTATTCTCTCTTCTGTCTGCAACTTTTTCCTTAATCTAGTTCTTGGTTTATCCTCTTTGAACAGCTGTTTGCACATTATCTTTTTAGAAGTTATACTTTTAAATATATCACTAAGCTTTTCTGTACCTTCTCGTGTGCAGGGTGTTTCAGGATCAACGCTGCTATGTACAGCCTTATTAACAGCATTAATTTCTTCAGTTTTATCCTTCTGATTTGCATCTGCAGGGTTTTCTATTTGCTGGCTGGCCTCATCCATCATTTTCTTACCCTTTTCTTTAGGGTTCTCACTGAAACCTAGCTCTGCCAATAAAGAGTTCCATGACCTTCCTTCCTTTTCCAACTGGGTTAAAACCAACAGCTTAATTAATCCTTGATGATAAATTGACCTAGCTGTATGTGATGGGTGTTTTTGTACCTTATAAATCATCTTTTGAAGGCTCTTGAGTAGGTAAAAAGGAAGGTTTAGTAGTGTAACACCTTGAATATGCAGTAAAAGCTTCAAATGACATTTTAAGACTCGGTCATACCTTCCATCGCAGGTAATGTAGTTCTGGACCACTTCTAATGGTACTCTCCACGCTGGCTTTATCCTATTGACATGCACACCATTCTTCCAATCAAGTTTTTCATTACCAAGAACCAAAAAATCACTGAAGTCTTCTTTGAATTCCTTTTGCTTGAACCACCTCTCACCTTCTGCTAGAACACTGATAGCTTCAGCAATAGAAATTTCATTAACCCTCACAGTTAGACTCTGCAACTGGACTCTATCATCATCATAATTCTCATTGAAGGCCATTGTTAACTGAGAATGATATCCCTGTAATCTATCACAGAAACTAAACCAACCTGACCTTTGTATCAATTTAGTAGATCGTGGAAATTGTTTAATCCATTCTGTACTGCTGGGCTCCAGTCTGCATATAAAACCTCCAGGTCTTTTCTTTACAATCAGCTTTGGCTCCTCTTCTTCAATTTCCATTGGCATCTTGAAACCCTAGAATGATTTCAACTTAACCTGTGTAGAATAATGGGATTTTATGTTTCAACAAACAGAGGCATTTTGATGCATACGGCTCTGTGCTAACACCTGGAATGTGCATACAGCTCTTCTTGTGCTGGAGGTAAAACTTTATAAACTAACAGAGTGACAACTCTGATAAAATTTTGGATTAGACTAGTGATAAGTCTTACCCTTGCAAACCCTATGAAACCTTGAACAGAATATTATCAAGAAACAGAGTATTTCATATATGGCTGAATGCTGAAGCAATACAATGTTGAAACTGAAAATGCAGGTAGAAATATATACCATACATATAACCCTGCAATTTACATGCTCTAGGGTTTGGCAAAGCGAGCCTGATTCTCTGAATATTCACATAATACTGCTTTTACCAAGGAAACTCTGTCAATAAAAAAGAAAGGCCCTAAAAATGTATATCCTGTACAGGAGATTTTATAGTGCTGTAGAATCTTCACGCTGTAAATCGAAACCAGCAGTGCTGCAAATGCAAATAAACATATGGATATACTCCAAATCTTAACCCTGCAAACCCTAGGTTTCAAGCATAAACCCAGATTTCCTGAACATGATATAACACAGCTCGTGAAGATGAACAGTGCATGAAACCAGCGCTCACATACTCCTTTTCAGCAGACAAATGAAACACGAATTGGGGAAAAAATTGGTATTGAGCTGTTTTTGCCACGATAACCCATCAGCATTCATTGCATGAACGGTTCCATTTGTGAAAAGACACCACATGTATCCCTTTATTATTGCTACCGTATTGACTCATCATTTCATAGTAAAGAACATTAAAACATAAAAATACCGAATGCTGATGCTCAAAACATATGTTCAATACTATGAGAAAGGTTTATATCAATCAAATATTTCATAACATAAACCATAAACCTTTCAAAAACACACCATATGTATATTATACCCTCAGAACTCCATATGCTGCACGCTCTCAAATTGCTGCCAGTTTGTAAAAATTAAGCCTGTAATACATAATCCTTTGCACATACATAGGTTTTTAGCTGATGAATGGAACTTTTAATGATTTATGGTAACTAAGGGAACATAAGGGAAAAAAATCAATCATACAACATAAAAGAAAATGAAATTAAAACAAGAAAAACCAATGGAAATAAAAAATTTGAAAATACACACTAGGAACAACCCTAGAGATAACATCTGGCTCCGTCTGGGGACAAAGTTTCTTTCAGAGACTTTGAGAACTTGCTGACCAGTGCTTTATTTATTGGGCTGGAGTCTTATTTGCAATCAATGATATATACAATGACTATATACAGTGACACTTTATCTTTCATTCTGTGTAAAAAGGTTTTAAGAAACGTCCATTGACTGGACCCATAATCTCTTCACCTCTCAAATTTTGCAAGACAAAGGTATTATTTTCCAGGATCTTCATGATTGAAAAAGGTCCTATCCACAAATTATCAAATTTCCCGTGCTTACCTTTTTCATCTTTTCTGGCATCCCATCTGAGCAGCATATCACCAACTGTAAACAAATCTTTTTTAACCCTTTTATCAAAACTGTCTTTCATTCTTTTTTGATGTTTCTCAGCTATATCCTTGATGGCTTCTCTTTCTTGCTGCAACTGCACTATTTGAAACATTCTCCTTCTGATGTCATCTGGTTCCTCTTCAATTTCCTGCACAAACTTCATGACTGGATTGACTAGATGGACAGGAAAAACATCATCAGTCCCATAAACCAATTGGAATGGGGATGTTCCAGTTGATTTTTTAATTGTTACCCTATCAGCCCACAGAGCAAACTTCAGCTTGTTGTCCCAACTTCGTTTATTTTCAAACAGCATTTTCTTGATGCTACTTACAATGTTTTTGTTGCTGGATTCTGCTAATCCATTTCCTTGTGGATAGTAAGGTGTGGATTGCTTAAGGTTAATGTTATTTTCCTGACAAAAAATTACCATCTTTTTTGACTTGAAGGCAGGGCCATTGTCAGTGAGTAATTTTCTAGGGCATCCAAACCTACTCAGAATTTTTTCTTGGAGGAAAGTAATTATTACCTATTCTGTTTCTCTCCTTGTTGGAATTGCTTCTACTCATTTTGTGAAAAAATCGGTAGCAGTCAAGATCCATTTGTGATGTCCACTAGATGGAGGGTGAATTTCACCAATAAAGTCTAGTCCCCACTGCTGAAAGGACCATTCACAGAAATAGGCTTTAATGGTAGGGATTGAATTTTTTGCTTACCTGCAAATTTCTGACACTCAGCACATGTTCTAACCTGCTGAAATACATCTGAGAACAGTGTAGGCCAGTAATAGCCTGCTCTCAAGATTTTGAAGGCGGTTGCTTTCCAATATTTGTGTCCTCCACACACTCCACTATGCAACTCTGAAATAACAGCATCAATTTCATATTTCTCCAAGCATTTTAATAGTATACCTCCTGGGTCCTTCCAATACAATATCTGATCTCTCAGAACATACTTCATTGCTTTGAGCTTCAACGATCTGCATTCACTTCTGTTCAATTCCAAAGGACACTGTAAATACAAAAGAAAATACACTACATCCTTATACCAATAAGATTCAGCATACCTGTTATAAATCTGCTCCTTATTGTGCTCTGTACTCAGACTCTGTGCTGACTGTTCTGCCATGATGTGAAGGTTCAAAACCTGACAATTTGACTCTATGAGAAGTTTAGCCAACCCTTGTCCTTTTATCAATTTTGTTGTCTTAATTTCGATGTCATATTCCATGACTTTGGCTATCCATCCGCCCCTCTTTCCTTCGCTATCAGGCTGTGCCAGAATTTCCTTAACTGCTGCGTTTGGGACATAAGCCACAACCTTAGAATGCAAAACATATATTCTAAATAATTTTAAAGCTTTAACTAAGGCATAGGCCTGTTTTTTCATTATATTATACTTCAGCTCAGAATCCCTTAATGTTTTGCTGAAGAATGATATGGGCTGTTCCAAATTATCAGAATTCTTTTGTAACAATACATCAGCAAT
>LPNX010129769.1:304332-347606 GCA_001517045.1 Pseudotsuga menziesii | reverse complement strand
ACAGTGGATGTAATTTTGCAAAATGCCAACATGCTGGGTAACCTCGCATGGCATCTTCATGGCCATGATTTCTGGGTTCTCCTTCATGGAGACGGAGCATTTGATCCGCAAAGAGATAGAGAAAAATTGAATCTCATAAATCCACCCATGAGAAACACGGTGCGTCTCTTTCCGTACGGTTGGATTGCGTTAAGATTGAGAGCTAACAATCCGGGAGCGTGGGATTTTCATTGTCATGTAGAAGCTCATTTCTTTATGGGAATGGGAGTTGTATTGAAGAAGGGGCGGATAGAGTTGGAATATTGCTGACATCCATTATGGGCTGTGGCGAAAGCAAAGTGCTTTTGGGTCATCCTTGAACTGTACATCTTGCTGCGAGACGTTATCATAGTGGATTTTTACTTTTTCTTTACTTTCAAATGTTCTTATTTTTTTTTTAATTAAGTTAACATTGCTCTACATAAAAAATCTGGTGTCTTACATTAAACAAGTTATTTATTTAATTATTATTATTTTAATTACATTTTTTAATAAAACAATACTTTTCACCTTTTTAGTGGACATTTTTGAAACTTCCATTCAGAGTGTTGACATATAATAATTTATAATTGAATACATATCGTTTTTATTTTTTTTCATAAGAAGAGAGTTTGTGAATGATTAAAAATAATATTAAAATAATTTTTGAAAATAAAAATATAAAAATGATTTAAAATAAAATAAAATAATATATACATGTATATGAGAAGAATGAAGATTAATATTAAATCTGGTCTATCACATCTTAACTAGAAGATTATTTCTATTGATAAATAATTTTATTTTTATGCTAAAAAAAGCTTAGAATTATTAGTTAAAAAAGAGAGATAATTTTAGTCTTTGGGATTATGGTTAATTACCTCCTTTTAGTATCTTAAGTTCCTTTTAATCTTTAACTTTTTCTTTTAAACTTGGAAGTGATAATATTTTTTATTTTGTTGATATCTTGCAATGTGTCATTTTCTTCAATCTCCCAATTGTTTAACCAAGTTGTAGGGTCTTTACACCATCCTTCTTGAGTAGAAAATGGTCTTGATTGGATTTTAAAGAAACTTTAGGAAGTCTCTTGTCTTCCATGTTATTTATCATGTACTTGTGTATCAAAGATCTAGTTAAAAGATACTCATTTCAAAAAAGAAAATAAATACATAATTTCTACATTAATTAAAAATTAATTCAAAAAAATAATAAAAATAAAATAATTTACTTACAATTAATTAACATTTCTTTTTAAAATTGAAGATGATATGGTAGTCATTAGTTCAGCCACTTAAGTCAATTTCGGTTTAGAATTTAATAATTTCCTTAAAACTAGCATAGATCCAAATCCTAGGCTCTATCAAGGACCTAGAGGGATCAAATCTCCCGATGTGTAAACCTCTTCTCGAATAGCTCTTTCCTGCAATACCTATAAAAGGTTTGCACCTACGGAGATTTGATCCCTCTAGGTGCTTAATAGAGCCTAGGATTTGGATCTATGCTGGATACTTAAGAAGAAATTTGCACATCAAGAGATTTGATCCCTCTCGGCGCTTGATAGAGCCTAGGATTTGGATCTACGCTGGTTTATTAATAAAAATAACGTTACATAACATTACGTAACGTTACATAACGTTGCGTAACGTTACAAGATCTCCCCCATACTGGGCTGTAGAGCGCCTCTCGGCGCAACAAAATAAAAAATAATATCACTTTCTTAAAGTTATTTTTATTAATAATTTTTTTTTTCTTCCAAATAAGCCAAAATAAATGTTGGCCACAAAAACAATATAATATGGGGGAGATGTTGTAATTTTCCTACCTAACAAAATAATAAAAAAGTAAAAATTTAATTATCCGTAAAAAAATTATATGGGTTAAGAAAAAAAACACAAAATTGAATTATTTGCAAAAGAATGTTTTAAAACCATGTGCAAGGCATTCTAAACAACCCATGGTTTTATTGTACATGGTTTAGGAGGGCCTTTCAAATGGTTTTAAGACCATGTGCAAGGCCTCCTAAACAACCCATGATTGTAGGAGGCCTTGCATATCGTTTTAAAACCATGTGTGGGGAAATGATGCAATGTTCGTTCCTAACCAAATAAAAAATAATAAAAAATATTATATGTCGGTTATAAATAATATTAAATATTAATAACAATAAAATTATATGTGAACCTTAAATAAAAAGATGTGTCTTTTGGTTTGAATCAAATCAATGGATACTTAAGAAGAAGTTTGCACCTGGAGAGATTTGATCCATCTCAGCACTTGATAGAGCCTAGGATTTGGATCTATGCTGGTGGATATTACAACCTATATATCACATGTTTGTAACAACTATCCTTTCCATGAAGGTTTGAATTTAAGTGCAAGAACCAAGAGGGTGGTTTAAATGGGGAGAAGAAACTTGTAACCTCGGTCGTCGGTCGTCTTAGATAGATTTTTCCTACATTTTCTAAGAGACAACCCTGTCAATGGTGGGTACTCTATAACCATGATATTTGATGAACAAAATTTATCGAGTTCCACTAGATGTGAAAAGTGTATATTAATACTTCTATTTTTTTTTACAATATTCTAGTTTGAAGGATAACTCACATTTCTTAATAAAATAACTAGATCCATCTCTTGTCACATGTTGGTCCTCTCTTGGTTTCTAAGTAGTGATTGGTCTCATAAAGAGGCCCCCCTTATGTCTCATATTTGAAGTCTAGTGTCGATCCCAAGCTTGTTTTGGAAATGGACCAACATGGAAAGGCCACGTCTAACATTCATGCTTGGAAATCATGTGGGCGTTGCATATATGTCCCCTTTCATAACAACATTGTAAGTTCTGTTACTATCGATTCTTTTAATCGTGATGGACATTTTTTTGGAGAATCATTGAACTAAATTAACATTAATCAATAACGTTAAAAAGGTTTCATACTTATATCATTAACAATAAATATATGAATTCTAAAGGATATCAAGTAGGAAAAAATTATCAAGGGACGAGATAATTTTTGCAAGTGAGGCTTAATAAGAGAATTTTTTAAAATTATGAAGAAAAATTGCAAGGTGAGCTTCAGGGAAGGGGCATAAAACATTATTTTTTTTGGAGTTTCTTTTTGTTGCATTTTGGAGATGATAATAAATGAAAATGGGAAAGATGCGGCTTAATAATAATTTTTTATTTTATTTTTGTGAATAATCCTATTTTTAAATGGAATTTCAAATATGAGAAACATAGGAGGGGGAGGATTCTTTTTTCTTTTTGAATAAGGCATGATGATGCATATGATAAAAGGCCGGTGATTTTATTTATAGGGGACTCCTTAAAAAAAAATGAAACGTGACTTGACACACAAACTCTTGACATGAACAAACTTCAAAGAGTGATGAGAGTGTCAAATTATGACGAATATGGAGAAACTGATTATGGGCGCAAAGAGGAATTCACTCTTAATTATATGGTTGAGATGGAATGGGATTACAACATAGTTTAGAAATATGTCCTCTGACATCATGTTATGACACTTCAAAATCATGTAGTTGTTGGACATTAACATATAGTTAACAAACGATAAAAGTATGAGAAATGATGACACATGATGAATCAATAATGATTGATGAACATGGTGTATAGATGTAAAAATAGTCATGGAGAAGGTACATGTATTCATATTCATCCTTGAAAAGGGAAAGGAGTGAATCAAGTAAGGCTAGTGTTCCACAATGGGTGAGGTCGAGGGACAAGAAAAAGAACTAGGAAAACTAATAACAATAAGAAATAATAGTGCAACATACCCAGGTTGATCACCAACTTCTTGATATTTTTTGTTCCTCCACATCATGTCCTTTCTTGTGTGCCATGGATAAACATCATCATTTCAGAGAGATTAACATCTAAAAAATTTGAAGATAAAACATAGTGACATATAGTTTTGAAACATTTCAAACTCCATGGAAAATTTTGGCACCCTTATAACTATATGACAAAAAGAATTGTACAAGTGAAAGAACAAAAAAACTAAGCAAGAAAAAAACCAAAATGATGAAAATCAATCTCAAAGAAAAGAAAGAAGCAACCATTGCACTTTATTGGTATAATCACATCAGTGCTAACAAATGCAAAACACACCAGTTCATTCAAATACAAACAAGCACCGGTGCGTACCTAAATTTTAATGGCATTGGTGCTTTATAACATTATATGCACCAATGCTTTATAAGAAATATTGCACTATTGTTTATTAAATCTTATAATGAACTGGTTCTATAAGGGAACGGAAAAACACCAGTGAAGATGATTGGGACATTGACGTTGTTTCATTTTTACATTCAACGACATGGTTACAATTTATTGGAGCATAAACATGATTATATATAGAAAGCACTGGTGCATAATAGTAAAATTGCACCAGTGTTAACACAGATCCATCAACAGGCGTTCACGTTTCGTCGACACCCTTAACTCAACGATCTCCTTGAGTATCGACCTAGACAGGTTTTACACTGTCCAAAAACACCTGTGAAGCAAATGAAGTCTCACCTGAGATATTCGGGGGAGAGCTGTCGGAACCACGTTTCCGCAGTAAGAAGGAGTATTTTTCATCTATTGTATAACTATCGCAGAATTACTTCATAGATATAGACAAAGGTTTACTTTCATGAATTCATATCGGATCACATCAACATATTCAGATCACATCAATATAATTACTCATTAACAAATTGATCACCATAACATGATTTAAAACATAGAAACATCGCAACATTCAGAAAGAATAGTCATAATGCGGCATTGGTTAATTCACATTGCATCATTCAACACAGGAAAAGAAGAAAGAGATAAAACACAATATTTTCATCAACTTTCATCATGTCATATTACTTCTGCATCAAAACATTGTCTCAAAAGCATCTTCACAGTTCCGACAAAAGAAAAATCAGTCTTCTGCAGAGCACAATTCAACATTCAACATAAGATCTGAGATCTCATCCCATAAGCTCCTCAGGGGTACTGATCTCTTCAACATTACTTTCCTATCTCTATTTATAGGCTTGCACCTTTTACAAAATGGTCCACTTTGATCAACTTCCTAACTAACTCGGACCAAAACTACAAAACTATGACAAATTACTACAAAATTATGACCAAGCTGAATCTTTGTCGACTTTCCCACCTTGCGCGCCATCCTTGGTCTTGTGCATCATCTTTGATATTACGCACCACCCTTGGTTTTGCGCATCTTATCTTCCTCAAAATATCCTTCCAACAGGCCCAAAACACAATCTTGTGGCTCGCCCTCGAGCCACGTCAACTGGAAATAATGTAGTATATTATTTTGATCTTCACTCTCACTCAACTCTGCAACTCAATAATCACAATGGTGTATTCAATCCGCACCATGCCAATTCTTATAGCATAGGATCAATCGTGTGAAATATTTTCTAATCATCACGACCAATTCCACCATTCATCCCCTGAATCCGCCATTGATCTAACCGAGATAATAGTCGGATCTGCCATTAATGTGCATCTCATCCAACAACGTCGTTGGTTAACTGGTATAACTGCTGCAATAGCTGCCTGATTTGACTCTATCATGTCCCTATGGACATCACCACACTTCTTTCTAACTGCAACCTCAACACTTTTTCTTGTGCTGCCACTTACTTCCTATGTGGCAGCCTCCTCATTACCACCTTATGCAAAAAAAACCGAACTTTTTTTTACTGCACAATTCCTCAAGCATCGTGTTGCACTAGCCCTCTTTGTAGGGCTTGAGCCGACTTCCATTCACTATCTTAGGAAACATAGCACCATTTATCTGTTGCAACTATACCACACCTCCCTTGGTAATGAAATTGATAACATAAGGACCCAACCAATGCATTTGGAACTTACCTGGATGTTTCACAAAATTATTGTCATATAGAAACACCAAATCACCTTGATGAAAGTTCTTGTTCTTGATGTGTCGATCATGTTAGGATTTTTGTCTATCCTTCTCAACACGCTGATGAAATCCTGCGATGAACCGATCTTTCTCTAGATGCACCAACTGAGCTAGGCATTCTTCCAACGCTCCTTCATCATCCATCCATGTCATTGTTGTGATGCACAAATTTGGAACAATATATTCCTTTTACATCACTTCCTGCTATCGATACACCAACTTGAATGGTGTCTTCCCTATCAACCTTTTGCAAGTAGCACGATAAGCCCATAACACTGCTGAAATATTCAAATCCCAATTATTGTGGTTTGCATTGCAGAACTTTAAGAGTGCATGCTCCAACACCTTATTGAATGCTTCAACTGTCCCATTAACTTGTGGATGATAAGGGGTGCTCTTCTTGTGCTGAATATCGAACTCTTCTGTTAGCGCACTGATGGTGTGATTGATGAAGTGATTCCCTTGATCGCTCATCAATATATCTGGAAAACAAAATTGAGTGAACCCATTTTCAAATAGAAACCTTGCTGCAGCCATATTAGTACAATTTGCCATTGGTGCAGCGTCTTCCCACATTGTCAAATAATCTGTCGCTGTGATGATATATCATGCACCGGTTCTTTTTCCTAGTGGGTTGATTGGTCCCACGAAATCGACTTCGAATTTATCAAATGGCTACAATGTTACCTGACGTACTAAGGGAATCTCATCCCTTCATGGAGGCTTCCTTGCTCTTTGGAAAACATCACATGTCCTCGCATAGTCTTCCACATCACCATTGAGAGTTGGTCACCATAGTCCTACGCGAAGTACCTTCCTAGCAGTTACGTGACCTCTGTAGTGTCTACCTGCAACTCCCGCATGTGCTTCTGCCAATACTCTTTCCTGCTCATGAGGTAGGACACATCGATGTAAGATCTCATTATGTCCCATCTTATAGAGCTCTCCCACAATCAACTGAAAATACGCGACCCGAACAACCAACTCCTTCTTCTGATTTGTGGTGAATCCCTCCGGTGACATTCCTTTCGCTAAAAATTGAACCATTTGTTCATAATAGTCACCAACCATTCCAATCCAGAATAGCTGTGCATCAGGTAGTCCATCCTTGATGTTCGTTGGTTCTTCACCTGTCTCGATTCACGAAAAATGGTTAGGTANCCCCCCCCCCCACGAAAACAAGCTTATTCACTAGGTATTTCAACACAGAGTGATCAATGAACATCTTGAAATGGCCTCCCAATAGATAGTGTTGAAACCTCTGCAATGCATTGAACATCGCCAACCGTTGTCTCTCAGTTGTGGTATAATTCTTCTCCATAAATGACAGCTTTCGACTAGAAACATTAACTAGATGATCAAAATCCCCTTTGCCTTGTTGCACCAACACCACTCCTAACGCGATTGATGACACATCTACATGGACATGGAATTCCTTCTTCTAGTTTGAAAAAACCAATATTGGTGCACTAGCCATCTTTGTCTTTAAGGTGTCGAAACTTCTTTGACACTCGTGACCCCATTCAAACTACACATCCTTCTTCAACAACTTCTCCATAGATGTCGTAATCATGACATATCCTCTGAAAAACTTGCGATAGTATCATGTATGGCCTAATGTCACTCTAAGTTGTTTCACATTCATGGGTGGTGGTGAGTTAAGAATAAGAGCAATCTTAGTTGGATCGACCAACAGTCCTTCATTACATACAATGTTCCCTAACATCATCCCGAATGTCGCACAAAATATGCATTTCCTCGAATTCAACACAATCTGATGTTTTTGACATCACTCCAACATCAGTCACATATTTGCAAGATGATCCTTTACCAATCCATACACCATCCAATTATCCATGTATACCACCAAAACCTTATGGATAAAGTCCTTGAGCACAATGACTACGATCCTGGAGAATATCATAGGCACATTCTTGAGTCCAAATGGCATCACTATGTACTGAAAGCATCCCCTTTCAGTCACAAAGGTTGTCTTATGTCAATCCTCTTTCACAATATTGATCTGATGATAACCAGAAAAACAATCCATGAATGAATAGATCTATTAACCGCTTACTCCTTCCAACATTTCGTCAGTAAATGGCATTGAGAACGGATCATGAAGGCATGCATCGTTAAGCTTCCAAAAATCGACACAAATCCAAACCTCGCTTGTCTTCTTATCTTGCACAACCATAGGATTGATTCAATCCAATTATTCAATTGTTTTTATGATTCATACGTCCAACATTCGGTCGACCTCAGCCTTTACTCTTTCCTTGTATCACGGATTCAGGAAATACTGGCACCACTTCACAGGCTTCGCATATGGATTTAGTGGGATTTTTATTTCTCTTAAATCTCCTAAGACCCCTTTCATTTCAGAAAAAATTCATTAGAAACAAGTCTTGAAACTCATGCAACATATCATTGAACTTCACCATAGTTTCTTTACGAAATAGTCTCCAATATTTGCGAAATTCTGTTCCTCCTATGTCCCAAAGTTGACCTTCTGAATCTTCAATGGTTGATTAATTTTGTCTGTCGACATCTCTAGTGCCGTGATGTTCTGAATTCCTTCAGATTCTAGAATATTGATGTTCCTTGGGTCATCTCCATCATCGGGTCCTCCTGTTACATTGTAACACTCCATCATCGATGCATGATTGGTGTTTCATGCGGGTCCACAGGATATGCAAATAGAACTACCTTCAAAACAAAGTTGTGGATATACTGTAGCACACTATGAATCATGGGCTCAACATCCACAAAACTGAAGGTGTGACTGAAACAAATTGACAAATATTCCCATGTTGTAATCTCTCTTCTAAGAGCGACTGATATATACCATTATCGCTACATTTCATCCAATGTGCGTACAAAAGCGTGTACCCACTCATTCTTCGGTTGCGATAACCCCATGGTATGACATGTAGTCAAATGATTTCTAGGATCATTCTGCCCATCATACTTCTCATCCTGGTACTATTCTATTTTTCCAAATGAGGACTTCCATCATCCTATGACATAATGACTACACATTGATCGATTTTTTATTTGTTTCCCACCAACGTGCTGGAGTAGCTTTCAATGCTTCATACAATTCCAATAGCCTATGTGGTTTTAAAACACTATCTTCAAAATCAGCCAAAAGTTCAATTAAATCAGGAAATCCTTCATATGTTGGTAACTCGACAATTTCTGTTACAACTTGATGTAGCGACTAAGTAATTTTTTCACACTTCCAAATCGATACTTCATTCATCCGATTCTGCCAATTCTCCAATGCATTCTCAGAATCCGATGATGCGTAGCTAGAGCTTTGCCGGCCTATCTCTCCATATGTAGTGGGGTTGTTGGGCCAGGAAAGATGCACAAAGAAGAAGCTGGCATGCAAGCAAGAAAGGAAAGTTGTGCACGTGACAAGGAGGAGAGTAGGTCATGAAGGAAGCAAAGCAACTGGTCCAGAAGGATAGGACATGTGCGTGACGGAGGAAAGGCGAGGTTGCAAGCGTGCAGGTGGGTAACGACTAGAAAGCGACAAGTTAGGAAGATCATGGCTGCTAAAGATGATGTAATCCAGTGGACAACGCACGTATGAAGGAATAATTGTAAGTCAGGTCGATAGTGCCTTGTGTCAGTCCATGAAATCTTGTAGCCGTTTTTTATGGGTGATTATGACATGTAATAGATAAGCAGTATGTAGTCAACTCTGCATGGTCCTGTAGAAGATATAAATAGGAAGAATCCACTTTGTATAAGGGTTGTTCATTGTTGGTTGTTCAATTTTTGTCGGCTGTTGGTCACTGGTGTGTTTCACCATTTTGTTATGTTCAGTTTTATTAAGGAAGTTAGGGTTAGAGGGAAAGAAGAATCAGAGAAGATTCTGGTAGCAGTAGAAGGCTGTTGAGCCATGAATATTGCAACTACGTACACAGAATGCTAGTGGTAGAAGTAATCTGCAATTGAGTATGCAGATAGTAGGTAGAAGAGCTGATCCAGGATGTGTGTGGATCAGTAGGTTTAGATAGAATAATAAACTAGAGAGCATGAGAGAAAGAAGATTGAGTCAGAAAGAAATATCATAAGTTCAGTCTACAAGTCACACACTGCAAGGTGCTATATCCATTTCTCATGCCAGAAGAAGAGCACCTTGGTGGTTTTTCCCAGATGGGTTTCCATGTTATTTCCGGTGTTGAATGTTTATGTGAATGCCAAGTATTTGCTTTTTGTATGTTGATGAGTTACTGTTGAATGTATGGCACCATCTTACTAATCAGTGAACGAATGATTTTCTAAAGAATTACTGGAATGGTGTGAATAAGTTTATGGTTAATTTCCTAAGTTAAAGCATAAGTCACACACTATATCAGTACAAGGAATTAGATGCATCACATAAGTTGCACCAGTTGTTGAGGTTAAGGATAGGGTCGTGTCACGCATGCACTAACATACAGTTGTGCCTAGTCGCATAGTAATAGACTCCATTGTCTTATTGCCTTTGTCGAGCTCCTTGGATGCACACCAAGGGGATATAATCCCTTGCCAAATGTGGAAACATGGTTTTGGAAGTTACCCATTAGATATCTCAGGTGAGACTACGCCTGCCTCGTAGGTGTTTCCAACCGATCTTGCTCTGTCGGGTTGATGTCTTGTGGTGTCTTGTTGGTATTATGTTGTTGTTGAACCAAGGGTCAAGAAAAGAAAGAGAAAGACGCCAACAAATGGTTCTATTGCTGGGACCCTTAATAATTTGAGTTGAGGGAAATGTTGTGGCATCCGATGAAGAAAGAGATAGAGGACTGGCTGGAGTCTAAGACGCTAGCATTTGCACAAGAAGAGAGTACATGATCACGGTTGAGCACAAAAAACTGGGTTAATGAGTATATATACTCTGGTATCCATGAGATATTCTTTGTAGATTTCCCTATTATACTGCATGAGTGGTTGTCAATATTGGAGACTAGACATACAAATTTCCAAAGAAGAGAAGCCCTTGAATGGAGTGATCAGTTGGTTCGTGAGGTAACCAGTGTAAGTAACACCATATCTAGAGATGTTGATTTTTGGGTTGATAGTATCCTGTAAGGATATATTACTGAGTTTGCAGTAGACACTATAACCTCATACAGTGAGGATGAAAGAAATTTTTTCCAAGGACCCCGAAGAAGGTATTTGTTATCTATTAGTACGTGGATCAAGATGCTCGCCTATGAGAAGGGTATCTTGCAATTGACTAGTTGAGTCACATGCCTGGGAAGGAGGCTTTGTCGCAGAAATCCTATTAAGAAAATGGGAAAGGGTGAGTTGAGATGTTCCCTGGAAGTATAGAACCTGAACTAGAAGCTGGATTCCTAAGGAGTGGAAGGAGATTCAGATCAAGGAAAGAAGAAATACCGAATGAGGGCGATGGAATCCTAGTCTGTTAGAGGAGAGTGAACATGAAATTTGGTCGCATGAAGACGAGGGGTATTACGACGAAGAGGAGGACTATATCTCGATATTGGAAAGAGAAGAGGAGTTTGAAGAGTCTGCAGAGACACTAAGGTCAGGACACAACTACATCACACTAGGAGTATCACTGGAGGTAAGATCTAGAGTCTCGTCCTCGGAAAGGACTGCTAATACTGATAGTGATAGTATTGCGACTAGCGCTCAAGAGGGTTCACCGCCTTTGAATCCTTTACTAGAGAACCCAAACGACAACTCAATGGATGGGACAGATATTCAGTTTTCCACATTCAATGGGAATGGATCAGAAGATCCAGAGCAGCATTGGTTCCTCTAGGAAGCTGTTTGGATGGTTTGGTTAGTCCATAATGCAGACATAATAAAGGAACATATGATTACAACTATGAGGGGTCGTGCACTACATTGGTTTATGAAGTTCTGTGCCACACTGATCGAGACACTGCAAAAGACTCTTGGTGAGATCTGAGCCGCAATGATCTCTGAGTTCATAAAGCCTAAGTCTGAGTCACAGTGTATCATCGAGATCAAGGAGATAAAGCAAGAATTGGACGAGAATGTATGGGACTTTGACTAGTGATTTAAAACTTTGATGGCGAAAGTGAGTTTCCAAATGTCGGATGTACAACATAAAGAGTGTTTTATTGTCGGGTTATTACCACACATCCGAGGGCTGTTGATGCAACAAAATATTGAGTCACAAACTGAAGCACTGGAATTGGAAATGAAGCTGGAGGCCTCTCCAATCAGCGATGGTGCCATAGGAATGGTGCAGATTCAGTCACAACTGGCTAATCTGACGATACATATGCAGGATATCAAGAAGGGTAAGGAAGTGCAAGACGTTTTATGGTGCAAAAAATTCAAAATAGATGGACACACAAAGGATAATTGTCCAACCTTCATGAATTATATTTAATCCGGTGCACCGAACCCGTAAAATGGCCAGGGGCTACCCTGGTGTCGCATATGCCAGTCTAGAGGGAATCGTGACAAGGAGTGTTTATATTTGAAAAAGGTAGTAAGTACCCCGACAAACCTATATTGTAAATTTTGTAAGTCAGTAGGACACGCAGAAAAATAGTGTAGGGAATACGAGCTCTTGAAGGAGAAGACCGTTGATGCCTACTTGATGAAAAATGAGGGGCATGTTTAGGCTGAATCGACGCAAGAATCATATCATCCTGTGCAGTTCCTACCCAATTAGTATCAAAACCAGTATAAACCTCAGTACGTTCCTCGAGAACCATACACGCAACAAAATCATGACCATCCACACTACTAGCAGAATCAATATTCACCACAACAACCACATCCGCAGGGAAGGGGTGGTGGAAAATTCAGAGGCCGAGGTGGAGGATGTTTTTGTAGGGGAAGAGGTCAATTTAAATTCTATAACTATGGAAAAATAGGTCACTATGCCATATATTTACTGGAACCTGCAAAGACATGTTCATACTGTAAGGGAGAGGACCATAATGTGGAGAAATGTCCTCAGTTGATCGCAAAATGGAAAGCAAGGACTATCGCAGGACCTAACCCTGCGCAGAACCTTAACCCAAATCCCAACATGAATGTACATATCATTACGGTTGAACCATGAGATCCCAATGTTTCTGTCGTAACATGAGGAGGTGCTCCGATTGGAGCTGATTAGGATAAACCGCAAGAACAACTGCACCCACAGGTGCGACCTGTGACACATAATATAGTTCCATTCGACGTCTAGAAACAAAAGGAAGTATTCCTGGATGCACGAACAGAGTTTGTGGATCCAGTAGAACCATTGATGTTAGAATAAGTCAGGGAGATGCTTGAACGATTTCAACGCATATTCCAGAAGAATGTCCCACAAAAGGTTAGTAATCTCAAATCCTTCCTGTCAAGTTGCTTAACACTAATACAAGACAAAGATGCTATTGCAGAGCTACAGGAAATGATAGAAGAGATAGCCATAGAGCCACGACCTAAAAATAAATCTAACCAAGTATGAAAGAAATTAAAAATAGGGCATGAGTTGAGAATGCTTGCGTAGATATGTGACAATGACATGGATTACATCATCTTAGACATGAGGTCTGATGTCAATATATTAATGCGACAAACTTGGGAAAGTATGGGAAAGCTGCGTTTGGACTGGTCCCTGTCTTACTATGACTTACAAATCAGGTGAAGGTCCTACCTATTGGTAGGTTGAGTCAAGTCCCTGTCGAATTTGAAGGGTTGTACACATTTGCAGACTTTGAAGTCATCAACATTGTTGATGACACAAATCCATATCCCGCATTGCTAGGGATAGATTGGGACATAGACAACCAGAACATTATAAAATTCAAGAAAAGGATCCTCTCATTCGAGGATAATGAGATGAGAGTGGTGTCACCAATTGATCGATTAGAGGGACAAAGATATGCTAAGCCTGTCTACAATGACATACATGTTGACTATCTTGACCAGATATACAATGTCACTGCATTACAAGAATACTACATCAATCCAAAAACGGATGGAAACATGAGCTGGAAGAGAGCTAGTTCATGCACATCCAACTCAGGGGAGGCTTTGGAGAATTGGAAAAACAGACTACATGAATTTTCTATGAGGAGGTGTGCAAGAGTAACAAGGTCTGTGCGACGAGTGGAGAATGGGTTAAGAGAGATACCCACCTCTAAGGGTTTACCTGACCTTGCGACCTTCTTAATTGAGTTTTAAGGATTTGTAACAGAATCACAACATTTATTAGCGCTGGATCATGTGCTAAAATCTATGCCTACTAGATGGTGGGATGCGCACAAGCAGTCTATAATAGATTGGCCACAGTGCATAAGATTGATGGAATTCATATTTGGTGAAGAGGTCACCCTTGTAAATCACAAGTATTCAGGGTTGGAAAACCCTATTGAACATCTTAACCATTGTCGCACAGTATTTGCAGAATACCTGCGACAGGAGCGGGTCCATCATTTCATACATACATTGGAAATGAAGCCTAGAACCTGGTATGCATCTATGGAATTGTGGCAAGGAACTCAGGACTGGGAAGGGCTCACTAAGCAGTTCACACACACATTTGAATTTTCATATGAGCACCCTACAGTGGATGTCACACTTCAAAAGATAAAGGGAAAGATATTGAGTGATATCCCTTTCAAAGAAGCCAACTCTCACAAATGCAGTGCGACCATTCAACAATGGATGGCTTGCTACAATATGGTCAGAGACCTAGATGATGATCCAACTAACATAAACATACCAGAATCAGAGGGCACACATGAAGTAGAAGGGAGTGGTATTTCAAGTGATCAGTTCCTAAAGCCTTTAACAACTAAGAAAGTAAACATTGGGTCGCAAGAGACCCCACAATTCGCCAATATAGGAGATTATTGGGATGAAGAAACAATTGCAAAGATCATGGATTTATTGCATGAATATCAAGACCTATTCCCTACCAACTTGTCAGAGATGAAGGGGATAGTGGGAGATCTGGGGGAGATGAAAATACCCCTGTGACTAGATGCTAAACCTAGTAAGCAGCAACCATGGAGGATGAACCCCAAGTATAAGGAAAGGGTAAAGTAGAATTGGATCGCATGCTCGACATAGGAATAATTGAACCTATTGAGGATTCAGAGTGGATCAACCCTATAGTAATCTAGGATAAGAAAAAAATAGGCAAAGTAAGGATCTGTGTTAACCTGAGGAAGTTGAATGACGCATGCTTGCATGTTCCATTCCCAACACCATTTACAGATGAAGTACTTGAAAGTATTGGAGGGAATGAGATGTATTAATTTACTGATGGCTTCTCTGGCTACCATCAATTACGAATTGTGAAGTAGGACCACCACAAAATGACCTTCGTCACTGAATGGGGATGCTACCAGTATACGTTAATGCCCTTTGGACTCAAGAATGCAGCTGCTATTTTTTCTAGAATAGTAGTCTCTGCTTTCAAAGATTTTATACATAAATTTATTTAGGTCTACTTTGATGATTGGACTATGTTTGGTCTAGTGAGAGACCATATTAAGAGTATGTGCATGATGTTGGACCATTGTCACTAGTATCAGATTGCACTCAATTCTAAGAAATGTATTTTTTCCACACCATTTGGTGTGCTATTGGGTCACGTCGTATGTCGTGATGGTATTTTGGTCGACCTAGAAAATATTGAGATTATTCTTGACTTACCACTTCCTACATCAGTCACACAAATTAGATCAATGCTGGGACATACAAGATACTATAGGAAGTTCATCAAAGGATATGAACCGATCACTGCACCTATGGAGAAATTGCTGAAGAAAGACACAAATTTTCAATGTACAACAAATTTCCAGGAAATATTGGATATATTAAAGAACGCAATGGCCATTGCACCAATACTTGTATTTTGCTGAATAAAGACACAAATTTTCAATGTAAAACAACTTGCCAGGAAATATTGGATATATTAAAGAACGCAATGGCCATTGCACCAATACTTGTATTTCTGGACTGGAAGAAGAGTTCCATGTTCATGTCGACATGTCATTTGTCACACTCGGTATAGTCCCGACACAACCAGGTGAGGGTTTTCTTGACCACCCTATTACTTTTTCTAGCAGGAAACTATCAACAACAAAAAAGAACTACACAACGACGGAAAGAGAAGGCCTCGCTATGGTTTATGTGCTCCAAAAGTTCAGACACTATTTTTTGGGTGGACATTTTCAAATGTACACTGACCATTTAGTTCTGAAATACCTAATCAACAAGCCAGTGTTGGGGGGGAAGATATGCATATGGCTTCTCCTCTTTCAGGAATTTCATTTTCATTTTGCTGTCAAACCTGGTCGACTGAATGTCGGGCTAGACCACCTATCAAGGATAGAAAGTGGTGAAGAGCCAACCAACTTGGAAGATAATTTTCCTGACGCGCAACTGCAACACCCCGGTTTTGACCCCCCTTGTATTAGAAATGTATATGATGATTATATTGTATTTAATCATGGTGTGGAGCTAAAGGAAAAATCCCCACCATTGATTTATCATTTTATGTTTGGTGATTAAAATTGAAGCGGATGAAATTTTGTGCTAACTGGCACATTATAATTTTTGGACATCATGTAAATATGCAATTTAATTAAAAACCCAAAAACAACTATGTCAATGCAACAAATAATGAGATGGGGACATGATTTCCTAAGGATAAGGGGGAGGGGGGATATTCAAACCTTGGGCCAATAGGAAAAATCCAAATGTCAATAAGAGAACCTAAAAGAGTTGGCAACTACTTTCTTGTCTTATTAAACCAACCACTTAACTCTCCAAGGAGTAGTTGGGAATTTATTTCCTTGGCGAAAGAGGAGTATGGGAAACCATCAATTCTGGAAGGGATATCATACTTTGACCACATGATTTCCCAAGGGATATATTTGATCCATTACCCTCACGTGGAGGAAGAGAGCCAGATTCTTCAGTCACGGCGATAGTCGCAGCTCACCCTCATGCACTGGCAGCCACATTTTTCCTCATGCATGTAGGAAGTTGATTTCTTCACATGGTATTTCCATTCGGGGAGCAATCCATTTTTTCCCATTCATGTTTTTACAGGTTCTGGAGTTTTCCCATGTTTGGGAAGTTGATTGCACAAAGCTCAATGTCTAGGATCTTTGTTTGATGGATTTGCTGTTGTTTATCCTCATTACCTAACTAAGGCAAAAAGTTTTTGTGTTGCACAACGAGTGGGAGAAGAAACCCACAATTTCTTGGGTGTTGTTGAGTCCATTTTGGCCATGTTAGGGACAAAACAAGCTTGAGAATTGAATTAATATTAGGGGGATGTTTTAACCCATCTTGGCATTTCATTTTGTTGCCAAAACTATTTTCCTCAAACCAGAATTGTGTATCTTGCTTTGTATGCTTCTGTGCTTTGGTCTGAACTGAATTGGGAGTGAAAATGGGGTCTGACCAGCTTTATAAACCTAGTGTGTGAAGGAACCTTAGATATAGATATAGTGAGCTATTTTTTTTCTTTGCACACCCTGAATAACACTAGAAAGGAAGGCATAGCATGAGGGACTGCATAGTAGAGAAAGGGTGCTTCCTTGTGTTGGGTGTGTAGATGTTCTAGAACCCAGGCTAGATCTGTTGCAGGTGTCCATAGCTCTGTATTTGAGCTTAGTAGCTTAGCAGGAAACCTTTCCAGCTCCTTTGCAGCCTGATAAACCCAACTGTGTTAGCTTGGCTGAATTTTGTGGTATCCTTGGCTGTGTGTGAGCCTACTAGTGTTCCTTATTCCTTGTGGGAATCATGCCTAGATCGGGGGTGGAAGTGTTGCTAAGAGATTGATGAGCACGCTAGCCTATGGTTGGGTGGAACATTGTAGTGACATAGCTGGCTGCGGGACAAGCTTCGTCCAAGATAAGTATTCTTGTGTTTAAATCTCTGCACTTGTATTTGCTTAAATGAATTATGATGAACATGTTAAATGCTTGAATGGAATGTATTTTGCTTCTGCTGTATGTTAAATATTCATGCATCTGTGTATTTTATTACTTCAATGCATTTCATTTTATATTACATTCATGGGGCTAGATTGCTCGGATTGTTATTGGTAATGTCATGTCCTTTATGCCGTTGAAGGGTAGGGACGTGACAACAACTATTTGCGATCCACATGATCGACGATCCAACCCATGATTTTAATGCAATCATTCACTTTTTGAGCATAGGATATGAACTTGAAGGAATGTCAACTAATCAAAAGAAACACTTGGTTTCCAGAGATGTTGATTATACATTGATCGCAGGACATCTGTATAAGATGGGTGCGAACGAAGTACTACGTCGTTGTGTTTTTTACTATGAACGACCCTAAGTTATGACTGAAGCACATGCTAGTGTCACAGGAGGACACTACAAGGGAAAACAATTGTGTGTAAGATATTGCAGGTAGGCCTATGGTGGCTAACTATACACATGGATACTAAAAGCTTCTGCAAGCGCTATGATATCTGCCAAAGAACAGGGAAACCATCGCGCCACGACGAGATGCCTCTTGCGCCAAAGATAACCCTCCAAGCATTTGACAAGTGGGAAGTTGATTTTGTAGGACCAATTAGTCCACCATGGAAGAGAACTGGTGCGTGCTACATTATTACTGTGATGGACTAGTTAACTAGATGAGTTGAAGCTGCACCTGTTAAATATTGTACCGTTGTGACTGCAACAAAGTTTTTGTTTGAAAACATAGTCATCAGATTTGGTTAAGCCATTGGAAGTCGAAGGACTTGTGTTGCTGTATGACAACAATTTTTTCAAACATCGAGCAAGCTGAAGACGCATTGGCTAGGAACATATGTGATCACGCACATCACTGATGTAGGCATAGTAAAACTACAGAAACTAGATGGTACGTATGTCGTGGGTATGGTGAACGCCAGTTTCCTGAAACCATACTATGACGGTCATAACATTCCTGGCTAGAATCACCCCGCATGATGAAAAAAGAAAGAAAGAGAGAGGCCAAAAGTCATAAACTGTTCTATCGCATGTTTGCGATGGAACTGGTGCAAAACACAAGCAAAAGAGCCAAGTGCATGACAATGCAATGAGCACAAGAAAAGGTGGAAAGTGATGCAAAAAGTGGAAATGATAGGCTGGATGACATTAAAGTGAAAATATCAGGTAGAGATTGAGGTTGTTATAACAACTAAGCATCATTAATTTGATAAGATACAATGAGAATGACGACGTGATTTAGGGTCACATCCAACAGTTCTGCCATAACTGTTTTGACAAGTACAACACAGTAATCAAGTTAATGACTTAATGAAGGGATGAGTTGGACGAGAAGCCCATGTGACTAATTAGACATCAACCCCCTAGGACGATTACAGGAGACGTTAGAGAGTATAAGTGCAAGGCTTTGCCATCAAGCATCCTTTTATGAACATAGAGCGAGCAAGAGAGAACCAGAGCCGAACGTTTGCAGAGCTGAATCCTGTCATTCCTTTGTCAGTGAGCTGAAACCAATGGTTATAGAGATCTTGAGTGATAGCGAGCTATCTGACGTAACTGTTATCTCAGGTTTCCAAATTAAGGAAGCAATACAATCACCCAAGATACAACAACCACAACAGTAGCTAGTTCTTGATCGAATGGATCGAACAAGGAAGAAACCTACTCCAGAGGTTGGTCATGTGAACTCCCCTGTTACTATCCCAGCCCCTGGTTTGTGCATAGTGCCAAACCCAGTTCAGAGACCCCCAGCTGCAGCTACAGCTGCACCACCTGTCATGGAGCTGAGACAAGTCGATGAGAAAGCAGTTGGAGAGCCATCCTCACCACCACCATCATAAAAAGGTAAGGCCAAGGCCATTGTAGACAACCTTAGAAAGGACTAATGGAGGAATATCCAGAGGAGGAATCCCTCATGGACAAGGAATCACCACCTCGCAGAGACGCGATTGTTGGGAGGGAAGAAGAATACTTCCCACACTATTTTTTTCTAAGGAGAGTTGATGCGGAGGAGGTTGCGCTTACAAAGAGAGCATTCCCAACTTTACTCTCACCCCAAATCCCTAGCAATGTACCCCTACTGAAGAATTTGATGCCCAAGATATCTAACTTGACATTTGAATATTTTGACACTCATTTGCAGTTTGTATTAGAAGTAAGAAACTGTAATACTACGAATCAAGTTGGACCTATGGACACACAGGTCCTAGTACTGATCCACTGGGCTAGTGGCATTGCCAGTGCAGGACTGATGGACTTGTTGTTCATGCCGCATTTTGACCACAGTCTACAGGTTAACACATACGTGAAACAACTTATGATCTGTTTCCATAGGGGATGCTTATGGCTCGATCAACCATACCCAGTTGGTGTCGAGAATATTTCTTCAATAACAGGTCTACCAAAGTTAGGTAAAGACTCGACACCATATCTGCACCAAAAGGAGACCACCAAGATGAAGCAGAAGTATAACCTTTAGCATGTGGGGAGGGGATCTCAAACTTCCCCTATTGAAAACAACATAGTGCAGTTTGCCGCAAAACTCCTATATTGCAAACTATTGTGCAAGATGAGAGAAAATGAATGTACTATTGGAGCAGCAGAGCTTGCAGAGCTATGTGGACAAGGAGTGATTTTCAATTGGTCCCAGTTTCTGCTCAATGAACTGATAGACGATACACGACAGGCATAGGAGGATCCTAATCACAAATTTCACTACTCTTGGCTACTCATTCTGATATCGTTCATTCTGTGGTCCAATCCATCGGACTACCAACAAATGGATGTCCCATTACTTTTCCTTGATGCAAAGTATCAAAACTTATGGGAGAGAAAGAACAACAAACCCCGCCAGACGGATAACAATGTTGAGTTTTTTTTGGATGCCAAGGCCTTGCATGTTGTTATTAGGAAAACCCACAGAATACGTGCAATGATAGTGCACATGTATGTGGAATTCATAGATTTCCATGCTGGTGCACATAACATGATTGCAGATCCAAAAATGATCCAACAAAACAAGCACACAATGCTGGGTTCATGATCACCTACGCTGATGTGGACACAATTGTCCAAGAATGGCCAGATGAATGATGCGACCCACTGGCAGAGCTGCTTCCCGAAGGAAAAAATGAAGAGTACCCACTAGCGGACCAAGGAAATGGTGAGGGAAACGAGGGAGGCAACAAGCAGGACAATCAGTTGCAAGAGGAAATTTCCTGACCCAAGCGCAAACATAGCAACAAGAGCACGTGTTGCATAAAAAAAGAGGAAATCCAACAAAACGACTAATGCAAGAACATTGACCAAGGATTATGTGCATGAGCTACCAAATGTTGTCACTAAGGTCGCAAAGGACAACCTCACCAATTTGAAGACCCAATAGGTAAGCATAGCTGATTAAGTTGGGAACCACCTTAAGAAGTTGATAGATGCCATTAACGAGGTCAAAGCCACTGTTGAGGCTGAGACATATGGCATGGATCCCAGTGTCCCATTAGTCACACCAAAGCTAGTGGCGCTAATCAAAGAAAAAACTCAAGGGAACGCACTGGAAATAAGGATAGAGACGAGTGCCTTTGATGATGTTGTCAAGGAATTTGACACACTGCAGATCGACTTCTCCAAGCTTCCCTTGAGTGAAGTCTATGAAATACAACATCCACCTGTGTCAGAAATACAGCTAAGGGAAAATGCTATTTCCTATCAAGAAACAAAACAAAAAAGGAAGGAAAAGGCATGCAAGGCCCTCCTTAAGGAAAAAGAGAAGAAAATTCAAGGGTGCATCACCCTCCTTGCCGAGAAGGAATAAGAAATTGTGGTGTGTGAGAAAAACTGCATCGCATTAGCTGAAACTATCAAAAGCGTAATCACAGAGTTCCCACCTGAAGCAGGCCATGAAGACAAGGATTCAACAACTATGGTTTCCAGGATGGTGCAGGTTGCAGTAGAACTAAAGAAGCAGGTTTAAGAGCTTCAAGCATGGCAAGTGTTGAGCACACCCCCTGAGGTGCTTGAGGAGTGAAGAAAAACAGCATCTGAGGCTACTGGGAAGATAAATAAAGGAGAAGCATTCTACGCTAAGGAAGTAGAATCTATTTCCATAATATGGGAAGTGCTTCTAGAAGATACGACTGTAGAGAACATAAGAGAACATGCTCATAGCTAATGAGAAAATTGTTGTGGAAAAGGCATAGATGAAGAAGCTGCAATTTCAAGAGAAAGTGACCAAGATGACTGAGATCAAACAACTGCGGTAGGAAGTCCAGGCTCTTCATGACCAAGAGTAGACTAGGGAAGAAAAGGTTGAGGCACACCAGTCGAAAGCAACATAGATCAAAGGTCTGATTCAACCATTGCAGTAGAAAATTGGAACCATTACTCAATCAGTAGAGTCAGGTCCGTCGAAACATTTTAGTTCTAACCGAGTGGAGTAGTTGGCCGCACAAGAAGAAGAGGTAACATAGGAAGTTGCTAGGGTACAAAAGATGGTGAAGGAATTTCAGGCTAAGGCTGGTCCTATGGCGAATATGGTGCTAGAGACATAAGTTTTTGGTGGAGAAACATGATATTTTGCGGCAGGAAATTTTGAGGAAACTTCCCTTTTTTCTTAGCGGCTTGAGACGAGCCACATGTGAATGTTGGGGGCCTATTGGGCTAGGAAAGATGCAAAAAGAAGAAGCTGAAGTGGAAGAAAGAAAGGAAAGTTATGTGTGTGACAAGGATAAGAGTAGGTTGCGAAGGAAGCAAAAGGACTGGCGTAGAAGGATAGGACATGCGCACGAGGGAGGAAAGGCAAGATTACAAGTATGCAGGTGGGTAACGGCTAGAAATCGATAAGTCAGGAATATCATGGCTACTAAAGATGATGTAAGACAGCGAACAATGCACGTATGAAGGAATAATTGTAAGTCAGGCCGATAGTGCCTCATGTTAGTCCATGACAACTTGTAATAATTTTTTACGTCTTATTACAACCTATAAGAGATAAGAAGTATGTATTCAACCCTATGCGATCCTATAGAAGATATAAATAGGAAGAACCCGCTTTGTATAAGGGTTTGTCATTTTTGTTCGTTGGATTTTGTTGGTTGTTGGTCACTCGTGTGGTTCACCATTTTGTTTTTGTGTTCAGTTTTGTTAAGGAAGTTAGGGTTAGACGGAAACAAGAATAAAAGAAGAGTCTAGTAGTAGTAGAAGGGTGTTGAGCCATGGATCTTACCCTTGTGTGCGTAGATCGCTAGTGGTAGAAGTAATCTCCAGCTAAGTGCGCAGAGTATAGGTAGAATAGTCGATCCAGGATGTGTGTGGATTAATAGGAGTAGATAGAAGAATAAACCAAATAGCATGAGAGAAAGAAGATTGAGTTAGAAATACATATCATAAGATCGGTCTGTAGGTCGCAGATTGAAAGGTGCTATATCCATTTCTCATGCCAGATGAAGAGCACCTTGATGGTTTTTCCTACATGGGTTTCCATGTTATTTCCAATGTTGAATGATTTATTGATGTTGAATGTTTATGTGAATGTCATGTATTTTCTTACTGTATGTTGATGAGTTACTGTTGAATGTATGGCACCATATTACTAGTCAGTGAATGAATGATTGTTTAAAGCATTGCTAGAATGGTGTGAATACATTTATGGTTAATTTCCTAAGATAAGGCATAAGTTACACACTATCTATCAGTATAAGGAATTAGTTGTATCACACAAGTTGTGCTAGTTGTTGAGGTTATGGATAGGGTCGTGTCACACGCACGCTGACATACAGTTGTGCCAAGTCGTGCATTAATAGAATCCATTGTCCTGTTTCCTTTTTTGAGCACCTTGGCTGTGCGCCAAGGGACTATAATCCCTCACCAACTATGGAAACATGGTTTTGGCAATTACCCATTAGATATCTCGGGTGAGACTGCGCCTGCCTTGCAGGTGTTGGCGGTTGAGGTTGCTCTGTCAGGCTGATATCTTGTGGTGTCTTGTTGGTATTATGTGATTGTTGAACCATGGGTCGAGACAAGAAGGAGAAAGATACCAACAAGGGTGGAAAAAATCTTTGAAAATGTTGTACGCATGGTCCCATCCCCCTACAAATTCTTCTTTGACTGGTTCTACATACCTTCTTCCTTGATTAGGATCCATCAGGGCTATGAATTTTATATCACGCTTTTTGAAAGTCATCACGCACTTCTATAAATTGATCACCTCCAAGCTGTCGTTATCCCATCCAATCTCCAACAGTGCAGGATATGAGCTTCCTTCATCAACAATATCGATAACATCAAAGTCCATGTATGTTCTCATTCCTTTGAATTCCACCACTAGACGCGGTACTTGCCCAATTAGTGTCACGCTATCTTGGTTGGCCAGTTGCAACTGTACAAGGGACCAAACCAGCTGTGGTTTCCCAATCTTCTCACATGTTTTTTTCGTTAGAATGTTTCCATCTGATCCTAGATCCAGAATAACTGAATCTACCTTGTAATCTTCAATATGGATAATCATTCTCATTTCTTTCCTAGTTTTCTTCTTATGTAGGGAGTTCACAACAGACTCCTTCCACCCCTTCTCTGGTTAATGCAACAGACTCATGATCTCGACGAGCACATCAAGATCTTTTTCCAGGGACACAAATTTCAAAGAAAATTTGCAGGGTACCATGTTTCCGCGATGGTCTTGCTACTAGAGTTGAATAAAAAACAGGTGGCATTTCGTAAACATGCAACTTACCTAGATCTCTTCTCATTGCGTCATGCACTTCAAAGAACGTATCCCTCTCAATGTTACACCTTTTTCTGTCCATCCAACTGAACTTGTGGAATCGGGCCATCATCTCTTGTCATCGCACCTCTCGGAGTAACGACAACAACATTAGTAGACTGAACTCTAGGTTTTGCTGAGATCTTCCCAACTGTTGGTCCTTGGTTCTGGTTTGGTGGTAGTTTCACTGGATGGTTTGCGTTTTGATTCTAGTTCTCATTCTACCATGGTGGAACATTCTTCGCTTGCCACTTTGCAATCAGTCATGGAGAGTATTCAACTGTGTGATTTGTAGTAGTAAAACAGGTACATTGTGACTGCAAGTTTGGACAGTCCCTCTGGTAGTTCCTCAATACTGCCAAATTATAACAATGCATATGTCCGTGACCTCATCCTTCTCCTTGGTCAAAACCTCTGCCTTGTCCTCCTTGGAATTCTCCATGAAATCCTCCTTACTGGATACTATGGTTGATTGAATTGATGTTGTAGAGGGGGATTTAGTTGTGGTTGTGCATACTGCAATTGAGTACACTGAATCTATTGTAGATTATACTACATTTGGTTATACTGTGGTTGCATCGGATCAAATTCTGGTTGTGGCACAAACTTCAGCTGCGGCTGTGGTACAAACTGTGGTTGTGGCTATACCAGATTTGGTGGCTGTTGCAGCACTAGTCTCTCCACCGATCGATGTTCTTCTCCCTTCACATAATATGTATCCATCGTCCTATCTTGGAGAAAATCATATGCTCGATAGTCCTTATATTCATGGTCAATAGATCATAAAAACATGCAATACAAGTTCATAGGCTTGGATACCATATTCTAAATATATACATAGTATTCATGTCAATTCCATGAACTTGACATATGTGACACCATGGCATGCCACCATTACTTAGTAGGTTTGGAGCTCCTGACAACAAATAATTTTGAAAATCCAGGCATTGATCCTTATGATGTCCCTCCATGTGACATCGAGTACACCATATTTCGTCATGATGCTCCCTTATCTTCTTGATATCTTGCAATTGGATCGTCAGGTTCACCAATGTCGATTGGATTTGATTCATGCCAACTGTAGTTTCACCAATAGGTGAGTCTTCCAGCTTCATTGTGATCTCCACAGCCTCGCTCTATGTCACAATATTTTGCTGCATCAAGGGAATCCTGGTATGCAGTACTAATGCTACTATGAACCAATCCTTGTGTTGTACATCACTCATTCCAAAAATGAATTTCTCCATCAGTGCCTTGAATTGCTGATTAAAATCCTAGACCGATTCATTTGGATACTGCTTGATCTCCTTTATCTCTGTGATATATTGTGACTCATACTTTGGCTTTCTGAACTCTTTGATCAATACATTTCTAATTTATTCTAGAGTATTCACCAGTCTCCCCATGGGAACTTGTACAAACTTCATGTACCAGTCCCACGTGCTACCCTGAAAAGTTGTCACCAACTAACCTTTCCTAACATCATCATCTTGAGCTTTCTTTACAGTCCAAACTGCTTCACATAGAAACTGGTAGTGTTTGGGATCCTCTACCTCATTCCCATGAAACAAAGGTAATTTTACATCATCTCCCACCATATTGGGCCTTCTTCCTACGTTCACTGATCTGCTAATATTAGAGTGTTGATGACACATCAAACAATTTGGTGTTGAACTAGTATTTCTTCCAGAGTGCGGTGCAGTGCATGGAGGTGAGGGTACATTATTACTCTAGGTTGGTATTTCCTCGAGATTGAGTGTATCTTTGTCTCCATAGGGTCGCTTAGCGCCTTATGATATTCTCTTGTAGCTTCTTGTTTCGATTGCATCAGGACTCTCCTTAGTCCTTTTCCTCTTCTCTTGCCGAAACCTCGCCTCACTTCATAGAATACCACACACTTACTCAGCTTACATCACAGTATCATCATAGCTCCCATCCATATACTCCATATCATTCCAATCCAACCCTCATCTTTGCAGTACCCACAAAATCTACACACTAGGGATCGACTCATTGGAGTTCATCTTCAATATAATTTTTTCGCAAACGAGCATTTTAATCGACAATTGCAACGATAACAGAAACCTATGTCTTGGTCCTTTGAACAACTCCCTTTCTACGTCACTATAAGACTTGACTGTATTGACTGTGAAATCAGTGATGTAGCCTTCCAATATGCTTTCAAGCCACACTTCAAAAGCCCTTAATGCTCTCTTGTCTACCTCCTACAGCTACTGGATAAACTCTGGGGTCCAATAAGCGGGTTTGTCTCCTTGAAAATTTGTCTTCCTATGGGTCAACTGTGCCAACCACTCGTACAAGATGATCGAAAATTTAGAGAAGAAATAATCATATATGTCAGAATATAGGTACCTTACCAACCTTTCTTATGTCGTTAATCCATGGTTCTGATTCTCTTCTGCTACAAATTCCTGAGCCTTCTGATCGAACCAATCTTGAATCTCTAGTTTATTCGGACGCAACAACATATCCTCCTTCTCCTCACACTATGGTCCCGAAAATGGAACCATTTGTTGACACAGATCTATCGATAGAGGTTCACATTCTATCGACACCCATAACTCATTGATCTCCCTGAGCACTAGCCTAGACAGGTTTTACCTCTTCTTGCAACACCTACGAAGCAGATGAAGTCTCAGCTGAGATGTTCGAGGAGAGCTGTTTGAACCACGTTTCTGTAGTAAGAAGGAGGATTGTAAATCTACTACCTAACTATTGCAACACTACTTCATAGATCCATACAAAGGTTTACTTTCACAAATTCATATCAGATCGCATCAAGATATTAAGATCACAACAATATAGTTACTAATAAATAGATTGATCACCACAATGTGATTTAAAACACATAAACATCGCATTATTTAAAAAGAACAGTCATACTATAGTATTGATTCATTCACATTGCATCATTCAACACCTAAATAGTAGAAAGAGATAAAAGACAGTATTTTCATGAAATTCTGTCATGTCATATTACTTCCGCATCAAAAAATTCTCTCAAAACCATCTTCACAGTTGCGACAAAAAAAAAATCAGTCTTCCACAGAGCACAATTCAACATTTGGCATAAGATCTGAGATCTCATCCCATAATCACCTTAGGGGTACCAATTTCTTCAACATTACATTCCTATCTCTATTTATAGGCTTGCACCTTTTACAAAATGGTCCACTTTGATCAACATCCTAACTAACTTGGATGAAAACTACAAAACTATGACCAATTACTACAAAATTATCACCAAGCCCACTCTTTGTTGACTTTGCACGTTGCGCTCCATCCTTGGTCTTGTGCATCTTCTTCAATATTGCACATCACTGATGTAGGAGCATAGGATCAAGAGGGTGAAGTCATTCATGACTTCACAAGGTCAAGGGAACTCTTAAGAAGACCTAGGGTCTCGTACATTTGTAATTTGTTTTATTTAGTAAAAGCTGAATAAAAATGGATAAGGAATATAGATCATTTTCCACATGTAAATATATATGATGGACTAGAAGTCTGTTGATACATTATATAAGTTAGTTAGTGATGAGTCGCAGGGTTTAGTTAAGAGTTTGAATAAAGTTTGAGTTTCTTGATTATAGGATTTGGAAATAGAATCCTCTTGTATTTAATTCAGTTTGAGTTATTTTCTTCGATAGCTTGATTTAGGACACAGAGCTTAGGATAGCTCATAGAGGTTTAGGATATCTTGAGGAAGATCTCATATTATGTCAAAGGGGAGCTCAGAATTTTATTCCTAGAGCTTATACAAAGAGATCACTCTTTGATTGTATCGATCTGTTGGAAAATTCAAGATTGGAAATGGTTTATAGTCTATTGCAATTTAATTTCTTGTGCTTGGTTGAGAATATTGCTATTCTATATGCATAATCACTATTTATATAGAGAATTACAGTTTATTTATGCTTGTGTGGAAGGATATATAGATCGATTGATCGATTCTCTAATCAATCGGATGATAAGTAGATCAATAGATGATAAAAAAGGTCTAAGTATGTGCAGATGTGGATGGTCGAGATTGTGGTAGAACCAGATCTACCACTGTGGTTGAATTTCACAAATTGGATTTATGACCAAGATAAACAATATCCCCGGAAAGAAAATCATCCCCACAATTGAATATCGTGTGGTGGAGATCGAAGAGTGTTAAAGATCAACGACTATGAGCTATTTCGTTGGGAGAAATCATGTGAACAAAGAAAATCCTGATGGGCACGATATTTGACAAAACCCACCTTATAATATTTAATATCCACCATTGATCTAGATCTGACGGTTGACAGTTAATTCCACCGATAAACTAGCAGGTTAGTTAATTGCTCGCGATGGGAGCGAAATCCTTATGAAATTCAATTCACCGAAGATTTCAAATTCGCTCTCTATTGAGCGCCTATGGGACACTAGCTGAGAATGGTTAAATTAGGTGGTTCTGCTAAATTAGAACCAGAATAAATCAAGTATTATTTCATCTAAATACTGATACAAGGGGATCCTAACATCATGTTTGTATCAGAGAAGAAAAGGGATTCTGCGTGAAGTTATGAGAGTGTGGTCACAATAGTTTTTTTTTTTTGAAAGATTGTGAATTGTTAGTTTTGAGGTTGCAGTAATTTTTCTGTATGAAAGGAAATCTTATTTTTACTCTTGTATTGCTAACAGATCCAGAGAAAGTCACTATTGACAGGGAAATTTTATCCATTAGTGAATTGTTGTGTTAGGAGATGGATGTTAGAGTTGGAAGAGGTCGAGATAGGAGAGGAATACCTATTTCCAATGCATTATTGAGAGAGGAGACAAGAGCTCTAAGAGAAAGGCTGGAAGCCTTAGAAACTGGCATACATCATGAGAAAAATAGAGATAAAAGGATGAAGAGATACCTAAAGAAGAGGAGGAAACAACTACTGAAACTCCAGAGGTAAGAATTTTTAGGTCTATTTTTGGTGCAAGTTCTAGTTGAAGAGTTGATGTGCCATTCTACAGTGGAAGCTTGGATCCAGAAGGGTTAATTAATTGGATCAATGCTATGAACAAACACTTTGAATATGTTGAAGTGAAGGAGGACATGCAAGTTAGATCTGTTGTCACAACGTTAAGAGGGCATGCATCATTGTGGTGGGATGGTGTGCAAGATGAAAGGATTTTGAAAAACAAAGTCAGGATCAATAGTTGGAATAGAATGACAGCTAAAGTGAGAGGCAAATTTCTTCCTAAGGATTATAAGTTGTTTTTTTTAGGCAAATGAAAAATCTTAAGCAAAAGTCAATGACAGTTAGGGAGTATATTGAAGAATTTTATCAGGTAAATATCAGATCTAGACATATGGAAGATACACCTGAGAGGTTAGCTAGGTATATTAATGGTTTAAGAGTTGATATACAAGATGAATTGGGTTTTTTGTCATTGATATCTGTTGAGGAATCATACTAGGTTGTTTTGAGGGCTAAGGAGAAGTTGGTGAGAAAAAAAATCAGAAAGAAAAGGTGAGAGGATCTGGAGGAAGGGAACAACAATAGAAAGGTGAAGCTAACATTTCAAATTAGAAAATACAGTTTGAAAGAGATGATGATAACAGAGGTGGAATAAATGCTTCAAGAGGAAGAGGTAGAGGAAGAGGTGGACAAGTGAGATGTTATACATGTGGGAAGCTTGGACATATGTCATGGGATTGTCCAGAAAATGTTGTAAGATAGAGATGAGCATAAGTAGTGCAAGATGAACTTGAAAATACAAAGTAATTAGAGGTGATTGTGAATTACCTTGAATAGGGTGAAGCCTTGTTGTTGAAAAAGGTAATTGATGAGTCAGTTCAAAGGAGGATCCTGTTTAAGAAAGTTTGCAAAGCTGAAGGTAAGTGCTACAAGTTGATTATTGACAGTGGTAGTACTAATAATTTGATGTCTACATATATGGAGGAAAATATGGATTTAAAGAGAACAATACATCCAAAACCATATAGACTTGCATGACTGTAGAATGATCATCAAGTTCTTGTGAGTGAACACTGCCAAGTAAAGTTTCAGATTGGAAGTTATCAAGATAAGTTAAAATGTGACATCATAGAAATGGATGCTTGTCATGTTTTATTAGGAAGGCCTTGTCATTTTGACAGAGAAGCAGTGCATGAGGGTAAGAGGAATTCCTATTCCTTTGAAATGAATGGAAAGAAACATAGTATTCATCGATTTAGAGGTAAGAAGGAGGAATTCAGTAGTCAATTGCTGATGATGACTGACAAGAGGATTGTGAATGATTGGAAAGATGAAGATGAGGTAAAAATAATTTCATAAGTAAATTATTTTGAAATTAAAAAGACTAACAAGGTGTACACTGATTGGCTGAAGGAAAGAATAGACCAACACGAAATGTCAAATGCAAGCATGGCATTAATGGAGGAATCACAATGTGAAGTCATAAAGGGTGGTGAGCTGTATATGACTAATGAAATTACTAAGGATGGTGATGTGATAGAAAAAGGAAAAGGAGAGAAGAGCCAAGAAATTCATATACATAATTCTTGGATAGCATACATATTCATGTTAATGTATTTTTTGTTTTCTTATGTAACAAGGAATCTGATTCACTTGTATGCAGATGAAGGAGAACCTGTTGACAAATTGGTTGCAGGTCAGAGAAAAAAAGAACTTAAATGTTCTATGGATTTTGAGGATAGGATGGAAGAACCAAAGGACCTATTACAAATAGAGTGTTGGAAGAAATGGATGAAGGAACTGTTCAAAATGAGAACATTGTCCAAATTTACACTTTGGGTATCTGCTCAAATCCTACAGAAAAACAAAAGAGAGGAAGCTCATGGATAGGAGCCCATGCAGAATTTAAAGTTGGGGAGTCTGATGCAGGAGCGTAGGCTCAAGAGGGTGAAGTCATTCATGAGTTCACAAGGTCAAGGGAACTCTTAAGAAGACCTAGGGTCTCATACATTTGTAATTTCTTTTATTTTGTAAAAGATGAATACAAATGGATAAGGAATCTAGATCCTTTTCAAAATGTAAACATATAGGATTGAGTTGAAGTCTCTTGAGACATTATAGTAGTTAGTTAGTGATGAGTCGTAGGGTTCAGTTAAGAGTTTGAATAAAGTTTGAGTTTCTTGATTATATGATCTGGAAATAGAATCCTCTTCAGGGTAATTTTTAGGGGCCAAATTTTAACAATTGGCTATTTTTTGGGTTTTTTTCAAAAAATAAATTCGTTATTTGGTCATTTTTAGTGTCTAATATCGCCTATATTTACATAAATTATGTTTTTTTTATCATAATATTTGCTAAACTTTACACATTTCAGTGTTAATTTTATGTTTCATATTTGATATTCGCCTACCTATCTATAAAAATTATTTTTTCAATCCAAAACAATCGCCTAAAATATTATACTTAAGTATAATATTAGAATCCTTAAAAAAAACCTCGATCCTCTTGTATTTAATTCAGCTTGAGTTATTTTCTTAGATAGCTTGGTTTAGCTCACATAGCTTAGGATATCTCATAGAGGTTGAAGATAGCTTGAGGAAGCTTGCAGATTAGGTCAAAGGGGAGCTCGAAATTTTATTCCTGGAGCATATACAAAGATATCACTCTTTGATTGTACTGATATGTTGGAAAATTCAAGCTTGGAAATGGTTTATAGTCTATTGCAATTCAATTTCTTTTTCTTGGTTGAGAATATTGCTATTATATATGCATAATCATTGTTTATATAGAGAATTACAGTTTATATATGTTTGTGTGGAAGGATACATAGATTGATTGATCGATTCTTTGATCATTCGGATGATAATTAGATCAATATATGATAAAGAAGGTGTAAGTATGTGTAGGTGTGGATGGTCGATATCGTGGTAGAACCAGATCTATGACTGTGGTTGAATTTCACAAATGGGAGTTGCGACCAAGATAAACAATATCCCTAGAAAGTAAATCATCCCCACGATTGAATATCGTGTGGTGGAGATTGGAGAGTGCTAAAGATCAACAACTGTGAGCTATTTCATTGGGAGAAATTGCGTGGACAAAGAAAATTCTGACAGGCATGATATTTGATGAAATCCACCTTAAAATATTTTAGATCCACTGTCGATATGGATATGATGCTTGACAAATCATTTCAGTGATGAACTAGTAGGTAAGTTAATTGCTAATGATGGGAGTGAAATCCTTATGAAATCCAATTCACTGAATATTTGAAATCCACTCTCTGTTGAGCGCTTGTGGGACATTGACCAGGCATGGTTAAATTTATTCGTTCTGCTAAAGTAGAACCGAACTAAATCAAGTATCAGTTCATCTAAATACTGATACAAGGGTGGCATCAATCACCCTTGGTGCTGCACATCTTTTCTTCCTCAAAACCCCTTGCCAACAACCAGTGAATGCAACACATACTTTTTTTTGCACTAATGTGCTTGTGTTGTAAAAGTACTGGTACTATTTTTACTTAAACGCACCAATGCGATTAAAATGATCAAAAGCACCGGTGATCATTTTCTCTTTAGTGAACAGTGATGGGTGACAATGTGTGTGTGTATATATATATTAGTTTTTTCAATTCCATTATTCATCAGAAATTGAAATATTTTTTATAATAGTATTCATGTTATTTGAATTTGAATTATTGCAATTGGATATGATGTTTAGATTAATTTGTTATATCATTATTTTTTATTTTTATTTTATTGTAATATTTAATAATCCATATAATTAATTGGTGATGTGACATTTCAAAATGACCTTTGACAATACAATAGAATAAGAAACTTTATTTGTTATATATGAATAGGAGGCCCCTTTTCATACAAAGATTGGACAACATAAAGGTCACGAATAATCAAAATGTCAATATGTAATTTTTACAGTTATTGGCAAACTATTGTCTTTCAATTGGGACACTATGCCCAGTACATTATACAATTTTTTTGACTTTCACAAACAATTATTTCAAAATATACAACATATTTCATTAACATCCAATTATATTGATTGGACCATTCTTCGTTGGAATTGTTTCAAGTGCTCGAGCTACTTGCATGCCTTGGGTTATTTGGCCGAATGCTTTTTTTATTACCTTAATTGTGCTCCTCAAATTTATCTTGCATCTATAAACATCAAAATAATGTGTATTGAGTCTATCTACATTTGTAGGATTAATGAAAATTAAAATAGATAATATAAATGAATGTAAATTGAAAAGTGTACCATAGATAGAATTGAATACTGAATGATGTGCATTCTTTCAAAACCAAATCTCACTTTGTCTCTCAATATATCTTCTATTGGATTCACTACATACTTTGTTTCCTGCAAGTTTTACACCCCATCACAAATGATATATTTAATATAAACAATTTTTGTTGTTCCATTAACTATAAAATGAGAAAATTAAATAACATAAATACTTACAAATTCCACAATTATTTTTTGATATGCCAACATATATTGACAACCCATAATTTATCCAATGTCAATCAATTCTTCTGATGGCTCTTCTTTTTAGGTTATCACTTATTTGAATAAATCCGAGGATGACCTATGAAGAAAAAAATATAAAGATCACAACCAATATGAAATATTAAGTTGTTGTAAGGAAATCACAATTACTCAAAAACTTGCTATCAACCATTCTTTTCTTTCTCATCTTGTCTTATGTGCTTCCTTTTTGTTTTCTTTTCTACAACAAAACAATTGAAAATTAATATTTAATGCTAAATTAATTAATTATATGTACATAATAGAAAAAATAAATTATTACTTACATTTGAAGCATACTGTTGTTGAGATGCATCCTCCTCCGATGCAATTATGTCCATTTCTTTGACATCTCTTTGTATACGTTTTTGGACATCCATACTAGCATGTTTTGGATATCACCTTGTTCATTCTTTGCGATTTTTAATATTCATGAAAATTAAAATGACATTAAAGTATTTTATATTGTATGAAAAGTAAACACAACATAATTAATATTAATAAAGGAATGCTTTGTAGTAGTATATACATATTCTATAAAAGCATGTTTAAGAATATTATTTTTGAAATATTTTTTTTGTTGTTGTATGTTTTTTCTATTGCATGTCTAACAGGTATCATTGATCATTTCTCTTGAAACGATTCTTTTAGTTTATATATAACCTAATTCTTGGAATCCTTGGATTGATTTTGTACTGTAAGTGGATAATAAATCTATACATTCTTTCCACTATATCCCTTATAGCTTTATAATGCCCCCCTTCCAATAACTTCCAATTCTACTCTAGATGCGCTAAGGACCAATTCATCATCATTTACATCTTCCATAATTTTTTTGTCTTATGATGACATTCCCTTCTATTGATGTCGATCCCCGTAGAAAATTTAACATATGTGCAATAATGTTTTTGAAACATGTTAGAGAATATTCTTAAGTACACTATTACTAAAAATTTAAAAAAATCACATTGATTACTTTTTGATTCATCCCTCTACAACTTTTCCATCAATGTTTTATGATCTTCTTCACTTTGATTGAAAAGAATCTTATCGATCTTCCTCGTTTTTTGGTTCTACATGATACAAATTAACTAATACACATTAGTTAAATTTAAATATAATTCAAACATATTAATTTATACAGAAATTACAAAGAACTTGGCTTCTTCGCATTTTTGGAAGTTATTCCATCATGCAAATTAGAATTATTGTTCCTTGAAATGTTATCATGGATTTTTTATCAATAAACAACCTGTACCATTAAATAGATAAGATTTTAAATTATAAAAATAAGTTACATAAGTTCTAGCTAAAAAAGCATTTTTCCATATCTGTGTGTTTTATGAATACAAATTCCCCAATTCGTTTACATCATGTACGCACCGATGCATCATAATTGAATGCACATATAATGAAAAATAAATTAAAACAATAATACATGACTCTTATGGTGCGATAGATTTATTCTAAAGCACTGCTATGACATATTGTCTATAACACAACTTGTGTTTCCTATTTTTTTTAAACAATTTATAGCTGAATGGTGCACTTTTATTATAAGCACACCATTGCGTTATACTAAAAGGACTGCACCAAAAACCACAAAATTATTATTTAAAAAAACACTAACAAGGACATGGCTGGGATCTAATGCAATAAGTGGTCCCATTGCATCAGATGGCCAATGCCTTATATATAGAACCAAAAACCCATTAAATCTAAAATGCCTCAAAATAAAATCCCTAATTGTCAAATAATAGAGGAAGTTAAACCCTAATGTGAAATTTTGTAGCCACAAAACAAAAGGAAGCAACAAGAAATAAATGGTTTCAACGTTAAAGGTAGCTTTGCAAATATTTTGTTTTTTCTAAATTTATTTTAAATTGTAATAAGAACATCAATAACTCCTGCACTGAGATCAATAGTAAGAATTTACATACTTAAAATTTCTAATATGCACTCTTTTGTGTGATTCACCATACCTTACAAATTTTGATCTTCAGAATAATCCAGTTGCTCCAAACTACTTCCTGATAAGTCTCGCTTGAAAAACTCTCCCTTTCAAATTTTGGCAAAATAATGAAATAGTGATTTTGTTTTAAGTTTTTAAAACACTTTATCAAATGATTTTTTTGAAAAGGAAATTTATGCTACTTTTTAAGTTGATGGAAAAAAAAACCTCAAATGCTTTTTTCTTCTTCTGTTTTTTTGCATATCAATGTGCTTATATATACTGATGCACTGGTGCAATGTAATAGATAATGCACTGTTCACATATAACTTTGTATAAAATTTTCTGGAAAACTTATGCACAAGCACGATATGAGTGTATCAGTGCACCATATGTTCTAAAGAACACCATATGTACATAAAATAATAGTATAAATATTTAAAAATGATATTTTCTTGTTTAAGCGCATGAATTATATTTGCACACTAGTGTGATATAGTTTCCAAAGAGGATCGGTAGACATAAAATTGAAAACTTTATAGGTATTTAAAATCAATTTTGTATTTGTTTTCATTCACCTGTCCAGAGGAGAGATATGAGTGCACCAATGCACTATTATATAATAAGAACATTGATGACAATAATATTGAAAACACATATTTAAATATCCACTAGAAAATATACTAAGATATTTTCTTTTGCGGATATTTGTGCATATGTTTAGAGATGATGTGGAAGTGTTTTATATGCACTAGTGTGTTTAGTTATTCAACGTGAACCGATGCACTTATATTATTAAGAAAAATAGAGTAGTTAAAAATCCCTTTGAATGTATGTTTGAACTTAAAATGGTATATTCATGTCAAATGCTCTTTTAGGATACAACCATATCAATTACAATACTTCATAGTATACACATGTTTCTTAAACTCACATTATTCTTAAAAAATGGTTTCAAAACTATATTAGAAGTTATATTATGATATGGTTATCAAAATTTATTTTAGGGAGTTAGAGATGTATTGATTTCTAATTGGCTCAAATATAGGTAGAAAAATGTTATAATATCAAATGGCAAACTCTTCAAATTCCAGCTCATTCCATATTGTCCAAATTTCATCGACTTCTCCCTTTACATATCTAGTAAGTTCAGATTTTGTTATTTTGATTATCTATTTGACTTTATGTTATTTATCCATGTGAATCTGAATAAAAATGTACTCATTTTTTTACGATCCCGATTCAATGTCGATTTCAGATGCACAAAATATTCCACCAGTTGAAACTCTTATTGGGAGGAATATACTACAAGTAGTTGGTAGATGAAAATGGACAATCGTTTTACCTCACAAATTGTAACATTCCATATTCTAGCCATAATAATGGGTCATTGATGGTAATTCAGCATGATCTAGATCTCTTTTATGACACCCCAGTAGTATTTGGTTGTTCAAAATTTCAAGTGTTGAAGGAGAACCCTCAATGTGTCATACTCATCCATTATATTATTGATCCAGTAGCCAATGTTGATGGTATCATACCTCTTACCGTGGTAAAAAAATCCAATAGGTGATATAGAGAATACATGTAGGAACACTTCCTTATGTTCATATTTTGAAAAGTTGGAAGCTATAAAAACTATACTTCATGTTAAATTAACCAACCCATCTACTTCTATTCAGTCAATTGAAAGTTCTAGTGATCCAGATTATGATATCAATACCCCCAAAACATCTCTACTAAGAGATCCAAACATTTGTGAATAGTTGAGATAAAAAATGTCCAAGTACACACCAAGGTTGGTCCAATTGTTATAGGGTAGCGATAACTTCTCTCTTCTCATGCATTTGCAAAGTAAATACCAAAATTGTTACAACTACACTTTGTATGGTGCTTGCCCATTTTCTCTACCTATGCTTGATGTTGGACCAAATTGTCCTTTTGTGGTAATAATTGTATGATATCCAAGTCTAAGATAGATACTGCAAATATTGGGTTTTTTATCCTTTCACATGTACTTGTTCCTCTAAATTAGTCAATATCACTTATGCCATTTTTTCGGTTCTATTTATAGTTGATAAGATTACTTGAATATTTTTAAATACAAACATAACATTTCCATGTATAATATGTGCATGAATGGTTATTCTTATGGAAACTTTAATAGGAAGAACCTGTTATATTTCGATGGTCGTCTATGCAATCATGGTAACATTAGAGGATCCATAAATAGTTATAGGAACTCTTTATTTTTATGTAAATTGTTCATTTGAGGAACACTCCAATCACCATAAGTTCTTTATGACAAGGAACGTGTCCAAATTTTTTGTTGTTCATGCAATACGTAGTTTGTCTCCTTGTGATGAGTGGTTGACAGACTATAAATTTTGTATACCACCAACCAATTTTCAAATACACCTTGCATTGGGAATATCTTTATACCACCCCTGAGGGTGTAAGAAAAATTAATTAATTAATTGTATTTTTTAATTTTCAACAGGATTAATGTAAATGTATTGCTCAATTTGAAATTTTGTTTAATAAATTGATTTCGGCTGGACATTTACTATTGGAAAAAATTCCCATTATTTTATAATAATTGTTTGGTATAATGTTTGAACAAACCAATTGCATTTTTATTAGTAATATCAACAATGTAATGTTCAATAGTTTTAAAATTAGGATTTTGATGATGAACGACCTGTCAACCATCTTCCATTGCACCCCACTACAATGCCAAATAGAGAGAAGGCTCCAAAAGAGTGAAACTTGGAGAGGAAGCATACCAACAATGGTTTAATAAACCATCCATTCATTTCCCACTATGTCCAAAGTCACCAATTATGAATGTCTCCAATAATAGTAGTTCTTCACATGTTAGCAATGGAGGAAATGAAATAGAGGTTGGTATGGATGATTTATTACGAGAGACGGGTACCATGGAGGAAAATTTGTTAGATTAATTTTTATTATATTGAGCCTGAAAATCATTTATACTAACTCCAAAATACGAATCCAAAACAAAAATATTGAAACTAGGTACAATTTCTAGCTTTTGGAGGCTAAAAACTACCTACTTCCAACTTGATCTAAATGGATCCTAAGGGTCACAATTTTCAGATATGAAGCTATGTATGGGGTTTGTATAGCTCTTACTTACATTAATGACACTTATATATATTTGGAAATACCTTTCCTTGACAAATGACACACTCTTTGAGTGCATCACACATGGGCAGACCACTTTGGCTAAACCAAAAGACCGGAGGCAATTTCCCTAGGAATTATGTGGAACTAAATGGATTGTGGTGCACATATGAACAAACCTATTCTGCAGAAATTTCATGTAAATTTAATATATAAATTCATAAGGATTTGGATGCAAGAGAAGTAGTGAGCAAAGTTTCGTTTCGGGGAAAAGGAATATTGCTTGTTTCCAAGACAATTTGAATTGTACTAGAGGGGAACAATTTTATTATAATACGTTGTGTATAGGATTTGTAATGTACTAAAAACCTGAATAAACTTACATGTCATGATATGGTGTCCCATAAGTCAGGTTATGGAAGTAAACTCAATCTAGTTAGATTCCTGACTGCTCAGTTAGGTGATTTGGATGTGACCCAAAATCATACCATACCTCCACAAATTTCTATTATGATTATAAGGATGGGATATTTACTGTCCCATTTACCTGAATCAACTTATAAAATCTCATTTTTTTCTCTATATCTCGATATATGGTTTTTTCAATGAAGACTAGTTGATTTCCCGAGGCCAACCAGCTAAGAAGTTTTCCAAATGAACCAAGTGACCTCTAGGGGTCCTAAATGTATAAATTGGGATATGATATAGAAACTACACTATACCAAGGACTTGAATCAACTAAATTAATATAATTTTTACTTAAAAATGTGAATATATGAATCAAACAGTAAAAGCTAGTAAAAAAATCAAATCCACCGAACATAGGTGAATTCAAACACATGGAGAAAAAATAGAAATTGAAGACAATGGAAAGGTATGGTATTTTATTATTATATAAGGTATACATTTACATAATAATTATAGAATTAACATAAACCAAGGATCATGAATCTCAAACCCGAAAAAAAATATTCTATAAGATCACACCAACAACACAAACTACAAACAACACTCAGAACCACTAGAACTTCAACAAATTGGAAAAACTAATGGAATCGACTTGATGCAATATGAATCTATGTGAATGAACCTTATTTCCATCCCTAATATATTATATGAAATGGAAAGTCACTTCAAATGGGGAAAATAGTAACATAGGGGCCCATATCCCTAATGGTATGCAAGGGGCACATCACCCAAGCAATTGAGAAGCAATGCAACTCAATAATAATAACAATACATAAAAAATATAACCTCTGTTAGTGTTCCTTGATGCTCCTTTTAAACTTTAGATATCTCCAATACCATGGATCAATTCTATGTATTAGTGAAAAGCACGTTCCCTAACCATCTTGGACCAAGCTTTTCTACTTAACCAATACCATGGAACATCCAAAACCATCAATGATGCATGAGGTGGTTTACCAATTTGACCTTATATCTCCATGAATGCACCCTTAACCTCCTTGAACACTTCCACAAACTAAGGAACCATCCTAACCACTTTTTACCCCTCGTCTCTGTTCAAATTTGAATTTGGTTCAACCTTCATTATTGGTATCGACTAGATTCCCCTATTTTAAGGAAACATCCCTTTACATGGGAGGAAACTTCTATTTTCTATTGGATTTTTAACATTAAGCTAGCATTATATTATGATATTTCACTGAGAGAATAACAAGCACAACAATGAAACACAAGAGACAATGAACACATTGTTTTTCCTCGGGGAAACAATAAATGGAGAAAACCCCGCAACTTCCTCAGAGATAGAATCAACACCAAAAGTAAAACCCAAAACAGTAATATGATCTCCCGACAATAGTAAACTTCTTTGTTCCTAGCCCCAATGTCTTCTTCTTCCTCAGCTATGTGCTATAACTGAGTGTGAGTGAGTGTGTGATAAATAGAGAGGCTAGCTCTTTATTTATACTAATTCCCTAACTTGACTAAACCCTACTAGCTCCTACTTCACTAGGTGAGTCTAACAACCCTAGTGCCCCGGAACTACAGGGAATTTAACCCTTGAACAATAGGAGGGTTACCCACCTTGACTTGACATGACTTGTTTACATTATAGAAACTCCCAATCGGAACATCGGGGCATGACATGATTCAATTACATTATAGTCACATCCCAAAATAAACATCGGGGTACAATACATAAGAAATACAAGTGAATACATTCCGAAGTTACAATTACATCAACACTCCCTCTTAACTAGGAAGGTATTCTTTCGACACAATTTATCAGCACAAGTCTTCTTCTCTCTATCATCTGGATCATCCTTGAGTGCTTGTCACCTTCATCTTAAAGTCATCTCCATCTTCAAGTGATCTTGATCTTCAATTCATCTTCATCTGGATCTAGATCATCACCCAATCTGGATCATCATCACTAGATCTGGATCATCAATCGAACTAGATCATCTCTAGAGCATCATCACTAGATCTAGATCATCCCTTGATTTGGATCATCACTGCTGGATCATCATCACTGGATCATCATGGGTGCTATCTCATGATTCTTCTCATCATAGGAAGTCCTATAGAGCCAACCCTTTTTCATGCTGGTTGTAGTCCTAGCCTCCATGTAGGTTTTCTTCCTGCACTTATATCTGAACCTAAGTCAGAATGGCCCACCTAGCACTTATATCTGATCATGTAGGAACCAATCCTATAATCATATCCAAATGGTATGCCCAACAATCACATCTGACCATGTGGGAACACATCCCACAACCCTATTAGAAAGGCCCATCACTCACATCTGACAACCAATGTCGGAAAGGCTCAGCACTTACACTTTGCCATGCGAGGAACTAATCCTCCATGCTGAAAGGCTCTGCACTTACATATGACAACCAATGTCAGAAAGGCTCAACACTTATATTTGACCATGCAAGGAACCAATCCTTCATGCCGAAAGGGATCTACACTTACATCTGACAACCAATTTTAGAAGGGCTTTGCACTCACATCTGATCATGTAGGAACCAATCCTATAGTCACATCAGAATGGCCCTCAGTCCCAGACTGAGATTTCTTGGTAACTGACCAGGTGCCTCCATTCCAAGAATGGAATTCAGTGCTTATATCTGATCATGTAGGAACCAATCCTACACTCACATCAGAATGGCTCAACACTCACATCTGACATGGAAGGAACCAATCCTCTCACCATGACATAGTGGGCCAGCCCTTACATCTGACCATGGAAGGAACCAATCCTCTCACCATGTCAGAATGGCTCTAGGTCTCGTCATTTCCCATTGGAGGGAACCTTGATCTATAGAACACCAAGCTTCTCCCTGAAGTACTCAAAATTCACCCTAGCCAATGGCTTTGTCAACACATTAGCTATCTGTTCGTCCGTCACAACATAATGGAGCTTCACTGCTCCCCTCTGCACCATATCCTTGATATAATGATACTTGATATTGATATGCTTTGACTTGTCATGGAACATCGGGTTCTTCGACAACTTCACACAACTCTGGTTGTCACAATGTATACAAGTAGCATCCATCTGGAGATCAAATAAATAAGAAAGTAGCTTCCTCAGCCATACTACCTCACAACTAGATGAACAAGCTATGACATACTCTGCTTCAGCTATACTCAGCACCACATAGGATTGCGTCCTGCTAAACCAAGAGATCACACTTGATCCCATACTGAAGAAACACCCTGAAGTGCTCTTCCTATCGATGGCACTGCCTGCCCAATTTGAATTAACATAACCCTCCAGGTTAATCTTTTGATTCGCCTCATACTTGAGCCCATAATAAATTGTACCCCTCAGGTACCTCAGAACATGCTTTACAAAAATCAAGTGAACATGTCTCGAATCTGTCAGAAACTGGCTCAAGGTGTTCATAGCAAAGCAAATATCTGGTCTCGTGTTTGTCAAGTACATCAAGGACCCACTCATATGATGATACATCATAGAATCAACCGATTTT
>LPNX010129769.1:289163-304301 GCA_001517045.1 Pseudotsuga menziesii | reverse complement strand
GTGTGGTCATGGCCTTGCAGTCCATCATCCCAAACCTCTTCAGGATCTCTATTGCATACTTCCCTTGTCTGAGGGAGATTCCATCCGCATTCTGCCACACCTCCATGCCTAGAAAATAGTGCATCATACCCAAGTCCTTCATTTCTAACTCGGCAACAAACTTTCTCTTTGTATCAGCAATCAAACCATCCATACCTGTTACAAACAGATCATCTACATACAGTAGGAGCATCACTGGGTTTCCATATTCAACCTTATAGTAAAGGTTGGAATCTACTTTACTCTTGGTAAAACCAAAACTGGATAGAAAGCCATCAATTCTATCGTACCATGTCCTGGGTGCCTATTTCAAACTGTACAGGGATTTCTTCAATCTACACACATGAGATGCACTGTCATGTGTCTCAAAACCAAGTGGCTGCTCTACATACACTTCCTCTTCCACTATATGTCAAAACCCCAAATTTTCACAAAAAATTAAAATTTTGAGATAACAGTAAATTCTAAGCCCTGCGGTCTACTAACAGCTAACGATTTGTAAATAAAAGAAACAGTCAAGTAATTAGTTTCACTAAATCTTAATTATAATAACTTAATAGTTCATTTTTGTAACAAGACTAAAGTCTTCTTGCGTGCTGTTATATTTTAGTTTACTGATAAGTCTTTTCATTTCAAGTAGGTGGAATCTACTTTTGAATCCAGGGCTTACTTAGCACTCATGCTAACGCAGATGAATATTGATTCTTAAAGATTTATAGGTATGATTGAACGAGTACATATTAAAATTTCTTTAAAGTGTCATCAATATATTATTTGCAATTTAAAATCTTAGTAATTAAGCTGCTGAACTCTAGACAGCCCCTGTAAGGTAAAACCATTTGGCTTCCTTCATTTTTTCTAGTAGACATGTTTAGAAGTAAGTAATGACAGTAAAATAAGTTTGCGACTCTAAGCATTAGAATCTCAGTTACAAAGCATTTCTACTTTAGTCTATGAAATTGTAATGTTATAATGATTGTTATTGTCAGTATTTATGCAATAGTACATTGTCTTGTCTGTGTAATCATTAACCCACATTTTGCTTCTGCAAGATAAATTACAACATGTTATCCTTTGGACAGTATAAATTCGATTGTGCAAACTACAACCCATCACGTCTTTCTACATGAGATCATGGTTACCTATATTTTATTTCCATGTCGAACCCTATGGTTCTAGTAATTTTTGGATTCAATAGGGTCATTCCTATTCTAGTTATCATGTTTAGTTCTCTAATTACTTTACTATCCATTAGACATAGTAAAACGAGAATAAGAACCAAGTTGAGTCATACCCCAAAAATCCATCAAAGTATTGTCGCTTGAACTATGTAACAAAATTTCATAATAATGTTCTTACCTTCAGTTTTGCACTACTTCAAAGTTCTGGTACTAATTGAGTTATTAGTTCATGAAAGTCTTATAGATATGCATAATCTATTTGTTCAATAGACATTCAGTCTATAATTAGTCTGTGATTATAAATGTATTTTAAACTAGAGTTGATAATCCTTTGCACTATTACATTATGCCATTTATAAAATTCTGACTTGTAATATTGTTATTACAAAAAATATACTATGTATAAACTATAGTATATATTTTGCTACTAGGGAAAACTATAGTTGTTTAATATCTAGCATGAACTCTCCCACATACACATTTGATCTCTTAACTATCGTGTATACCTAAAACATTGATCTATAAACAATACATGAATTATTTGATTTCTATCAAATACATAAAACAATGTTTAGAGGAAGGATATGTAACTCTTTAAACCACAATTGCGATGCTGTAAAATAATAACATAAGGTTCATAATGGATTTAGTCTTATGCATGAATGACTATTGGGTTTTAGCGAAGGTTTATAAGTAACATTTCTTGAAGGGTCAACGTAACCATAAACATGGATATTATACTATCATATGATAATGTGCAAATGATTAATGATTTGGATGGCGAATTATTGGTTTAACATTAAAGTTTTACTCAATGCTCCAGTGATAAAATAATCGGATTCTTGTTTTACACAGGCACTATATAACATGACCCTCTTTGCATGGTTTGATTTGTTTGCTACGTGGTTGTTTCTTGTCCATGCATGGGAGATATAAAACATTGCCGAAACCTAACCATTATCATTTCCATCCCGCAGTTTTCGCTGGCTCTAGGGTTGCTTTGCTTGTCTTCCATGGTAGCCATCATTCCTCCTCATTCTCGTTGTCTTGTGCCTTGGTTCCATGCTACATTTGTCATTAGTGCATGGTTTTAGAAGCCATTCCCACTGGCTTGGATCTTGGTCTACGACTTGTGGAGATTACTACTGCTCGTGACTTGCTGTCTGTGTAGTTCTCCTTTCGTTGTCTTCATAGCTTACAGTATACTTCAGTTACCTGTTATTGTTCTCATGGATCTCCAATGTGTGAGGTATTTACCTTGCAAAATGTTGGGTCTTCGTTTGCACAGCCTGTAGGTGATAGTGCTTCATTGAGGCTACTCATCGTTCTCTTCTGACAGGTAAATAATACTTTGAGTTCAATTACTTCGTTGCCAAATTTAATTTGTTGTTACAGTAGTTTGTATTGGTATATTCAATTGATAGTGGTTTGTTACCTTGCTTACAAGTGCTCGTCGCTATAAAGCTTGTACAATGAGAAATAGATAGTCCCCTACAAAGGCCGTGCCTCATGGTTCGTTTTCGGGTAAGCCCCGTGGTCCAAATGTTGGATTTTTCACTCTACTAGTGTTAGGGTGGTCGATGGACTCGCCCAGGGTTTTGGAAAACCCCCCCTTGACTCGCCACGAGCTATGTTGTTATGTTATTGTTATTGTTTCTACAGGCTATTGTTGTAAAACTTAGAATCAAACCCTCGCTAGGGTAGACTCGGTTTATCTGAGCACTGCGCTTAGTTGAATTTTGGATTTCATGGTCGGGTTGAAGTTTGTAGTTTTTTTTAATGACAGTGCTGTCAGTATACTTGTTTGGTTTAACATATGTTTTACATTACACTTTGTGTAAAAATTTATTGTTTTACCCTTCTTGAATGTAATGAAGTTTATACTCTGTTTGAGTACTCTGTAAGGGTTTATAAATAAAAACTTAAGGCTGATACTTACCACCGTAACTTAATTCTTGCTTGTTTTGATTGGAGTTATAAACTAGGGTTTGACTTGTAAAAACCCTCGTTTGATATAAATTATTCTTGTTATAATAATTATACAGTTTTTCTATTTGTCCTTAAAGGACTATGAGTAGATTATTATTTGTCCTTCAAACGACTGTGAGTAAATTATATTAACCTGATTATTAATGGTTACATAATTTATGTAAATTAGGTTTTAATGTTTTGGTACTTGTAAATGTAATAATTTTAAGGGTTTTAACCCTGAAATTTATTTCTATAGATGCATGCTGTTAGTAAAAGAAAAACATCGTTTCTTTTATAAATACATTTATACATGTTGATCAGTAATGTAATTCATTTCTGTGTATAAAATTTTTAGTTGGTTCTTTAATAGTTTTAAAATAACTATCTTATGTTTAACCTAGGTTACTACAGTATATAAAAATATAAATAGATTACGCTCAGAATATGAGCTAGGGTTTATCCTATTTAACTTTTATAGAGTATTAATTCCTGTATTGTTATTTTGTTAAATCGATTGCTGTCACACAGTTTTCTTTAGTTTGTTTTAAAGAATTATTAATTTATAAACATCACTGTTTATTGTTAATAATATTATTATCTATATTAATAATATTATTATTTATGAATAATGTATCCTCTTAAGTTTATGTTGGTATTTATATATATATTAAATAAGACTGAGAGAAGTCTATAGTATTCGTGTTTATTTAATAAAATTATCTCTGTAAGCTTGCTAAAAGAAAAGAAGAACTTTCCTACATGTCAATACTCTTTACATCTATAGTGTCTGTAAGTGTATAAGGATAGTTTCTTATTAATAATAACTTAAGCATAGGTTGCTACTATCCTTTAGTTATTAATACTAAGAAAAGAATACTGTAATATTTATCAAGTTCTTATTTAGAGTTTAGATAGTTGCAAGTAAATTAGTTAGCACTAATGGAAAAGAGATAAACTAACCGTATTATTTTTACATCTTTTCTTAACATAAATGGTAAATTTCAACTGATAATACTAGTTCTTCTATTTCAGTATAAATGTACAGTTTATAGAATTAGATACTGTGTAGAAGAATGAATTATATGCTTAAACATACTATTGTTAGTAAGTAACCTGACTCTTGTTTCTTTTCTGATATTTTAAATACTCAGTCTAGTTCTACCAATAACTCTATGAACAGATTAATAATCTTTATGTAAAAATAACTATCTACTGAAAGAAAACATTTCAATACTCAGAAAAACATAAGTATTCTATTCATTCATATTCCTATCATACTTCATTCATTTAAAAACACTACCTGTGCTAGATTACGATCTGGATTACTCTGCATGGGGAAAAACACAGGTAGGATTTATCTTTCATCAAAGTACAGATTCAGCCTTGAAACAACTAAGAGATTTCAACTTAACAATTTATAGCATAACATATAATCATTCATTATTTGTTCACACACAGATATAAACTATAACCCAGAAATTAAAAGATAATGGAACCTATTGTTAAAGTTGGATGACAACATCAATGGGAGGCCGTTCCTCCCTACCAACTACTGGAGAGCGCTCAAACAGTGACTTCTCAGGACCATCGAGACTGTTCTGGTCTCCTTGGCTAGAAATAGGTGGAGCAAATAACAAAGTACTAGTCCTTAGACTTAATACCAACTCTGCACACTGCAGCAAGATCTTTCAGTTGCAAGGCTGTACTAGATCACCTTCCTGCAGTTTACCCCTCAAACACCTTCCTCAAAATTTCCCTTCCTAATGAATTCCTTGAGGTGCATTCACCTGAATGATTCTTCTCCTGGAATGAGCAACCTCAACTCTCTACATTGGGTACTTTTGTTAAGATTTTCTAGGTTTTTTTGGGTTAGTTGTCATTAATTGAGCCACTTGATCTGATCCCACTTTCTTGGGGGATCATGACCCCAAATGTAGGGATGTTTCCACCTACAACATAGGAAGTATTTGAGGATAATGCCACTTGTCTATTTTCTCTCCATGTAGTCTCCTCCACCAACTTGACCAGTAACACTATTTTTAACATCTCTCCCAAGCTGTTGTCTCCACTTTTATTTATTTAAAATTAAAATATTCAGAATTACGTTCCACATATTTGACTCTGCTGAGTCATCAGTTTCAACTTAACATTAAATTTAACATAATGTCTTGGAATAAAATCAAAATAAGATAACATTATTTTACAAAATTGGGGCATGTGACATACACACTGCCTTAGAATATAACATCATCCTTGATGTTATTTATTCTTCATCCTTCGAAGTCCCCTGGAACAGAATTGGATATGCATCTCACATTTTACTTTCCAATCCCTAGGTGGCTTCCTCTGGACTAAGGTGCTTCCATTGCACCTTCACGTGTCCAATGGTGCGGTTCCGAAGTGTAATTTCCCTCCTCTCGAGGATACAGTTCATTTCCACCAGAAATTCTCGTTCTGGTTCCACCTGTACAACATTCTAGTTAACAACATGAGTAGCATCATGAACATATTTCTTTAAAACGAAAATGTGAAAAAAATTATGTACTCTTAAGTTAGGTGGTAATGCTAATTGATAAGCTACTTGTCCAATCCTAGACATAATTTCAAATAGGACACAGTAACGAGGTGCCAATTTCGCACAACTCCCCAATCTTAGAGAGCTCTTTTTGGGCCTTACCTTAATGAACACATGTTCACCTACCTGAAACTTCTTTGGAGTTATTTTTAAGTTTGCTTGACTTTTCGGACGATCCTGTGCCACTTTCAGATTTCCCTGCACTTGTTTCACAATTTCTTCCATTTCTTTCAACAGTTCTGGACCTAATACCAATCTATCTATTGGATTACTCAAAGAGATAGGAGTATTACATTTCCTTCCATATAAAATTTCAAATGGACTAAATCTAGCTGATGTTTGATAATTATTATTATAAGTAAATTCTACTAGATGTAAATAGTCCTCCCATTTACCAAGCTGGTCTTTCACATACATTCTTAATAGATCTTCCAGTACCTGATTTACCCTTTCAGTTTGTCCGTCTGTCTGAGGATGGAAAGAAGTATTGAAATTTAATGTAGTGTTTAACCCTTTAAATAAGGACCTCCAAAAGTTTCCTGTAAACTTAGGATCTCTATCTGAGATTATGACTTTTGGGACTCCATGCAAGCGAAAAATCTGTTTTAGAAAAATATCAGCTATGTTGGCAGCTTTATAAGTAGTTTTAACAGGTATAAAGAGAGCTGATTTGCTTAACTTATCAACTACTACCATAATAAAATCATTCTGATTTTGATTTCTAGGCAGTCCAGTAATAAAATCTAGACTAATATCCTCCCATTTCTAGCTAGGGATAGGTAAAGGCTGTAGCAAACCAGCTGGGTGTTGGTGTTCAGTTTTTACCTGTTGACATTATAAACATCTTGCAATATATTCAGCTACTTCAGTTTTCATATTTGGCTAGAAATACTCTTTTCTTAACATGGTTATAGTCTTTTGATAACCTGGATGACCTGAATATGGTGTTTTATGGATTTCATCTAGAATTAACAGCTTAACCTTAGGTACATTAGGTACATACAGTTTATCTTTATACAGTAAAAATTCTTTTTCATTTAAACTGTAACCTTTTATTAATTTTTATGTTGGGTTTTCCTTGGCTTTAGCTTGCAAATTCTGGTAAATTTCATATTGTTTTATTCCTTCTTTAAGCTGTTCATCTAAGTATGAAACATAAGTACTGATTGTTGTTGCAAAATTTAGCCTTGCGTTCCTACTTAATGCATCAACAACTTTATTTTCTTTACCTTTTATATGCTAGATTTCAAAATCATACTCGCTTAAGAAAGCTAACCATCTAGCTTGTCTAGCATTTAAATTAGGCTGATCTAAAAGATACTTCAATCCTTTATTATCAGTCATTAAAACAAATTTTCTACCAATTAGGTGATGTTGCCACATCTTTAAGGAATTTATTACAGCTGCTAGTTCCAGATCATATGTTGCGTAATTATTTTTGTGAACTTTTAACTTTCTAGACTCATAGGAAATAACATGCCCTTCTTGAGTCAGAACACCACCTAAGCCATCATTACAGGCATCTGTGCACACTATAAATTCTTTATTAGGATCTGCTATTCTTAAAATGGGTTCATTGGTTAACAAATTTTTTAACTTTTTAAAGCTTTCCTCACATTTTTTATTCCAGTAGAACTTCTTTTCTTTCTTCTGCAAGGAAGTTATCGGATTTGCTATCCTTGAAAAGCCTTCAATGAACCTCCGGTAGTAACCAGAAATTCTCATGAAAGACCTAAAATCCATCACATCCTTAGGAACTGACCAATCTTCGATTTCCTGTATCTTTTCAGGATCTACGAAAATTCCTTCCTTGGTCACTACATGACTGAAATACTGAATCTTATCCTTGAACAAGTCACACTTACTAAACTTTACGAAGAGTTGATGTTCTTGCAACTCTTGCAAAATAATTTTTAAATGTTCTTTATGTTCTTCTTCAGTTTTTGAATAGATTAGAATGTCGTCGATAAACATGACCACAAACTTATCTAAATACTTATGCATTATGTTGTTCATTAAACTCATGAAGATAGCTGGGGCGTTATTAAGCCCGAATGGAATTACAACAAATTCGTAATGACCATATCTTGTTCTGAAAGCTATCTTAAAGATGTCCTCATCTTGAATGCTCACTTGATGATACCCCGAACTTAAATATATTTTTGAAAACACTGTGGCTCCACGTATTTGATCAAACATATCATCTATGCAGGGCAATGGATATCGATTTTTGATGGTCATCTTGTTTAACTAACGGTAATCTATGCAAAGTCGCATAGTTCCATCCTTCTTCTTAACGAGGATGACAGGTGCCCCCCAGGGAGACACACTTGGTCGAATATACTTTTTATTGATTAACTCTTTTGATTGTGATTTTAATTCATTAAGTTCTAATATGTTCATTCGATAAGGGGCCTTTGAGCTAGGTACTACACCCTGTACCAACTCAAGGGTGAAATCCAATTCCCTTTTCGGAGGTCATCCCAGAATTTATTCTGGAAATACATCAACATATTCTTTTAACACTGGTATGTCTTCTACTTTTAAATTATCTATTTTAATTTTTCTTTCCTCATCTGTAATTGTTACTGCGTAAGCTTTATATCCTTTTCTAACAACTCTTTTAAGTTGTAAAGCAGAAATCTACCTTACAATAGTTTTTCTAGGAATACCTTTAACACTTATTGGTTTTTCATAACTGTTTACGCATGTGAAAGTTTTATCATAATAGTTTAGAATTACTCTATTTTGTTCTAACTAGTCCATACCAATCAGCAAATCATAAGAGCCAAGTGGCAAAACATTAAGTTTAACAACAGTTTCAAATTTAGCCATAAGTAAAGCACATTCTTTCACAAAACAAGTTACTTTTCTTTTAGCACCAGTGGCTAACTGAACTAACCATGAATTCTCAAACTTATCAACATATAACTTACATTTTTCCACTATATGAGGTGCAATATAACTGAGTCTAGCTCCTGGATCAATTAAAATAGTTACAGGGGTCTGATTTATCATACCTTCTACTTCCACCATGGAAGTCTGATATTCAGCTTGTTGGTTCTCCAAGGCTGTGTTGATTCTGGGCATGCTCCTTGCTAGTTCCCCAATGGTCATCTCTTCCCGTATAGCATGAATGTTGCTAACAATTTTCTTCCTATTTGGACAGACTGAAGCATAGTGTGGGCCATTACATTCCCAGCACTTGACAGGATCTTTACGCTCAAAATTCTTGGTAAAGTTTCCATGATTATTTGCAGTTTCCTTACCTTTAGAATTGTTCTGATTGTTAGGTGTACTGTTCCTATTTCCTTGGAAATTCTTGTTATTAGAATAGTTTTTGGCCTTATTTTTCTTAAAAATTTTTGTTAGGCACAAAATCCTTCTTCTTAGATTTAAACTGATTATTATTTTTCTTAGCCTTTTAGTTGACCAGGCTTTCTTTCTTCTGATTCTGCTCAAAACAAAAGTTATCCTTCCTCATAGCTTCCTCCAAGTCTTTGCTTTATCATATTCAATTCTATCTTTAATATGATATGGTAGACAGCTAAGGAATCGTTGTACCTTTGGTTTCTCATCTACAAGGTAGGGTACATACCTAAGTAGACTTAAGAAATTACTGTTCAGATCCTTCATTGTCATTGAACCTAACTTCAGTTCATAAAAATCTTTAGTTCTCTCCTCATAATACTACTGAGACAAGAATTTATTTTTAAAATACCTCTTAAAGATACTCCAGTTAACTTCTTTCTCTTTTATACCCTTAACTCTCTTCAAGTCCTGCCACCAAATGTCAGCCTTTCCTGAGAGGTTATATATAGCCATCCTAGCCTTTAACTGGTTAGAATATTTATATATTTGGAAGTACTTCTTCATCTCGGATAACCAGGATTCAGCTTCCTCCCTCTTCTCAGTCTCTCCATTAAAAGCTGGTGGTTTTATCTTTTTGAATTCCCCAGAAATTTCCTCATAAGGTTTGTATTTCCTCTTCTTAGCATATAGATTATCATCACTACTGTCACTAGTAGTATGATAATTTTGTTCACCAAAAACTTCAGACGACGAACTACTTTCAGTTTTTGTATTCTTCATCCTTTTTAAATTTTCGTTGATGACTGACATCTTCATATTCTGTCCTTCTACCCCTACTCTCAGTTTGAAACTTTTCAATTAGGATCTGATTCAGCTCTTCTTGAGCCCTCATAATCCTTTCATTATCTCGCTTTACAGACTCCATTTCAGTGTTTAAGTCTTTTACAATTTGTAACAATGTTGAGGAATTGGTAGTTAAATCCTTTGGTATATAATCTCTCGGTAAATTCCCTATTTCAGTAGTTGGAGACTCCTCCTATGCATACTATTCCATCCCTTCCATACCTGCTTGTTAAAATTCAGAAAAAACAATTCTCTGTGGAATAAGATTTTAAAATAAAATACATCAGCATAATAATTTAATTTATTGTTTTACGAAAGCTAGTTGGGCTTCATCAAGGCCTAGTATTTGAACCTTGTGCTCTGATACCACATGTCAAAACCCCAAATTTTCACAAAAATTTAAAATTTTGACATAACAGTAAATGCTAAACCCTGCGGTCTACTAACAACTAATGGTTTGTAAATAAAAGAAACAGTCAAGTAATTAGTTTCACTAAATATTAATTATAATAACTTAACAGTTCAGTTTTGTAACAATATTAAAGTCTTCTTGCATGCTGTTATATTTTAGTTTACTGATGAGTCTTTTCATTTCAAGTAGGTGGAATCTACTTTTGAATCTAGGGATTACTTAGCAATCGTGCTAATGCAGATGAATACTGATTCTTATAGGTTTACAGGTATGATCGAACGAGTACATATTAAAAGTTCTTTAAAGTGTCAACAATATTTTATTTGCAATTTAAAAGCTTAGTAATTAAACTGCTGAACTCTAGACATCCCCTGTAAGGTAAAACCATTTGGCTTCCTTCAATTTTTCTAGTAGATATGTTCAGAAGTAAGTAACGACAGTAAAATAATTTTGCGACTCTAAGCATTAGAATCTCAGTACAAAGTATTTCTACTTTAGACTATGAAATTGTAATGTTATAATGATTGTTATTGTCAGTATTTATGCAATAGTACATTATCTTGTCTGTGTAATCATTGACCCACATTTTTCTTCTGTAAGATAACTTACAGCCTGTTATCCTTTGGAGAGTATAACTTTGATTATGCAAACTACAAACCATCATGTCTTTCTACATGAGATCATGGTTACCTATATTTTATTTCCATGTCGAACCCTATGGTTCTAGTAATTTCTGGATTCAATAGAGTCATTCCTATTCTAGTTATCATGTTTAGTTCTCTAATTACTTTACTATCCATTAGACATAGTAAAATGAGAATAAGAACCAAGTTGAGTCATACCCCAAAATCCATTAAAGTATTGTCGCTTGAACTATGTAACAAAATTTCATAATAATGTTCTTACCTTTAGTTTTGTACTACTTCAAAGTTCTGGTACTAATTGAGTTATTAGTTCATGTAAGTCTTATAGATATGCACAATCTATTTGTTCAATAGACATTCAGTTTATAATTAGTCTGTGATTATAAACATATTTTAAACTAGAGTTGATAATCCTTTGCACTATTACATTATGCCATTTATAAAATTATGACTTGTAATATTGTTATTACAAAAGATCTACTATGTATAAACTATAGTTTATGTTTTGGTACTAGGGAAAACTATAGTTGTTTAATATCTAGCATGAACTCTCCCATATACACATTTGATCTCTTAACTATTGTGTATACCTAAAACATTGATCTATAAACATTACATGAATTATTTTATTTCTATCAAATACATAAAACAATGTTTAGAGGAAGGATATGCAACTCTTTAAACCGCAATTGCGATGCTGGAAAAGAATAACATAAGGTTCATAGTGGATTTAGTCTTATGCATGAATGACTATTGGGTTTTAACGAAGGTTTATAAGTAACATTTCTTGAAGGGTCAACGTAACCATAAACATGGATATTATACTATCATATGATAATGTGCAAATGATTAATGATTTGGATGGCGAATTATTGGTTTAACATTAAAGTTTTACTCCATGCTCTAATGATCAAATAATTGGATTCTTTTTTTACGCAGGCACTATAGAACATGACCCTCTTTGCATGGTTTGATTTGTTTTCTATGTGGTCGTTTCCTGTCCATGCATGGGAGATATAAAATACCACCGAAAGCTAACCATTATCATTTCCATCCCGCATTTTTCGCTGGCTCTAGGGTTGCTTTGCTTGGCTTCCATGGCTGTCGTCATTCCTCCTCATTCTGGTTGTCTTGTGCCTTGGTTCCATGCTGTGTTTGTCATTATTGCATGGTTTTAGAAGCCATTCCCACTGGATTGGTTCTCGGTCTGTGACTTGTGGAGATTACTACTGCTCGTGACTTGTTGTTTGTGTAGTTCTCCTTTCGCTATCTTCGTAGCTTACAGTATACATCAGTTACCTGTTACTATTCTCGTGGCTCTTCAATGTGTGAAGTATTTACCTTGCAGGCTATTGGGTCTTTGTTTGCACAGCCTCTAGGTGACAGTGCTTTGTTGAGTCTACTCGTCGTTCTCTTCTGATAGGTAAATAATGCTTTGAGTTCAATTACTTCATTGCCAAATTTACTTTGTTGTTACAGTAGTTTGTATTGGTATATTTAACTGACAGTGGTTTGTTACCTTTCTTGCTGTTGAAATATTGTAACTTCGAAGAATATTCTATATGTATATTTTGTGGTCCCCAATGGTCCTATCGGGAGAACCACTTGTATTATCTTGTACCCCGATGCTTCTAATAGGAAGAACTAATAAGAGTCATGAGGTTGTCCCCTCAAATTGTAAAGGTGGGTCATTAGCACCCCAGTGTGGTTACTTGAGCCTACATGTGTAACTCGATCCTACATGACTAACTCGAGCCTATATGTCAGGTGAGTTAATTGAAGTTGATAGGTATAACTCCTGATTCAATTCTATTCATGGCTAAAAAAATTATTTATACATTACAATGACTCTTGGGATTACACATCCGAGAGTCTTTTCATCTTCCTATTATTTACACTAACGTATAATCCTGACGGATTATATTCCAACAATCCGCCCCTTAATCCGAAGGGGTGTTAGTAAGTCCTGGCATGTTTTTGAATCTTTCAAACTTTTCTCGTCCAAGTGCCTTGGTGAAGATGTCTGCAACTTGATCATTTGTGGAACAATGTCAAAGATGGACTGTCTTGGCCTCTACATGATGTCGAATCAAATGATACTTTGTGTTGATGTGTTTGGTTCGATCATGGAATCTGGGATTCTTAGCCAACTTGATTGTAGAAGTATTGTTGATCAATAATGGAGTGGAGTTATCTTGTTTTTCTTACAAATCTTCAAGTATCTTCCTGAGCCATACTATTTCTTTCGTTGCTTCAGCTGCAGCCACATATTCTGCTTCTGTTGTTGAATCTGCCGGAACTGACTGTTTGCGTGATCTCCATGAGACAGATGCTGATCCAAGACTCATAGTGTATCTAGAAAATGATACTCCTGTCTCCTTATCGCCATCAAAATCTGAGTCTGAGTACCCAATAAGTTTGAAGTCATCCACTTTAGAGTACTTGAGTCCAACGTCTTGAGTCCCCTTCAAGTATCTTAGAACTCTTTTTGCAGCTGACCAGTGTCCTTCACAAGGTTTATGCATGAACCTTGAAAGTATGCCAACAACATAAGAAATATCTGGTCTAGTTGTTGTAAGGTAGATAAGACTTCCTACAAGTTGTCGATACTTGGTCCCATCCTCAAATTCTTTTCCTTCGCTTGATGTGAGCTTCATTTTCTGTTCCATTGGAGTAGAGATAGGGTTGCATTCTTTCATGCAAAATTTGTTTTGTAGTTCTCCAACATATTTTTTCTGAGATAGGAATATGTACTTAGGATGTTGAGTGACTTCAATTCATAAGTAATAGTGGAGATGTCCCATATCTGTCATTTCAAAGATCTTTTTCAAATATTTCTTTATGGATGCTATATAGCTCTCATTGTTCCCTGTCATTAAAAGATCATCTACGTACACCACAAGATACACAACAGATCTTCCAACTTTCTTTATAAACAGTGTTGCATCATCAAGATCAAAATATTCAAAATTTAACTTCAAAAGATGCTCGATTAACTTTTCTTACCATGCGCGAGGCGCTTGTTTTAGGCCATACAAGGATTTGACAAGCTTGCATACCTTTTGTTCTTTTCCTTTCACAACAAAGCCTTCTGGTTGAGACATGAAGACATTCTATTTCAAGTCTCCATTCAAGAAAGCAGTCTTCCCATCCATCTGATGAACTTTCCACACTTTCTGAGCAGCTAAAGATAGTAAGGTACAGATAGTAGCCCATCTTGCTGTAGTAGAAAATGTTTCTTCATAGTCAATTCCTTCTTTTTGTGCATATCCTTTTGCTACAAGCCTCGCTTTGTGCTTGTCAAGTGAGCCATATGATCTGTATTTGTTCTTGTACACCCACTTGCAGCCAATTGGTTTGGTTCCAACTGGAGGGTCAACCAGCTTCCAAGTTTCATTCTTCATGAGTGCATCATACTCATTCTGCATAGCTTCTTTCCACTCAACTCGAGTAGAAGCTTCTTCAAAGGAAGTTGGTTCAAAGTTAGCAGATGAATTAAATTCACAATCAAATGATACATCCATGTCATCACCTGAATTATCTGCTTCTCCTCCATCTTCATGTCTTTTTGAACTTCTCGTTCCCGTCTTTCCAACTTCATCCAGATGGACACTTTCAAGTGTCTTTGTGGCCCATTTAGGAATCTTTCGTGATGGTCCTGGTTGATCAGCTGGTGGTGCTTCATCATTGATTGAGAGTCTTCCAATTCTCTCAATCACATCATCCAGTTGAGTCTCTTGTTCAGGTGAAGTAGCAGGAACTTCTTCATGCGGGGGAGTTGGTGCTTCATATGGAAATTCCAAAGGTTGATCCATAATAGGAATCCCCCCTTCAAGGTTTGGAATTTCATATTCATTTTTAGAATATTTCTTTGGATGAGGATATTTCTCCAAATGATCAAGCTGTCTCTCAATGGACTGGTCATTTTTATTAGTTTCAAGAAAAATAACATCTCTGGAAATAACAAACTTCTTGTTTACCTCATCATACAGACGGTATGCCTTGGAGTATTCTTTGTACCCCAGGAAAATGCATTTTCTGCTTCGAGCACCAAGCTTGTTTCTTTACTCCTTTGGAATCAAGGCATAACAGGTGGAACCAAAAACTCTGAGATGCCTGACTGAAGGGAGATGGCCAAACCACATTTCATGTGGAGTCCTA
>LPNX010129769.1:267161-289127 GCA_001517045.1 Pseudotsuga menziesii | reverse complement strand
TTTCTCAAATAGGCTGCACATTTTACTGCATCACCCCAAAACATTAGTTTTACATTCTCAAAAAACATCATTGAGCGAACCATATTCATTATGGTTCTGTCCATTCTTTCTGCTACACCGTTTTGTTGAGGATTGTAGGGAACGGTAGTCTGATGTGCAATTCCATGTTGGTGAAGATAATCTTCAAAAGCATTTTAAGTGTATTCTTTCCCATTATCAGTATGAAGTGTACCAATTTTTTATTGTGCTTGTTTTTCTATCAATGCATGAAAGTCTTTGAATGTTTGAAATGCTTCTGCTTTTGTCTTTAAACAGTAAATCCAGCACATTCTTGAGTAGTCATCAACAAAGGTCATAAAATACTTATTCCCATTAGCAGAAGGAGTTGGCATTGGGCCACATAAATCAGAATGCACTAGTTCTAATTTGCTACTTGCTCTGAAATTAGATTCATGGAATGGCAGCTTACTGTGTTTCCCTAATATACATGCATCACATTTGTTCTTCTCTTTGGGAATGGTGGGAAAACCAAATACACCATTCTTTCTCAACAAATGAAGACTGTTATAATTCAAATGACCAAATCTTGCATGCCACAATAAAATTGATGAAAAATTACCTTCTCCATGTTGAGAGAGGTAGGCATAGTTCTGAACTCTTGCAGATGAACCATTTAGCTTCAGCAGCTTCCCATCTTCGTATCCAGTCATGATGACTTGGTTGTCAGAGGACTTTCTTATTTCTACGATTCCATCAAACATGTGGATGGAATGGCCTTGCTGTCGAATCTCCACCAAGGACAGCAGGCTTCTCTGCAACTCTGGAAGATAAAGAACATTCTTCAACAAGAAATCAGGGAATCCAGGCATCTTCAGTCGAATGGTTCCCATTCCCTTTGGTTTAAGACTTGACTTATCTGCAAAGTACACTATGCCATTTATTGTTTCATTAAGTTCTTCAAAACAGTATTTTCTAAAAGTCATGTGTGATGTTGCACCAGTATCAAGTAGCCAACAATCTTTGTAAGATGAAAGTGAAGTCATTTTATTAATACCAGGATTACAATGTGCAACAATACAATGAGCAGAATAAGAAGGTTTACTAGCATCTTGAGTTTTATTGTCATCTTTCTTCTGGTTATGTCTGTCTTTGATGGAGTCCCATGAAGCCCAACACTGATCTGATGTGTGTCCATTCTTTCCACAACTCTTGCACTACAAATATGATCTTTTGCTGGAGTTGTTTTTGAAGTTTCTTCTTCCTCTACCTTTCTTGCTGCTTTCTCCTTTGGGATGATCTTTGGACTGGTCTTTGGTGTGGTTCTTTGCTTTTTGAGCAAAGCAAAGTGATTCTACAGATGCTATAGATTGCATCTTCTGCAACTGCTAGTGTAATTTACAATAATGAACTTAATATGACAATGAGAATGAGATAATAGGAAAAAATAATAACCTTGCAGGTCTACAGTCTCTACCAAGGTGATTTACAATAAGTTCATTTACAGAGAAATTATGCTGTCAATAAGTTCATAAGCAAATAATTCACCATTGGTGATGGTGAGGGAAAGGCACAACTCTCAAAGAAACATAGGATTAGAATGCTTTCAATGCATATCCATGTAATTTTCTTTAGAGTGTTGTTTACATGGACAATTCAAATCTTCTTATGAAAAATTACAATAATACCTCAATACATTATCTTGGAACAAACTTGTAGCAGCACCCAGAGAAATGAGTTCTCAACACCTCTTGTAGTTACATACTCTTCTCACAGTCTTCTTGGTCATAGCAATGGTCTTTATATCAACTCATTCATAGAAATTCCCTTCACATCCAAAAGAAACAACGCCAGGTCTAGATGGACTCAAGACACATGCAGCTTCAAGAACTTGCAGCAGCAGAAAAATTGCACAATGGCAATATTCCCAATTGCACGAGCAGTCTCATATATCAACACCAACAAAACAACATATATCTTCCACAAGATTCTTCAATGTATGATATATATCAGTCACAACGCAATATATGATATATCAGTCACAACACAATATATGTATGATATATCAGTCACAACGCAATATATGTATGATATATCAGTATTCAATGCAATATATGTACGATATATCAGTCTTTAATGCACGCAGTATATCAGTCTTCAATGCATGCAATATATCAGTCACAATGTGTTCAATAAGAGCAGTCTCCACCGTACGTAGCAGTCTAGGGTAAATTTAGGGTTTTTGTATGCCAACAGTCACAATCTCAGCAAAATGTGTACCTTATTACCTTCACGAAAGTGAGAATTCATGATTCTTCAGCCTACAATTAACTTGCAGCAGCAGCATATCACGGCTTCAGGCATCAATAACTTGCAGCATATCTCGATCCTTGTATGAAGTCGCAGCACTCTTCAGAGAAGAAATAACTCTCCAACGCATACATTATTTATCCAGCGCATCAAAATAGCAGTCACAACTCATCAAATATACAACGATCATGCCGCATCATATACACAGCTTTCCACAGTGCATCAACATCCTCAAAATAGTCACACCAAGGGAGATCGCAGCCACACCAAGGGAGATCGCACTCACTCCATACTCACTGCACCTTGAGTGGACACAGCAAAGAAATCACAGCATTTCATATGCAGCATACATTATTTAACTTCATACGCAACATACATTATTTCAGCGAGGAAAATACTCGTGCAACAATCTTTACATAGTTTGGGTAATGGAATGAACCTTCACAACGCAAAACACAGCACACACAACACACAGTTCGCGAGATTAGGGTTTCCACCCTTTATGCAGTCTTCAACGTAATATTCAATAACAAGGCATCTTTCTTCTTGCAATGAACAGTCAAAACCATGAAGCAAACGGAGGAAGCATAGCATCTTTGGACCGTTTCATTCCTCAGTGCAGGTATGGGAGAGAATAACACATACATGAATGCGCAGAGGCTGGGAGAGGAGAAACACACACAGGCTGGCAGGATGGAGGTCTGGCAATGCACTGGCAAGCATACAGGCTGCCAGGACTGAAACTTAGCAGCAAGAGCTATGGCAGGTACCCGCTCTGATACCACTGATAGGTATAACTCCCGATTCAATTCTATTCATGGCTAAAACATTTATTTATACATTACATTGACTCTTGGGATTACACATCCGAGAGTCTTTTCATATTCCTATTATTTACACAAACGTATAATCCTGACGGATTATATTCCAATAGAATTGAATAGATGAATATAAATAGAGGTGTAGCTCTCCTCATTTGAGACACACTCTCACTTGTGTAGTGCATTAGTGGAGAAGAGAAGTAGTTGGAGAAGGAGGAGGATCAGGCTTTGATCTCCTTGCTGGTTTTATCTTTTATCTTTTTGGGGCATCTATATTGAGGAATATTTTGCTGGGTTTTTCCCTTTAGGGTTTTCCCAGAATAAATCTTTGTGTTCCTTTTGTATGGTTGTGCTTTTCTATCTTTCAGTGATCCTGTTTATATGCTTTTGTTATGAAAATGAAATTAAATACTGATGTCTTAGCTAAGCATATGAAAATTTAACATGGTATTAGAGCCACCCTGAAAGAAGAAATTGTGTAGCTATAGAAGCTAGGTCTTCTTAATTTTTGGTTCTCTCTCACAATCGATCAACAAAAGAAGGCTAGGCTGAATCTCCATTGAAGGGCGCATCTTTCTGTCGAAGCGGAATTCGATTTCGAGCATTTTCAGTTTTCGGTGCGGGAAATTAGGGCTTCTTGCAGAAGAGGAATTTTTGAGTGATCCAAACATAGGATTTATCTCCTCATCAAAATATAAGTTTATAGACCTAGATCAAGATTTTTGGTTGGGTGAAACTCCGGGAAAGTCAAACCCTAGTTTGACCCCGAGCTAGAAAATCCTAAATACTAAAACTGCTAAGTTTTGGTACTTTTGCTATATTCCGATATTGGAGAAGTATCAGGAGCTGAAAATTGTAGAGGATGAATATAAAATCCTGATGTACACTGTGTACAAAATTCAGCCTCATATTCACTATATTCGTGGAGATATGATCCCTCCAATTTAGGGTTCCAGCCTCTTCCAGAATTCATCCATAAACAGGACACCTGGGGAGAATTGTTGTAGCATGGGCTACAAAGGTCCAAATGTAATTCCTGAAGATGTTACATAAATAGCATGGAATTTAATTTCTTTGGTCCAAATTTATGAACCTGAAGATGAACCAGTGACACGTGGCATGCTGTACAACTGCACTGTTCTGAACAGTCCTGTAACAGGTCACCTTGGGAAAATGATCATAAATCCAAATTGGTGAAACCAATTTTGATGAAACTTGGTGCTATTGGATTAGGGACATACAAGGTTACCTCAGTGAGAAATTTCAGACACAGAGGAGCAGTAATTTAGGATATATCATAGAAACAGTAACATGCATTTCTACAGAAGAAATTAGAAAACTAGGGCTTCCTGTTCCGGGAGCTTCCCTCCACTGTTTTCAGAAAAGGAGTACATTGGACAGCTCCATTTGAAGAGATATATATTTTTATATAGTAATATCTGAAAGATTTAAAGTTTTTAAAGTTATGGTTTCTTTGACAAACCCTAGATCAGCCAGCTCTGGAAGCAGGACGAACACCTCAAATCGGTAAGATCTAATCTTTTGCTATTTACATTTGAGGTTCTCATTTCAAAATGATTTATCACATCAGCTTGATGATAATCTTTGTGAAGTTGAAAACTTCCAAGCATGGAAGTATTTTATCTCTCTGAAGAAAATGAATTGGACACCTACATGAGTAGAGAGGTTCCAGTTCTAGAGGGAGATGAGCCTCAAAGACTTACACAAGAAGAACTTGATCAAGGCCAAGAAGATCATTGTTGATTCAATCACAGATCAACTTATACCACAAGTTTCTTCCCTAAATACACCGAAGATGTCTGATTCCTTGATCAAGCTATTTGAAGATAAGAACTTAAATCAGAAGATGGATTTGAGAAAACAGTTGAAGAATGTGAAGATCCAGAATGCAGAACAACTTGAAGCGGTAGAAGAAGAAGTATGCAGAAGTGGTGATAGCCACCTTGAATGGCCTCCCAAGATCATGGGATTCATTCATGTGAATAATTTATGCTAAAAGTGAGTAATTACTTTCAGATTGACTAATAAGAAGAGAAGAATAATATGGGAGCAATTGAAGATCAAGCTCTCACCATTCAAAGAAGATCCCTCAAGCGATGAGGAAAATGAAAAACTCAATTCTTGAAGAACCTCTTATTCATCTTATCATTTGGATAAGAAATGATGATTTCATGAATGAAGAAGATGATAAAGCAGAATGATAAAGATGGATTCTACCCACGAAACAAATAAAAGATAAGTATTCAATTGCCATTTCATGATATTGTTTTTTATGCATTTGATTGTATTCAGTTGATGTGTTATGCATGATAGATTGTTTACATTAATACTACTAATATGCATGTGATGGGTAAGTAGCTAATGGAGCTATACAAATCTCCAGTTCTCTTATCAAACCTCTTTGTTGACATATTGGATTAGTGCACAATCTCAATGATGTCATGGTAGAGATGGAAGGCATCTAGAAAGTTTCTGTGAAATATGGATGAATGTTGTCTAGGATAAATAGTTGCATGATGCATAAGAATTTGTCGTTATGCATATGTTTTATGAAATAGTTCTAACCATGCAATTGGTGTATTTGAATTATAGGAAAGTTCCTATACAACCTCCTACAAAAAAAGAAGGACGAGACTTGTTCCGAAGAACAAGTGATGACAATTCAATAAACATGAATTTGAAGCTCCCAGGGTTAGAGACACCATGACGGAAGAAAGAGCTTCAGAGAGCGGTAGATCCACCTCAAAGGATGAAGACCACCATGGGTATGAGAGATAACTCAAGATGAAGAAAATAATTCTATAAAATAAACTATGATCAAAGAATAACAGTTGATCATGGGGAATGATGTATACGATGTGATTTCGAGACATAAAGGGAAGTACATAGTATCCTCCATATGGATCTACAAGAACAAGTGTACAAAGAAAGGTTCGTGATTTGCCTCAGAAAGAATAGACTACGACATGACATACTCTATTGACCAGTATATATCAAGTATAGAACCACCTGTACAGAATGAAGAAGGAAGATAATACTCCACTTCAGGGGGAGTGACTATAGAAGATATCTGAGTTTGACACGGTACGACATGATGGACAGCTTCTTGATGGATCAAGACTTTACCAAGAGTAAAGTGGGTTCCAACCTTCAAAGTTGAATGTAGAAGACTAGGATATGTTGATGATATGACAAGACGAACTCATGGAAGATGTTATGATGAAAGAATACTAGAATTATGTATGGGATATAGTTCCCAAAACAGAAGGAAAGAGTATTGTATCCTCCAAATGGATATACAAAATAGACCATGTAGCTGGCAGAAGTATTGAGAAGTATAAAGCAAGATTTGTGGCCAGAGGTTTCTTTTAGAAAAAGGGAATTAAAGTCTGAAGAGACACTTACTCCAGGAAGTAAGGTACGCTTCCTTCAGAACTATCATGGTAGTTTCTTCCATGGTGAAGTAAAGACAAGCCTTCCTTAATGGTATGATTGAGAAAGAGTTTTACATCGAATACTCATGAGGATTTGAAGTTGAAGCCAGATGGAATCATGTATGCAAGTTGAAGAAGGCCCTCTATGGCCTGAAGCAAGCCCCCAGAGCTTAGTATGGAAGAATAGATAGTTTCTTGTCGAGCATGGGATTTACCAAGAGTAAAGGTGATCCTAACCTTTATCTCAAGGTTGTAGAAGATGAACTTGTCATCCTGTTATTATATGTGGATGACCTATCCTTGACAGGAAATGAGAAACAGATCATGGAAAGCAAGAAGAAAGTAGCAGAAGAATTTGAGATGAAAGACCTTGGGTTAATGCATTATTTCCTAGGTCTGGAAGTATGGCAAAGTTCATAAGAAATATTTCTCAACCAGGGAAAGTATGTGGTAGAGATATTGAAGAGATTTAATATGTTTGAATGCAAATTCATGGCCACACCCATGGACTCCAACCTAAAGCTGTTAGCTGATGACTCATCAGAGTTAGTGGATATGACTCATTACAGACAGATCATTGGGTCATTGATGTACTTAACAAATACTATACTAGACATTTGTTTTGCTGTGAACACCTTAAGTCAATATCTTGTTCAACAAAGATGGTTTCACCTAGTAAATGCAAAGCATGTGATGAGATATCTGAAAGAGACTATAGACCTTGGTTTATATTATGATGGTAGCCATGAGTATATATTGTATGGCTACATAGATGCAGATTGGGCTGGAAGTATCTCAGATAGTAAAAGCACATTAGGTAGATGCTTTTGTTTGGGGTCTGCTATGAGTTCATGTTTTAGCAAGAAACAGTTCAGTGTTTCTCGTAGCATGGCTGAAGTAGAATACATAGCAGATTTCTCTACTAAGTTGTGAAGCCATATGGATTCGGAAGCTGATACCAGGTCTCTTTGAACTGAAGATGGATACTACATTGATTCTATGTGATAATGAGATTTGTGATAACAGAGAACCCTATGTTCCGTCGTAACACATAGAAATCCGGTATTTCTACATTCAAGATAAAGATGCAGATGATGATGTTTCAGTATTTACATACTGTAGATACAGATGATGGTGATTCAGTATTTCTATAATGAATATAGAGATGATGATGATTTCAGTATTCCCATACTGAAGATATAGATGATGTTTCAGTATTTACATACTATAGATGCAGATGATGGTGACCTGATGATGCTTTTAGTACTCACATACTGGAGATACATATGGTGATAGTTTAGTATTCACATACTGAATATGTAGATGAAGATGGTTTAGATGATGATGTGCTGACAAAGCCTCTGTCTCGGGTAAAGTTCAAACACTTTCTAGACAAGCTTGGTGTGGTTCAGAAAGACCTTTCTCGAAAGGGGGAGTAGTGATGTTGCAGTGGGATTTTATCATCCCTGGACACTTTCCCTAAAGTGACCCGGAGACCTCGGTCTTTGAGAATGAAGAGGGAATGTATCATCCCAGGACATATGTCCAGAAGTGATCCGATGACTTCGGTCATCGAGAATGTGGAGGGATTGTATCATCCTGGGACATTTGTCCAAAAGTGATCTGGTGACCTCGGTCCTTGAGAATGAAGAGGGATTGTATAATCCTGGTACATCTGTCCAAAATAGATCCGGTGACTTCGGTCTTCATGAATGTGGTGGGATTGCATCATCCCTGAGCTTCGATTCAAAATATATCTGGAGGTCTCGGCCCCTGTGAATGTGGTGGGATTGCATCATCCTTGAACTTCGGTTCAAAATGTATCCAGAAGTCTCGGCCCCCGTGAATGTGGTAGGATTGCATCATCCCTGAACTTCAGTTCAAAATGTATCCAGAGGTCTCGACCCCTGTGGAAGTGGTGGATTGCATCATCCATGAACCTCGGTTCAAAATTTATCTGGAGGTCTTGGCCCCCGTGAAAGTGGTGGATTGCATCATCCCTGAACCTCGGTTCAAAATGTATCCGAAGATCTCAGTCCCCGTGAATGTGGTAGGATTGTATCATCCTTGAATATCGGGTCATAATGGATCCAGTGACTTCGGTACTCAAGAACGTGTGTTGATCCCATAATTCCTAGAGGAAGGATTGTCTAAGTTCCACATATGTGTTGATCCTGTAATTCCAAAAGGGAGGATCATTAGTAACTCTGTAAAGACCTAAATCCCATAATTCTGAAAGGAAGGATCATTGACTTGATCCCGTAATTCCAATAGGAAGGATTGTCTGAGTTCCACAGATGTGTTGATCCCATAATTCTGAAAGGAAGGATCATTAGTAACTCTGTAAAGACCTAAATCCCGTAATTCCAAAAGGAAGGATCATTGATAGCTCCGTAAAAAATTGATCCTGTAATTCCAACAAGAAGGATTGTTTGAGTTCCAGAACTGTGTTGATCCCATAATTCCAAAAGGAAGGATAGTTAGTAACTCCGTAAAGACCTAAATCTTGTAATTCTGAAAGGAAGGATCATTGACTTGATCCCGTAATTCCAATAGGAAGGATTGTCTGAGTTCCACAGATGTGTTGATCCCATAATTTTGAAAGGAAGGATCGTTAGTAACTCTGTAGAGACCTAAATCCCGTAATTCCGACAGGAAGGATCGTCTGAGTACCATAGACATGTTGATCCCGTAATTCCAACAGGAAGGATTGTTTGAGTTCCACAACTGTGTTGATCCCATAATTCCAAAAGGAAGGGTCGTTAGTAACTTCGTAAAGACCTAAATCCTGTAATTCCAAAAGGAAGGATCATTGACTTGATCCCGTAATTCCAATAGGAAGGATTGTCTGAGTTCCATAGATGTGTTGATCCCATAATTATGAAAGGAAGGATCGTTAGTAACTCCATAAAGACCTAAATCCCGTAATTCCGATAGGAAGGATCGTCTGAGTACCACAGACATGTTGATCCCGTAATTCCGAAAGGAAGGATCATGTTGATGTTTTGATGATGATGATGATGATGCTTTGAGGATGTTGACGTTTTGATAATAATGATGTTTTGATGATGATGATGTTTTGATGATGATGTTTCTGATTGAAAGATCAGAGTATGATGATGATGATGTTCCTGATCAAAAGATCAGAGTATGATGAATATGATGTTGCTGATCAAAAGGACAAAGTACTGAAGATGATGTTGCTGATCTAAAGGTCAAAGTGCTGAAGATGATGTTGCTGATCGAAAGGTCAAAGTGCTGAAGATGATGCTGATCAAAAGGTCAAAGTGCTGAAGATGATGTTGCTGATTGAAAGGTCAAAGTGCTGAAGATGTTGCTGATCGAAGCAGTCAAAGTATTAATGATGATGAAGACTGAAGATTGAATATGAAGAATACATAATGTTGAAAAGATTCCAATTATTTATAGATGTGTTACCCTGATGATGCTGATGATGTCCTCTATCTCTCTCCTACTATTGTTGCTGTTGATGTTGTTGTAGAATACCCTTCTTGTTAAGGGGGAGTGTTGAAATATTGTAACTTTGAAGAATATTATATATGTATCTTTTGTGGTCCTCGATGGTCCTATTGGGAGAACCACTTGTATTATCTTTTACCCCGATGCTTCTAATCGAAAGAACTAATAAGAGTCATGAGGTTGTCCCCTCAAATTGTAAAGGTGGGTCATTAGCACCCCAATGTGGTTACTTGAGCCTACATGTGTAACTCGAGCCTACATGATTAGCTAGAGCCTACATGTCAGGTGAGTTAATTGAAGTGAATAGATGAATATAAATAGAGGTGTAGCTCTCCTCATTTGAGACACACTCTCACTTGTGTAGCGCATTAGTGGAGAAGAGAAGTAGCTGGGGAAGGAGGAGTATCAGGCTTTGATCTCCTTGCTGGTTTTATCTTTTATCTTTTTGGGGCATCTATATTGAGGAAGATTTTGCTGGGTTTTTCCCTTTAGGCTTTTGCCAGGATCAATCTTTGTGTTCCTTTTGTATGGTTGTGCTTGTCTATCTTTCAGTGATCCTGTTTATATGCTTTTTTTATGAAAATGAAATTAAATACTGGTTTCTTAGCTAAGCATATGAAAATTTAACACTTGCATGTGATCGCCACTGTAAAGCCTGTACAATGAGAAATAGACAGTCCCCTACAGAGGCTGTGGCTCATGGTTCGTTTTCGGGTAAGCCCCGGGGTCCAAATGTTGGATTTTTCACTCTACTAGTGTTAGGGTGGTCGATGGACTCGCCCAGGGTTTTGGAAAACCATCCCTCGACTCGCCACGAGTTATGTTGTTATGTTATTGTTTCTACAAGCTGTTGTTGTAAAACTTAGAATCAAACCCTCGCTAGGGTAGACTCGGTTTATTTGAGCACTGTTCTTAGTTGAAGTTTGGCTTTCACGGTCAGGTTGAAGTTTGTAGTTTTTGTAATGATAGTGCTGTCAGTAGACTTGTTTGGTTTAACATATGTTTTACATTACACTATGTGTAAAAAGTTAGGGTTTTACCCTTCTTGAATGTAATGAAGTTTATACTCTGTTTGAGTACTCTGTAAGGGTTTATAAATAAAAACTTAAGGCTGATACTTGCAGCAGTAACTTATATCTTGCTTGTTTTGATTGGAGTTATAAACTAGGGTTTGACTTGTAAAACCCCTCGTTTGATATAAATTATTCTTGTTATAATAATTATACAGTTTTTCTATTTGTTCTTAAGGACTGTGAGTAGATTATTATTTTTCCTTCAAAGGACTGTGAGTAAATTATATTAACCTGATTATTAATGGTTACATAATTTATGTAAATTAGGTTTTAATTTTTTGGTACTTGTAAATGTAATAATTTTAAGGGTTTTAACCTTGACATTTATTTCTATAGATGCATGCTGTTAATAAAAGAAAATCACCGTTTCTTTTATAAATACATTTATACATGTTGATCAGTAATGTAATTCATTTCTGTGTATAAAATTTTTAGTTGGTTCTTTTATAGTTTTAAAAGAACTATCTTATGTTTAACCTAGGTTACTACAGTATATAAAAATATAAATACATTATGCTTAGAATATGAGCTAGGGTTTATCCTATTTAACTTTTATACAGTATTAATTTTTGTAGTTTGTTAATTCGATTATTGTCACACAATTTTCTTCATTTTGTTTTAAAAAATGATTAATTTATAAACATCACTATTTATTGTTAATAATATTATTATCTATATTAATAATATTATTATCTATGAATAATGTATCCTCTTAAGTTCATGTTGGTATTTATATATATATTAAATAAGACTGAGAGCAGTCTATAGTAATTGTGTTTATTTAATAAAATTATCTCTGTAAGCTTGCTGAAAGAAAATAAGAACTTTCCCACCTGTCAATACTCTTTACATCTATATTGTTTATAAGTGTATAAGGACAGTTTCTTATTAATAATAACTTAAGCATAGGTTACTACTTTCCTTTAGTTATTTATACTAAGAAAAGAATACTGTAATATTTATCAAGTTCTTATTTAGAGTTCAGATAGTTGCAGGTAAATTAGTTAGCACTAATGGAAAAGAGATAAACTAACAGTATTATTTTTACATCTTTTCTTAACATAAATTGTAACTTTCAACTGATAATACTAGTTCTTCTATTTCAATATAAATGTATAGTTTATAGAAGTAGATATTGTGTAGAAGAATGAATTATATGCTTAAACATACTATTGTTAGTAAGCCTTATGATTCTTGTTTCTTTTTTGATATTTTAAATACTCAGTCTAGTTGTACCAATAACTCTACGAACAGATTAATAATCTTTCTGTAAAAATAACTATCTACTGAAAGAAAACATTTCAATACTCAAAAAAAATAAGTATTCTATTCATTCATATTCCTATCATACTTCATTCATTTAAACACACTACTTATGCTAGAGTACGATATGAATTACTCCAGATGGGGAAAAACATAGGTAGGATTTATCTTTCATCAAAGTACAAATTCAACCTTGAAAAAAATAAGAGATTTCAACTTAACAGTTTACAACATAACATATCATCATTCATTATTTGTTCACACACAGATATAAACTATAACACAGAAATTAAAAGATAATGGAACCTGTTTTTAAAGCTGGATGAAAACAGCAATGGGAGGTCATTCCTCACTACCAACTCCTAGAGAGCGCTCAAACAACGACTTCTCAAGACCCCCGAGCCTGTTCTGGTCTCCTTGGCTAGAACTAGGTCGAGCAAACAAAAAAGTACTAGTAGTGAGACTCAATACCAACTTTGCACACTGCAGCAAGATCTTTCAGCTGCTAGGCTGTACTAGATCACCTTCCTGTAGTTTACCCCTCAAACACCTTCCTCAAAATTTTCCTTCCCAATGAATTCATTGAAGTGCATTCACGTGAATGATTCTTCTCTTGGAATGAGCAGCCTTAGCTCTCTACATTGGGTACTTTTATTAAGATTGCTGAGGTCTTTTTCGGTTAGTTGTCATTAATTGAGCCACCTGCTCTAATCCCACTTTCTTGGGGGATCATGACCTCAAATGTAGGGAGATTTCCACCTGCAACATAGGAAGTGTTTGAGGATGCTGCCACTTGTCTATTTGCTCTCCACCTAGTCTCCTCCACCAACTTGACCAGTAACACACTTTTTAACAGCTCTCCCAAGCTATTGTCTCCACTTTTATTTATTTAAAATCAAAATATTCAGAATTACATTCCACATCTTTAACTCTGCTGAGTCATTGGTTTCAACTTAACATTAAATTTAACATAATGTCTTGGAATAAAATAAAAATAAGATAACATTATTTTACAAAATTGGGGCATGTGACACTACACCATTCAAGAAAGCATTCTTGACATCCATTTGGTGTATCTTCCATTTGATTATTGCAGCCAGATCAAGTACCGATTTGATGGAAGTGTATCTAGCTAGAGGTGCAAAGGTTTCTTTATAATCTATTCCTTCTTTCTATGAGAAGCCAAAAGCCACGAATCTTGCTTTATATTTCTCTATGCTACCATTTGCAGCATGCTTGATCTTGTAGATCCATTTGGAAGTTACAACTGACTTCCCTTCTAGTCTTGGGACAACATCCCAAACATCATTCTTCATGATCAATTGATACTCTTTGATCATAACATCCTTCCATTCTTTCTGTTTTGCCGCTTCTTCATAATTGGAAGGTTCTTTATTGATAAAGTCACATATCAAAGCTACATACCCGGAACAGGATCTGGTTCTCTTTCTTTCTCTGTGATTCTCTTCTGGAGCCCCATATCTCTTCGCACCTTGGATAACTTCTCGTACTGAAGCAGGTTTCCTTTTATGAGGATTATTCTCTTGAGGTGTACCTATAGGTTCTTGAGGTTCTTCAAATTCTTGATCTTCTTCTTGAGTTTCTTCATTCATGGTTGTATCATGAATTCTAGGTGCTTCTGCTTCTTCAGGTTCTTTAGCAGGTCTCTTTTTGGATTTGTTGTAAGTTGAGTCTTCATCAAATGTTACATCCCTGATGATGTTGATCTTTTTGAATCCTGGCAAATATATTCTGTAAGCCTTCGAGCTTTCAGATTATCCTAGAAATATACCCTTCTTTCTTGAAGGATCTAATTTTGTCCTCTTTTCTTTCAGAATGTGTATGTACACTGGACAACCGAATATTATGAGATGGATGACTTCTGGTTTCTTTCTGGAAAATACTTCTTCAAGTGTCTTGTTCTCGAGTACTCTATGTGGAGTACGCTTCTCCAGATATACCATTGTTCTGGAAGCTTCTGCACATAGATGCATGGGAAGATCTTGATCATGAAGCATTGCTCTTGTAGCTTCCATGATAGTTCTATTATTCCTTTCTGCAACCCCATTTTGCTGTGGATTATATGGAGTAGATAAATCCCTCTTAATCCCTGATTCTTTGCATAAATCTTTGAATTCATTTGAATTGAATTCTCCGCCATTATTTGATCGAAAGGTATTGATCTTCTTTTTTGTGTGGTTCTTGATCAAGGATTTGAATTCCTTGAACTTGCTAAAAAATTCATCTTTGTTCTTCATGAAGTAAATCCATGTCTTCCTAGAATAACCATCAATGAAAGAAACATAGTATACATACCTTCTTAGTGACCTTGATGACATTGGTCCCCATATATTGGAGTGGATGATTTCCAAGAGTCATTTTTCCTTGCTCTCGCTACTTGGAAATGTCTTCTTTGTATTATTTCCTTTCGTACATCCTTTGTAGACCCCTTCATGTTTTGATTGAATTTCTGGAAGACCTTCAACAACTTTGCTTGCAAGTGGTAGTGCTCTGTAGTGTACATATGCAAGCCTTCTGTGCCAAAGTTCATTTGGATCTACTGTGTCATGGACCCAAGCTTGTTCTAGATGGCCCTTCAGTTTGTATAATCCTCCTTCTTGTTCTCCAATTACTATTGCATCATCAATAGTCTTTCCTCTTGACCATGTGATGAATTGGCCATCTACAAATGCAACCCTCATGCCTTCTGCATCCAGTGCCGATATGGACATGTTGATTCCTAGAAAATCGCAAGCGACAATAGTTAGGGATTCTCCCCAGTAAACGTTCCCAACTAGCTCGTTACTATTTGGTATGGGGAATCTGTCCGGTTTACAGTCCGACTATCGTAGGTCAAGTAACAAAAATAAAAGGTTTTACCGGTTACGGCCCGGTCCACCGTGTATATTTTAGTTTTTTGAATTTAAGTATGATATGCGAGTAAGTGCCTATCTAATATTGGAGACTAATAGAGAATATGAGGAGCAGTCACAATGTGATGCATAGGTTCTTACCTCTCGTCTTAACTCTCTCGCATCTAAATAACACAACAAGAAAATAAAACTAACTATCTAACCTATACCTAGGGAGAAAGATGATCATTTATCAATGAGTACTGTATCTCTGCACATGTATTAAGAAAAATCACAGATATCTGTTATTTAATTCAAAACACATGAACATTAATAGATATATGAACAACAAGATAACTCATTGTTTATGAAAAGCCTTCATTACTCATAGTGGAAATTTCATAGAATAAACTAGAGAGCATTCATAACAAGAACATAGGTTCAAATAGTTAGAACGATCTCACAGTTAATGGACAACAATTGAAAATGAAATAGTTCGCATTCAACAAATCCATAGCACAACATTTGGAATCTTTCACCAAGATTTCTCCAACAGGAAATTTGTAATTCTTATTGCAAAAGGAAATAGTTCTTCTTACAACATAATCTCACAAATCTATCTAGGAAAAAGTCCTTTTCTCTATCTAACTCTCCTATACTTATACCACAAGCAAAATTCTTGGGCTGCCCCTTGGTGACATTTGGGCTGCCCCCAACCATTCTATCCCACAATTTTGTCTTTTAGTGAGTGCTCATGATTCATACAATACATTACATTTCAGATTTAGATTTTAAGAGCACATTATAGAAAGGGACCAGCTTGGTAACTGATGAAATTTTCCCAAGCCTAGGCCTCTGATTCTATCGATCTGTTTGAGATCTTAGACCCTTACTTTCTTCTGCTTTGTCTTCTAGACCTATCTTCTCTACAGCAGCAATCACCCTGTCATGAATACCTAGTTCTTAGATCACTTAGCATTTGACAACGTAACACAAACTGTATTAAAAAATACATCTTGTAAAGTGAACTATCAAAAATATTAATGCATGAAACGAAAATGATAATGCAAGAAAATCCTACAAGTTCGTATCTTGAACTTCGCTAAATCCATTGTCTAAACTAAAATCACAAGCCTGAAAATAGACTCTCAATCTCAATCCAGGCCGAATCTGGACCAAATAGAAATCCTTCGATGAAAGCACAAATCATGATAAAGTAACTGCCATTGAAAAATAGAGTAAAAGCACACGATAAAGGCAGGAAAACCCTCCCCGACAGGAAAAATACTAAGCATCGGACAGAAACAAAGCTCTCACCGGTAAGCGGAAACACTATCAGTCGGGTGGTTAGTGCACAAAGGAGCCGCAACGTCGAAAGACATAAGGACTTCGGCTTCCGCTGTCAAATGAAAACTACGGTGATCGGAAGTTTTAATGACTAAGTGTCAGCGATGGTGAGCTCAATGCCGCCACTGTGTCAGTGATGCAATGGACTAGCCCTCCGATCAATAGTAAAAAACCCTTCCGATAGCACAAAGAAAAAACAGAGATTTAAAACAATAAAACCATGGCATCGACGAGTGCAAGGACTAATGCATCAGTAGGATAGTTCATTGAGGAGCCACAACGACAGAAAACAATCAGACTATGGCTTTCGATCAAAGTCATAAACTGTTTCGATAGCGAAGAAACAAAAGCAATAACCCACAGAATCAGCAAGGATAAGAACTAATCCGTTGGAACGTTCATTAGTTGGCTTCCGCAACAGTGATTGTGTAGAGAACTACGGCTTCGATTCAAATTTTGATTTCACTCCAATAGAGATAAAACCAACCATCGAAAATTCAAAGAGAAGTTAAGTGTTCAAAAAATTCTTGGGTGGGCAGTGATGAAATCAATTCGTTCAACCTCCAAAATGGCGGTTGCATAGATAGCTAAAGTTCCGACCAAACTTCAAATAACTTTCGATAGTGCTAAACAAAATAATCGATAGAGAAAATGCTAAAAAACAAACAAACTCCATAATTATAAGCTTTGGATAGACAAAGGAATATTTAGATCATCCAACTTTCGAAATGAAGGAAACAATTGACCTTAATTCAAACTCAAGAAAATCCAAATTTCTCACAGAGGGAAAAAATAGAGTTCAGGAAACCAAGTAAATCCAAGCAAGATAAAGTCGACAAGGAGGGTCCAAAATTTTTAAAAAATTTGGGAAAACAGTTGTAGCTACAACAATTGGCGACTACCTAGTGAACCCAGATCTCTGGAAAACTGCTTCTTTGAGTAACAGACTATTTGACAGTAAAACAAACATGTTGAATTATTCTAGATGTCTAATTCCCCGAATGACAAATGTATGTACTTTTAATCATTGATGATAGTCCAATTTAGGAAAGCGGAAACCAAGATTTCAAAGTCAAGATAACTCTTTTGAGGCCAGGAATATGAGTTTAATTTTTTACCTCCGTCTTCAGGTAGCTTGCAGCTTGGACACCATAGGATCGTAACATATGGTAAACAAAAATATTCATTTGTTCCTCATTCCCATGCCATTTTGCACTTTTTGTGCTTTTGGACTTTTGTCCTTTTTGAGTCCTCTTGCATGCCTTTCTTTCTGAATTTTTATTCAGGCTCCTCTATCCATAGTGTCCTTTTGTGTGAGAGATATATTTAATTTTCAGCTAATGGACTGAGAAGAACTTTGGAAATTTTGTACTCATATGGTTCAGTACTTTGTTTTGATACACATTGCTTTCTTAGGAGATTTTTTCACTCTTATTTTCCTTTTTGGCTTTCAATTCTTGGCATGGAATCATTTATATATGATATATTGTTTACCTTGCTTCCTTTCCATGGCTCTTTTGCTGTCACTCCCTAAGACATTTTTAAATGTGAGATGGATGGAGCCTCGAAATAGTATTTGAGACCTTTTTGATCCTGAGTTATTTTACAAGGATTAAGTAGGAATTCAATGTGTTCATAGCCATTTATGAAAACTGCTAAACTAGAATAAATTCGTTCAGATAAAACAATAGTACATATTCTTATAATCAAGAATTTTAGTTAATACAGAATTTTGATGCTTTCCATGCAACCAAAAGTTTCCTTATTTTATTGAGATCAATCAAAATCTAAACTAAAAACAAACAAAAATAAATAAATAAAAAATAAACAACCAAATCACTTTATTTATGTACAAGATAATCAAGAAATAAAAATCAAGGAAAATAAAGTTTGAGAACTAAACCACTAACTAGTCAGTTCTCTGCCCCCCCCTGTAAATCTGAGAACTTGTAAGTGAAGGGGCTAGGCTCGACTGAAAAGGCCTACCCATTATATAATCGTACTGGACTTGAATAAAAAACTACATCTACTATTTTACAACCAATCTCATCAGCCAGTGAAAATCGAAGGAGATAGGGCTGGGTGTCTGATGTACTGCTAGCTTCTTCTACTTGGTAGTTTCCCAGTTCTAGCTCAATTAGATAATTTCCCAACACATAATTCACTGGCTCATTTTTTTCTTCCAATTGAGTAACATTGTGCTTCATGTGGGGCTCTCTTAATATTTTTATCTGATTTGGACTTCCCTTATGAGGCAACCACATATGTGACCAATCTGATGCGAAATACCCATTTAGCCTTGCTGACCAATATCGATTCAAAACATGTCCATAAACATAAAGTATGTATGCTACCACAATATCAATGTACTGACATATCTTTTCATAGATAAGTGAATCAGAACATCTTCCATTTCCTCGACTACTTTCACATTGGTCCTGTCTAGTTGAGTAACCTGCCAGGTAGTGGCTTTAGGTTGTCCATTGATCTTTTTGCAAACTAAAAGTGGAATAACATTGACTGCTGACCCTGAGTCTACTAAACAATTGTGCACCTTATGGTTTAAAATCTCAAAATTCAAGAGGAATGGTGGGGTTTTAAACCTAGCCTTACGTCCCACACTTGCTTCAACAATTTATTCTACAGGTTGGTTGTTAATGGGAAGCTCTTCCTCTAGTACTTCAAGCGATTTTAACAACTTTTCTTTCTGTTGAGGTACATTACACTTTTCAAATAATGAAATATTTTCCTTATCCCTTTTAATGTCCTCAACAATATCGTACCCCATGTCTGGTGCTTTGAAATTTTCTTTGACATTATCAACTTTGTCTTCAATAGACTTATCATGCATGTTTACTTGTTTCGGATCTTGACTGGTAATGGTAAATTTAGTTATTTTATCATCTGTGTTTTTTTTCTGTCTTTTCTTCATATTCTCTTGAAATTTATTAATCTTTGGAAGTATTGAATTGTCTTTATTTAACAAACCTTGAATTCTTGTTGTCACATTTGTTTCTGATATCTCTTCATGTTTCATAGAACCTTCGTCTTCTGTATCAAAAAGTGAGACACGGCCCCATAAAACTAGAGCATCATCCTCTTGTTTTTCTGTGGATTTATTACCCTTTTCTTCCTCATGATCAGCTTCTATTAGTTTAGAGTCCAATAGCTGATTCATTACTAATGTCATCAAATTGATCCATTGAGGGCAATTTTTTTCAGAATGAGGCTGTTGATGAAAGGTGCAAAAATTATCCATACCAACCTCGGTTAAATTCATTGATGCAGGACTGTGTGGAGGAGGTTTAGATTGATTGTTGTCCTCTCTCCTTTTATAGTAAGGCTTATAAGATTTCTGAGCTTCCTTTTCTTTCTCCAAATCGATCACTCTGTTGGATAGCTTCTGCATCATCTTCACCATCCCTTCAAATTCATGTGATTGCTCATCCTGTGGCTTAGTCAGTAACAATGCTTTCTTACTAAAAGTTTTTTCTCCCGACTGCTCAGGATAATCTTCTATGCTCTCTTTTTCAGCTTCTACCCTCTCAACTTCTTCATAAGTTTCTGACAATGTAGGTTTGAATGACATCTTGGAAAACATGGCCAATTCATGCCCTAGAGCTGAAGTATAGTATTCACTCAGAAATTTATCAGATGGTTTATCAGTTGCAGAAAAATTCTTTAGATAAGCAACAAACCTTTGAGTGAAACTATGCACTTTTTCCCTTCTTTCTTTCTTTAAAGCGCATAACCCTTTCAGCAGAGTTGCATGAGTTTTTTGGATTGCATATTTACTTCTAAATATTCTTTCAAAAGTAACCCAGTCTGTGATTGAGTTTGCAGGAAGAGAAAAATACCATGAGGCCGCGACTCTTTTCAAGGTATGAGGGAACAATTTGCAGACTACATATTCATGTTCTCCATCCTGTAGTCCTTCTATATCCAAGTAAAATCTTTGCAAATGATCATCTACCAAGATATTTTCACTTGGGTCAAACTTAGGCAACATTTTCTCAAAATCCTAAGGTATGTCATGCAAAGGAGGTGCTAGGTCTAGTGGTGATCTAGCCCTCCATGCAGGTGGTGGATTTGGTGGGTTAGGTGGCTGATTCGTGTTTACATTTTCCATGATTTTAAGTGGAGAGTGAGGTGGTGAATGCACATGGGTATGAACAGGTGAACATTAAGGTGTATCTGGGTCCAACTGATTTAGAGGTTGAACAACTTCTTGTAAGGGTGTTTCTACCAGTTCTTCAAAATATTCAACCAACACTGTGTCTTCCAATATAGGACAGTCGTTCTTCCGATATTCTCTTCTTGGTAAGGTAGGGATAATCGGTAATTCTCCAATGTTATTCACATAAGCCCTAGTCAATCTTCTCAAATAGTCAACTAATTCATTATCGATAGAATACAAATGCTCTTTACCCTTCTATTCTAGAATTGGATTGGGAAATAAACTGCTCTCAGAACTGTCATCAATGGAATGATCTTGAGAAAATGGGTTTCCTCGGCCAGCCATGCACTGGCTTCCCTCCTTCTAACAACAAAAACTGTTTATTCCTGGAAAATTGTGGGTGACAACAGTTAGGGATTCTCCCTAGTAAACGTTCCCAACTAACCCGTTACTATTTGTTATGGGGAATCCGTCCGGTTTACGGTCTGGCTACCGTAGGTCAAGTAACAAAAATAAAAGGTTTTACTGGTTATGGCCCTATCCATCATGTATATTTTAGTTTTTTGAATTTAAGTATGATATGCAAGTGCCTATCTAAGAATGCAGACTGATAGAGAATACGAGGAGCAGTCACAATGTTATGCGCAGGTTCTTACCTCTCATCTTAACTCTCTTGCATCTAAATCACACAGCAAGAAAATAAAATTAACTATCTAACCTATCCCTAGGGAGCAAGATTATCATTTATCAATGAGTAATGTATCTCTACACACGCATTAAGAAAAATCACAGATATCTGTTATTTAATTCAAAACACATGAACATTAATAGATATATAAACAACAAGATAGCTCATTGTTTATGAAAAGCCTTCATTACTCATAGTGGAAATTTTATAGAATAAACTAGAGTGCATTCATAACAAGAACATAGGTTCAAAGAGTTAGAATGATCTCATAGTTAATGGACAACAACTGAAAATGAAATAGTTCACATTCAACAAATCCATAGCACAACATTTGAAATCTTCCACCAAGCTTTCTCCAACAGGAAACTTGTAATTCTTATTGCAAAAGGAAATAGTTCTTCTTACAACATTATCTCATAAATATATCTGGGAAAAAGTGCTTTAATCTATCTAACTCTCCTATACTTATACTACAAGCAAAACTCTTGGGCTTCCCCTCCATG
>LPNX010129769.1:248306-267079 GCA_001517045.1 Pseudotsuga menziesii | reverse complement strand
CCAACCGTTCAGTCCCACAATTTTGTCTTTTAGTGAGTGCTCATGATTCATACAATACGTTACATTTCAGATTTAGATTTTAAGAGCACTTTATAAAAAGGGACTAGCTTGGTAACCGATGAACTTTTCCCAAGCCTGGGCCTCTGCTGCTATCGATCTGTTTGAGATCTCATATCCTTACTTTCTTCTGCTTCATCTTCTAGACCTATCTTATCTACAGCAGCAATCACCCTGTCATGAATAACCAGTTCTTAGATCACTTAGCATTTGACAAAGTAACACAAACTGTATTAAAACATACATCTTGTAAAGTGAACTATAAAAAATATTAATGCATGAAATGAAAATGATAATGCAAGAAAATCCTGCAAGTTCGTATCTTGAACTCCGCTAAATCCATTGTCCAAACTAAAATTACAAGCCCGAAAATAGACTCTCAATATCAATCCAAGCCGCATCTTGACCAAATCGAAATCCTTCGATGAAAGCACAAATCATGACAAAGTAACCGCCATCAAAAAACATAGTAAAAGCACACAAGAAAGGCAGGAAAACCCTCACTAGAAGGAAAAATACTAAGCATCAGATGAAAACACTATCAGTTAGGTGGTTAGTGTACTAAGGAGCTACAACATCGGAATACATAAGGACTATGGATTTCACTGTCAAATGAAAACTACGGGGATCAGAAGTTTTAACGACTAAGTGTCGGCGATGGTGAGCTCAATGCCGCTGCCATGTCAGTGACGCAATGGACTAGCCCTCCGATCAATAGTAAAAAACCCTTCCGATAGCGCAAAGAAAAAATAGTGAGTTAAAACAATAAAACCACGGCATCGGCGAGTGCAAGGACTAATGCATTGGTGGGATAGTTAACTGAGGAGCCGCAACGGTGGAAAACAATCAGACTACAACTTCCAATAAAAGTCATAAACCGTTCCGATAGGGAAGAAACAAAAGCAATAACCCACGAAATTGGCAAGGATAAGAACTAATCCGTCGGAACGTTCATTAGTTGGCTTTCGTAATGATGGCTGGGCAGCGATGAAATCAGTTCGTTCAACCTTCGAAACGGTAGCAACATAGATAACTAAAGTTCCGACCAAACTTCAACTGACTTCTGATAGTGCTAAACAAAATAATCGACAGAGAAAATGTTAAAAAACAAACAAACTCCATAATCAGAAGCTTTGGCTAGAAAAAGGTAGATTTAGATCATCCAACTTTCGAAACGAAGGAAACAATTGACCTTAATTCAAACTCAAGAAAATCCAAATTTGTACCAGAGGGAAAAAACAGAGTTCAGGAAACCAAGTAAATCCAAGTAAGATAAAATCGACAAGGAGGGTCAATTTTTTTAAAAAATTTGGGAAAACGGTTGTAGCTGCAATAGGATAGAAGATTCTTCTTTAGTCCTGGTACAAAAAAGACATCCTTCATTTTCATGGAATTTCCAGAGTCTAGCTTGTAGGAGGATTCACGACTACCTTTTATGGGATATTGGTAGTCATCCCCAAGTTCCACCTTATGGGGTGAATTATGTTCAGATAGTTTGTCAAAATATTCCTTGAAACCTATCATGTGTTTGGAAGCCCCACTGTCAATAAGCCAATCTTTTCTTCCATGAGTGACAGTTCCTGTGAGAGCAGAGATTAGAACATATTCTTCTTCACTTGAAGAGTCTTCACTTTCTTGTTTTACTTTCTTCTTGGGAGGATCATCATCCTTAGCAGTGTGAGAATGATGTCTTCTTTTGGAGTTCTTCTTCTTCTTGGATCCATTCTTATTCATGGGAAAATTTCTAGCAAAGGGTCATATTTCATTGCATGTATAACATCTGAGTTTGGATGGATCTCTTCTTACAAGATTATTTTTCTGATGAGAATGCTTACCTTGGTGATGATGATTTTCCCTTCTTCCTTTCTTGGAGTGTACTATGAGAGCTTGATCTTCACTTCCCATATTATCTTCTCGAGCTACTATTCAAGCTTCTTCTTGTGAACATTCTTTGCATAGTCTACTGAACTTGACTAACTTCTTCCTAGCACAGATTCCTTGGATGAAAGAATCCCATGACCTAGGGAGACCATTCAAGGTTTTCATCACAATTTATTCATTCTCCACTTCTTCATCTACTACTTCTATATATTCTTTGATCTAGGAGACCCTTGTGAAGTATGACTAGATGGTCTCCTCATTCTAGATCTTACATTCTTCAACTGGTTCCTTAGAGTCATCTTTCGGTTGATGTTCTTCCCTTCAAACAGTTTGGTTAGGGCATCAAACATAGCTTTAGGTGTCTTGAGGGAGGACACCTATGATATGAGGTGATCCTTGATTGAATCAGCAATGATCCTCTTTTCCATAACCAACTTCTTCTTATGTAAGGCCTTAGCCTCATCTTCCTCTAGAACTGGAACCTCCTCTTGGATGTAGGATTCCAACTCATTTTCTTCCAGGACCAAGGAGATCCTATACTTCCAGGATTGGAAGTTATCAACTCCCTCAAGATTTTAATCAAGCTTAGTATAATGAGACATCTTAATTGAGAACCTCAAATGGAAATACAAAAGATTTAGATCTTACCAGGTCAAGATGTCGAATCTGGATTTGGAATTGAAATTCTGTAGTGCTGGTTCAAGAGCAGATTAGGGTTTTGATTTTTTGGAGTTCTTTCCAACCAAATTATTTGATCTTGATCTCTAAACTTCAATTTTGGGGAGTATATCAATCCAGTCTTGGGCTCACTGAAAAATTCTAGTTCTGTGAAAAGCCCTAATTTTCGGCAGTCGTGTCAGGTCCAAAACTGAACCTCAGAATTGGATTCTGCTTCGATAGAAGGATGTGCCCTAGGGAGGAGAGTTAATGCAACCTTATTTTGTTGAAAATATATGGAGAGAGATCCACAAAGTAGGAATCCCTAGTTCCCACAGCTGCACAATGTCTTCTTCTCAGGTCAACTATGATACCATGTTAGATTTTTAACATTAAGCTAGCATTATATTAGGATCTTTAACTGAGAGAATAACAAGCAAAACAATCAAACACAAGAGACAATGAACACAGTGTTTTTCCTTGAGGAAACTAGAAATGTGGAAAACCCTACAACTTCCTCAGAGATAGAATCAACACCAAAAGTAAAACCCAAAACAGTAAGATGATCTCCCAAAAGCAGTAACCTTCTTTCTTCCTAGCCCCAGTGTCTTCTTCTTCCTCATCTATGCGCTACAACTAAGTGTGAGTGAGTGTGTTATAAATAGAGAGGCTAGCTCTCTATTTATGCTAATTCCTTGACTTGACTAAACCGTACTAGGGCCGAATTCACTAGGTGAGTTTAACAACCCTAGTGCTCAGGAACTGTGGGGACTTTAACACTTGAACAATAGGAGGGTTTCCCACCTTGACTTGGCATGACTTGTTTACATTATATAAAATATTGATCGAAACATCGGGGCATGGCATGACTCAATTACATTACATACACATCCCGAAATAAACATCAGGGTACAATACATCAAAAATACAAGTGAATACATTCCGAAGTTACAATTACATCAACATTTTCCTCCAAAACGTCCCTTATAATTTTACAAACATTAATTCACCTTCCTTAATTATCATTTGGACCCATTCACACCGTAGACCAACTTTTATTTTGATTTAAATAATTTTCATTAGAAAATTTTACCCCATTCTAATAGAAAGGAAAACCTAGGATAGATATAAATTCCCAATTAAATTTAATTATCCCTTTGAACTTTAGATTGGGAATTTCCTCTTTCACATTGGTTACGATTTTATATTTTTTACTTGGATTTTCCATTTGAAAGCCTCATCAACCTTAGGAGACTTATCTTAAATGATAAATTAATATATCCCACCATCTACTCCAAACTCCTACCTTGGTCATTTATCTTATATTTGACAATTTTCATGACCACGACTAAATGAATTAGGCCTTTGTGGTCCTTATCCAAGTTTGGTGTCATTACAAGTCCTGCCCTCCTTAGATTTCTTGTCCTCAAACAATATGAACCAAATCCAAAAATATTTGAATCCACTCAATGGCCTTTCACCTCAAGCAAAAGAAAATTTGCATGATGAAACACTTGGGAAATTTTCCACCAACTTAGAAAAGATGCTACATGATCCATTTGAAACAACATTCATAATAAATTATGCCTCCTTTTCTACCATACATTGAGCTATACATGTGTTAATATTATTCTTGAACCATTATGGACAATTTCAATCTCAAACTTGTTTCCAGTTAAGCATATTATGCACTTAACCAATGCATGCATGATGATTAACACCTTAATGTATTTAATTGAATAATGTCTATGATGGGTTTGCAAATTCATTCCTATGCTTCCTTTTTAAGTATCACCCTTTTTCACATATGGTGGAGAAAAACCTGGTGGGGCAAACATTGGAAAATTATGCACCACCTTATTCATCCCATTGAAGAATATTTTGGAATCCACATCCAGAAAAGGATTTGTTTCTTGCATCACCTCTTATCACAAACATATTTTATGATAATGGTCAAAGGAGGTATCAATATTATGTAGCATATCCATTTCAAGAGATGTCTCTATCCCATACACTACTACATGCATCTCCCAATTGAAATAGTTGAGACCAAGAATGATGTGGAAGTGTCTTCTTCTTCTCCATCTACACTCTCCCATGTAATCATAAAGAGCCTCATGAGGATGCTGATATCACCAAATAGAAGAATAATGTTCCCATCCATCATAATGGTCCCCATGTACTAAAATCTCTAACCGCTCTGCAAATATAGACTTATGGAAATGAATGATATCTATCTCAACTGAATTCGACTGAACAAGTTGCATCCTCCCAACTCTAATTCCATTAAGAAAAATATACCACTCCATGCTATAATAATATCCAAACACCTTATTAAAATATCATACCTCCTAATGCCGAGTTGAAACTTTGTGAGCCTCTCCAATAAGACATGAAGCTCCTCTTTCCCTAATTGTCCTGCAATCCCATGATTTGTATCAAAAACACTTGTTGCACCTAAGTGGCTCAAGGTGATATCCCATGTTTGGTCATGCATGAAGGATGGAATAATCAAATAACACCGATGGGTGCCTCTACTACTAATATGATTCCAATGAAGGAATGCATCAACCAATCCCAAGGGAATGATCAAACAATCAATATCCAATGGAAGAGAAGACACATATACCTTCTCACATACTTAGGCCTCCTCTTTCCCATCCAAAAGACTAATATAGAGAATATCAATCACTCCATATGTTCTTGAGTTGATGAAACCCAAGTAAAGGTTCTCCTTGATTGCTTGATCTATCTCATACTTTCATTTCTTTAGAAGCTTGTAGGGGTTGATCCTGCTAGGTGGATTTCCATCCTTCATCTCAAACTCATGCTCATCACATTTGTATTGTGACCTTCGATGTGTGAATCCTTAAAATTGTTAAAGTATTTTATCTTTAAAAGATATTATATTGTACTTTTATTGTATTCATCCTTCAAATATATTATTCCTCCATTCAAAGATGTCGTTGATGTAATTGGTCATGTAAAATTTATGAGATAAAACATCTTTTGTAAGTCGGGGAAATAGTACCCACAAAAGTATTTTATAAATGTTATTTTGAGTCTCTCTAGGTAGGTAAACCCTAATTAGAGGACTTGAATGACCTAGTTAGTTATTTGAGTCACTCACCTGATGAATATAAATATAAATAGGTGAGGAACCTCTCTCATTCTAACATAAGTTTTCACTAAAGCATTTCACAAGAGAGAGAGAGAGAGAGAGAGAGAGAGAGAGAGAGTACGGGGGAAGAGGAGCTTCTATTATTGTTATTGGTGTTTTACATTGTACTTTTTTGAATTCTATATCAAGGAAGTTTTGCTGGGTTTTCTTCCCCATGAGGGTTTCCCAAGATAAATATTTGTGTCCTTTTGTGTGGAGGTGTTTGTCTTTTCTTCAATAATCCTTCGCTCATGGTTATGAGGTTATGATGCTAAATATTTTTATATATTGTATAACCATTAAAATTATAACATGGTATCAGAGCCACCATGAAAGAAGTCTTTGTGCAACTGAAACACTGTTATAACTGGTGCTATTGGAGATTAGGGTTTCATGTTTGAAAACCTTAGAAGAAAAAATCTACTCATCTTGGAATTTTCGTAAACTAGATTTTGGTAAATTATAAGGAGATGAAACTTAGGCACACCTAAGGTTAAATATTTTTGTACATGGTGTGCATGTTTCAGCCTCATATTCATAATACTTCTGGATATATGATTCCTCCTAATTAGGGTTCTAGCCTCCTCCAGAATACAGTAATAAAAAGGTGACCTAGGGATAATTTCTATATCTCTATATAAGAAGATACAAATGAAATTTCAAAAGATGTTGTAGATAGGGAATATACTTTAGTTTATGAGGTCATAGTTTGAGGCCTCGAAGGTGAAATAGTGACACATGGTAGTCCATACAAGTTTGATATGCTGAAAAGTACTCAAACAAGTCACCTTGGGAAAATTCACGTAAGTTCCACTTGGTGAATCCAATTCTTCTCTAAGCTATGGGGTTGGAAATAAGACAAACCAAATTGTCTCAAGACAAATTTTCAGACCATGAGGATCAATAATTTTTGATATATAGTAGAATCAATATCATACTAGTATGCAGAAGAAATTGGAGAAAACTAAAGGCTTCCTATTCCAGGCACTTCCCTCCACCGATTAGTTGAAAACGAAAGACTATCAAACCTTTCCTAGGAGGGATCATATTTCTATGGAAAAAGTTTATCATTCTATGTATTTTCATTTTTTGACCCAACACTATTTCCGAGAAAACTAGGGCATACGATATTTGTATTTTTTTCCACATTTTTGGGAAAATTAGTATGCTTCTCATCTCTCCTTGAGGAGGTACACATTTCTATCCAATCAGATATGAAAGGTACCTAAGTTAAAAATAATGGTTTTTCTATCAAACCCTAGGTCCACTAGAAGCAGTCTTTAAGAATTTTTTTCAAGCAAGCATCAAGTTGAAGCAATATCATTGGTAAGTTCTATCTTCTCTATTTCCATTTGAGGTTCTCATTTTTATCATGATTACAAACAATACCAAGATTGAGGACAATATTGAAGGAGTTGAGAACTGTCGATCAGAAAAATATAGATTGATTCTCATACTTGAAGAAGCATGACTTGTAGAAGAATCTATAGATCTAGAGGAATATAAATACAAAGCACAAAGAAGGACTATTCAAATCCAAGATGATTATTTCCGTCATATTGGATCTCTCATGTACCATCCTTGAATACTCTTAAGGAGATGTTCAATGCAATAACTATCTTGTATGAAGGGAATAACATCGATAGGAAGATGACCTTGACAACTCAACTCAAGGATCTGAAGATGTATATATAAGAAAGTATTCAATATTACTTCACAAGGATCTCTTAGATCAAGAGGTAAGAAGAATCCATTGGAGACAATGTCAAAGAAGAGAAAGTGGAGATTACAACCTTGAATGGTCTCCCAAGTTCATGGGAATATTTCATTCAAGATATTTTCTCTAAGAAGGAAGTTCACCTATAGAGAAATGCACATAAGAATAAATTCGATTGATAACAAAAGAAGAAGAGATGGATGAATATGACAATCAAGCCCTAACAACGCATGCAGAGAAGAGAAAGAATAAGAAGGAAGACCATTATCGCAAGAATAAAAGGACTTCAAAACAAGTACCTTTCATAGCTGAGATTTTTTAGTTGTGATAAAGGACACCTTGTGAAAGAATGGAAGGATGATATGATAAAGAAGTAACAATCGATCTTGTAGAATGATGTTTAGAGACCTGAAGGGAAGTTTTGTAACATCTTCCAAGTATATATACAAGATCAACCATACAACAGATGGAAGTATCAAGATATACAAAACAAGGATTTTGGTTTCTCTCAGAAATAGGGAGTCTATTATGTAAAGACACTGCTTTAGGGGATAGATACACCTATTAAGTGGTGGATATTAAACTAGATAGTTGGTGTAATCAAAGTAGAAGAAAATAAATCCAGGATTTGGAACTCTCCATAGAGAACCACCTATACAAAGAAGGATTTGTACAAGCTCAGTAGGCATCCATGGGATAACAAATACACTTACATGATGATATTGACGATCGAATAGAGTGATGGAGATCTGAAACTTTACTACATGGTTGAAGATAGAATCCTACATAGGATGAGAAGCTCTTAGATGGGTGTAGGAGAAAGTTGCAACAAAGTTCGAGATGAAGGATGTTGATATCTAGTGACCTTGATGGAAAAATAGAAGATTAAAAACAAAGAAGGACACTTGTGACTCCAATGTACCAATGCAGAGTACAAGATGCAGAGGGAGTGATTACAATAGATCTCAAAGTTTGATAATATTGTCATGATTCACATTTTCCTTAGCTAAGGAAAATGTGTGGTTGAGATAAGGTTTGAGATGTTGGGATACACCAATGACATCAAACTTGAATTCAATATGTGATCCTAATTTATAAATAGTTGATGTCAGAATATATAGGAAGAATATTGGTTTGTTGATGTACTTGACGAACATGAGGCAGGATACTTGCATTGCGAAGCGGATATGTGTTCACATGGTTGTGGAAAAATATGTAGTGTGGTACCTACATGATACAACTGGATAGGGCCTCATATATGTGAGATACAAGAGGATCCACTTGCAGAGTTATGATGAATCCGATTGGGTAGGAAGTAATAGCACTCCATCATGTTGTAGGAAGAGGACCAGTATTTATCTTAGTGCAACCAAGGATGAGTATATTACAGCTGAGAAGAAAGTAAGGGAAGATTCCCCAAGTGATGAGGAATATGATCAAGAATAATTCTACCAATAAATACGAATATCATACTCTTATCCATTTCATTATTGGATAGGAAGGGATGCATTTGTAGGACACAGATTCAACACCAATACAAAGTGATCTGTGGTATATGAAGAATTGCTCAGTAATCCCGATCATGAGAAAGATAGGCTCAGGTCCTCAGAATCAAATGATGAAGTAGAGTACATTGTCATAGAATTCAATAACTCATGCAAGGAGACAAAGATCAAGATGGAGTCCACCAAACTGTAATACCCCTTGAATTAATAATTATTATTAATTATGATGGAAAAATACTTTATTTGTTATTTTATTATTTTTATTATTTTTGATAGAAAAGTCAAGAATAAAATATTTTGTAATAATTTTTATTTTATTATTTAATAAAATTTGTTGAGGGGGACAAAAGTGGACATAGCTCTTGAAGATTGTTTTCTGAACCACAAGAGAAAAAAGAAAAGTGGTAGAAACCATTGAGTGAGAAATCAAGATGCAGGAGGCATCATCCCCAAAATCAGGTCACAATTCATAGTTGAGTGCTAAAGAGAAAGAGGCTCATAAATGACCAAGTCCTTGGAAAAATACTATATATTAGTATGTCCATGAGTAACAAGAGGTTAGCATTGGATGGGGCTTAACATCTGTGAAATGCAGGAGATGGCGCATTGAAATATTTTTCTCTTGTGGTTCATCGAACATGCGTAGGGGTTCTATAGCAAGTAGCTTGGCTACTCTGGGAGTTGGTTGGGAGGAACAACTTCTCCACTTTTGTTTTCCCAGCATTGGTTCCAGGTTCACACTTTAAATTTTAAATACTATAGAATATGTTTTAAAACCTAGATCTACAGTAGATTAATGTAAATTCTAATTATTCTCAATTAGCTTACTATTGTTATACTCGTATCTTGTACCTAATGGAATGAAATCGTCTAATTATAATATGCACAATATAATGCTATATTCGACTCTATATTTTCTATTTGCATTGTTTTCCTAAATATTTCCTTAATTTTCATTTACGAAATTAAAGTGTTGACTGAACCTATGTGTTCTGTAATATATCAGATCTGTACAATGTTAGATTATTTCTTAACACATCTAAGATCGGGCATCAATACCCGCATCAAGGATTTCTAGTAATATTATTACTCTAGGAATTAGTAATTAGTTTTGAGCATAAGTATTTAGATGTCGTTGTTGTTGATATGTTATGGTTTCGAATTCAATACTCATTCTTAAATTATTTACATGTCTGTAAATTATTTCTGTTAAATTAATCTCACAATGTATTATGGAATATATATACAAATATCCTATCTAATAATTACTACTAGTAATAACATATCTAATATTAATTTATTAGTTAAACAACTAGATTATATGGGAACCATTATAGTCCACGTTACAGTTTGAATCAAGACGCCCTAGTTATTTGCAGCAACGAATCTTATTCCCCATTCCTGGTAATAAGTCCATCATGGATGGACGCCGAGTGTTAATAAATTTTAGTAATCATATCTAAAAGAATCTTACCAACTTACTTAGTACAGTAAGCCCATCGAAGGATGGAAACCATTGATTAAAACAAAGAAATAAACATGTATAACCATGATTGCAGAGAATACATTCAATTCTTTCGACATAGATTGTATGATCTAGATGAATGGAGAAAAGGTGGGTCGATGATAGGGAATCAAATCATCGAGGTGAACGTGCATGGGAGATAAGTGATCCGTAAGGTAAAATGAAGTTCCACACTTGATACTAAATCAATGGCCAGGAAACATTCTGCAAGAGATTGATGGCTATCAGGAATTTACTTTCCGAAGGTTAATTGTGGAAGCCCATTTTTGGGAAAAGAGGGAAGGTGTATCCACAATACGCAATCTGCAATCCAATGGTGAAAATGACCATTGTGGAAGTAACTTTTTGGAGAATAGGGAATTGCATACCCGCAATCCACATTTGCGGAAAGGTCCATGTGGAAAGGAAATTGCAGGAGAATAATGATAAATGTTTCAATTTGCAACCCTCGATCTGCAATCCGCAATTAAGGAAGGAATCTTGTGGAAAGAATCTTGCGGAAATGTTATTGCATAAAGGCAATTACGGAATGACAGGAGCCAACGGAATAGTCATTGTAGAAACTCAATTGAGAAAAGATTGAGTTGCAGAAAGACTAATATTTTGGAGGAAATTTTGTGGAATCGAGTTTATGGAATAACAATTGTGGAAGGTTGATTGTAGGAGAATAATTATAAAATTTTAAAATCATAACCCGTAATCCACAATCTGCATTTTTGGAAAGATCATTGTAGAAGTCTATTTGGACAAGGTTAATGTTGTTTATATATTAATGGAGACCGACAATAAAAAATCTGTATTTGCGAAACTATCCTTGAGGAATGACCATTGCAGAATGATCATTGTGGAAGGGTCATTGCGGAAGGCTAACTTATGAAATGATCATTGTGGAAAAAACAATAAACTTAGCAATTTGGTTTTTGAAAATAGTTAATTGAATTCAAGCCTAATTGTCAGAGCTGGGTTCTGGTATTAAGGAAATGTTGAATGAATAAGTAATGCCAAGAATATGCAATAAACTTTCAATGTTCAATAATGCCATGTTATAGTTAGGGACTTAAATATGGTGTCTTTAGATATATGTTATATAATGATTTTTTTATTATTATTATGGATTTTTGAGGTTTGTTACATAATGATATCAAAACACCATTACAACACTAGGCCTGAATCGGCTCAACACTAGAACTGCTACAAAAATATAAAACTACTATTTTTTTTGTTAAATTCTCTTACAAACAACAAAGAGAAGAATAACTATATTTTGCAGGAAACATGGCTCTATGTTGAGATGTCTATAGAAGAAGAACACCACCTAGAAAATACCTTAAATCATGAAGAGGAATACATAAGGGATGGGTAAATTTGGGTAGAATTAAATGATAGTTAAGATAATAAATATGAATTACAAAGAACTGTCAAAGAGTTAAGGTATGAATTAAGAAAAGTTAAAGAAGATAATGAGCGGATTCGAAAGGCTTAGGAATAACTAAACGCTATTCTGTTAGCTAATATTCATAACGATGAAAAAGAAAAAAATAAGTAGTCTAAATGAGAAATACTTAAAACTAAACCTTACAAGCGTAAGGGAAGAAAGATGGATTTTTCTAGCCATAAACCTGAAAATTCTAGTGAAGAGTTAGTTAAACGTCACATAAAAAAACAAGATTCAAGTGAAAGCAGTGACAATAACAAAAAGAAAAAATAACTATAGACCCTATGAGGGAATCTTAGGGGAGTTTAAGAAAATTAAACCACCCATGTTTAATGGGGAAATTGAGAAGGGAGAAGAGGCAGAATATTGGTTTTCCGGAATGAAAAATTACTTTCAGATATACAACTACTCTTATTAATTAAAGGCTAAAATGACCATCTATAATTTGACTGGAAAAATAGATATATGGTGGCAAGACATAAAGAAGGTTAAAGGGATAAAAGAGAGATATGTAACTTGGAAAAAATAAAAAAAAATATTTAAAAGAAAGTACTTATCAGAACAATATTATGAAGAAAAGGAAAAAGAATTTTATGAACTAAGGCTAGGAGCAATGATGATGAAATAAATTTGCACTAAGTTTTGAAGTCTGCTTCATTATATTCCTTATATAATTGATGAGAAACCTAAAATACAATGGTTCCTCAGTTGTTTTCCCACCATGTTCAAAGAACGGATTGAGCATGAAAATTAAAAGACGCTAGAGGAACCCATGAGGAAGGAAAACTTCCGTTATGACCAAAAAAATAATAAAATGGAAAGTATACCCACTTGGAAAAATAAAGGGCCAAATAATTTTGATCCCAGAAAGAAGTAGAATAAGTTCCATAAAAGCACAGGAAATAACTATAGAGGATATCTGGGTAATAACTACCAAGGATTTAAACACCAAAATTCTGCAGTAAAAGAACCTTCAATTGTCTTCAATAAGAGTCAAGCAAAAAAAGAGCCTTTAAAATGTTGGGAGTGTGGAGGGCCACCCTACTTTAAATATTGGCCAGTAAGAAAAAAGAATTCTAATGTTCATTCTATCAAAGAAGAAGTTACAGTTGGGGACATGGCAAGGAGCATGCTTAGAATATGCGTTGCATTGGAAAATTGGCAAGCAGACCACTAGAGTCCTATGATCAAAATTGAAGGTATGATAAAAAACCAACCTATACCTATTTTAATTGATCCAGGTGCAATCCTGAGCTATATATCACCTAGAATAGTTGAATTATGAAAATTAGTACCTAAAACGTTTGACAAATCGTGGCTAGTACAGTTAGCCACAGGTTCAAAACAAAGAGTTACTATTATTGTTAGAAATTGTAAATTGATGATGAAAAATTTCCTTACACATGTTAATGTAAATATTCTTCCATTAGGATCCCATGATTTATTAATATGAATGGATTGGATAGAGGAACATAAAGTGGTGTTAAACTGTTTTGATAAAACCTTTCCCCGTACTGACAATAATCGAGATAATATAAAGGTAAAAGGGATCCCTAGTAAGGTGTTTGTCAGAGAAATATCTATGTTGCAAATGAAAATATCAGTAATAAAAGGATGTAAAGTGTTTGTAGTATACATAATAAATGATAATGAAAACGATAACAAATTTAAAGTAGAAGACATACCAGTCTTGAAGGAGTTTGAAGACATTCTTCTGGAAGATGTTCCCAAACTTCCTCCAAAAAGATACCTTGAATTCATAATCAATCTGATACCCAAAGTGGTACCAACATCGAAATATCTATACCGAATGAGTATAATGGAACTTATATAACTGAGATACAAATACAATAAATAATAGATAAAAATTACATTCAACCTAGTGTCTCTTTGTGGGGAGCACCGGTCTTGTTTGTGAAAAAGAATGACATAACATTGATATTATGTATAGATTATCGACAGTTAAATAAGAAGACTATTAAGAACCAATACCCACTCCCTTCGATAGATGATCTATTCGATCAATTCTGTGGGGAAACTGTATTTTCAAAGATAGACTTAAGGTCTAGTTATCATCAAGTATGAATAAAAGATGAGGATATCTTTAAAACAACATTCAGGACCCACTACAGTCACTATGAGTTTGTCGTAATGCATTTTGGGTTGAAAAACATACCTGCTACATTTATGTTTTTAATGAACAACATCTTAAGAAACTACCTAGATAATTTTGTGGTTGTCTTCATCGACAACATACTAATCTACTCTAACAACGAACAAGACCATCAATAACATTTAACCATAATTTTCCAAGTACTAAGAGAACAACAACGTTACACAAAATTCAGCAAATGTGATTTCTTTAAAGATATGATTCATTATCTTGGACACATAGTGTCCAAGGATGGAATCTTAGTCGATCCTGAAAAAATAAAGGCCATCATAGAATGGCCAATTACTAAGAACATATCTGGTATCATATCATTTATGGGGATTACCTGCTACTACTAGAAGTTCATAGAAGGCTTATGTAATATTTCCTACCCTATAAATTCATTACAAAAGAAAGGTAAAAAGTTCAAATGGACTGAAAAATCCATGGAAGTCTTTGACAAACTAAAACACCTATTAACTACTGCATGATCTTAAACATTGCTGATCCATTCAAGGATTTAGTCATGTGTACCGATGCTTACAATGAAGGGCTAGGCAAAGTTTTATTGCAAGCTTTTTTTTTATAGCATATGAATCCAGGAAATTAAAAGAACATGAGAAAAACTATGCAACACACGATTTAAAACTTGCTTCCATAATTCATGCCTTAAAAATGTGGCGACATTAACTAATTGGAAGAAAATCTATACTTATGTTGGATAACATAAGTCTTAATTACTTATTTGAACAATAGAATTTGAAGGAAAGACAAGCCAGAAGGCTATCCTTTTTAATGGAATATGATTTTGAAATCAAACATATAAAAGGAAAAGAAAAAAAAGTGGCAGATGCTTTAAGTCATCATGCAAATTTATTGTTTGCAAGCAGCAACTATGAGTTTGATATGGAAAATCAGATTGTAAGTGTTGAAAATTATGATAGAGAATATCATATTTTGAAAGAAAATACTGCTAAAAATAAACAAATAAAGTAAAAACAGATTTCATCCTAAACCAACAACGCCTATTGTTGCATAAAAATAGGCTATACATACCAAACATAACATAAATTAAACTTACAGTCATCGATGAGCTACATAAAATACTGTATTCAGGGAATCCTAGATACCAGAAGATGATCACTATGATCAGGAAGGACTTATTTTGGCCAAATATGAAGAAACACATGGCATAATACCTAGATTGTTGTCTTGAATGTCGGCAAGTTAAGGAAGAACATAAACATCCTGCAGGTTTGTTGCATCCATTACCCATTCCGAAGCAGAAGTGGGAAACCATTAGTATGGATTTTATAATAGGCATGATAAAGAATTTCCGACATCATGATTCAATCATGGTCGTAGTTGATAAATTAAGTAAAGCTGCTCCTTTTATTCCTATTAAATCTACCTATAAAGATGTTACCATTTCAGATATTTTCATGAAATAAATACTCAGGCTACACAATGTACCCAAAGTAATAGTCTCAGATAGAGATGCAAAGTTTACAGGTAAGTTCAGGAAAGCCTTGTTTAAAGTTTTGGGCACACATTTAAATTTCAATTTTTCATATCATCCACAAATGGATGGGCAGATTGAAAGAGTAAATCAAGTCTTAGAGGACATGCTAAGGATGTATGTCATGGAATAGTCAGGTAAGTAGGAATATTACCTACACCTAGTAGAATTTGCATATCATAATAATTTTCAAGTTTGTGTAGGTATGAGTCCATTTGAAATATTATATGTGCGTAAGTGTAATACTCAAATATCATGGAGTAGCCCAGTTGATAGGTTAATGTTAGGACCTGATTTATTAAAAGATATGGAAATAACTATGAAACATGTACAAAAAAATTTGAAGGCTTCCCAAGACAGGAATAAAAGTTATGCCGATTAAAAAGAAATCCTAGAGAGTTCTAGGCGGGTGATCATGTATATATAAAGGTAAGTCCCAAGAAAATTTCCTTGAGACTGGAAAATTATTCAAAATTGGCACCCAGGTATTGCGGGAAATTTGAAATTTTAGCTAAAGTAGGGCTGTTGACATACCAGTTGGCCCTACCACCCAATATTAAAGTGCATAATGCATTTCAGGTTGCTGTATTGAAACAATATGTTCATGATGTTTCTCATGTGATTGGTTGAAATGTAATATAGGTGGAACCTGAAGGAGAGTTCCAAGTGGGGCCGGAGCACATTCTCGATAGGCGAGAACTTTTACTTTGAAACCGTACCATTGAACAAGTCAAGGTGCAATGGAAGAACATTAGTTCGTAAGAAGCTACTTGGGAGTTGGATAATAATATGCAGGAGGCATATCCATATGTATTCCAAGAAGAAGTCATGGAAGAATGAAAATAAAAGTTATATCACTGAGGAAGGTGTTATCTTCTAAGGGGAGGTGTATGTAATACCCCTTGAATTAATAATTATTATTAATTCTATTGGAAAATTTATTAATTTATTATTTTTATTATTTTTGATAGAAAAGTCAAGAATAAAACATTTTGTAGTAAACACATTTATTTTTATTTAATAAAGTATGCTGAGGGGAAAAAAGTGGAGATAGATGTTGAAGAGTGTTTTCTGAACCAACAGAGGAAAAAAGACAAGTGGAAGAAACCATTGAGTGAGAACTCAAGATGCAAGAGGCATCATCCCCAAAAATCAGGTCACAACTCATAGTTGAGTGCTAAAGAGAAGGAGGCTCATAAATGACCAATTCCTAGGAAAAATACTATACTATGCTAGCATTGGACGACGATTAACATCAGTGAAATTCAAGAGATGGCGGATTGAAATATTTTTCTCTTGTGGTTCAACGAAAAGGATCAGGGGTTCTAGAGCAAGTAGATTTGATTCTATGGGCACTGGTTGGGAGGAACAACTTTTCCACTTTTTTCCCTAGCGTTGGTTCCAAGTTCATACTTTAAGTTTTAAATACTGTAGAATATGTTTGAAAAGCTAGATATTTGCACTAGATTAATGTAAATTCTAATTATTCTCAATTACCTTGCTGTTGTTATAATCGTATCCTTTACCTAATGGAATGAAATCGTGTATTTCTAATATACACAGTATAATCCTATATTCGACTATATATTTCCTATTTGCATTGTTTTCCTAAATATTTCCTTAATCTGCATTTACAGAATTAAAGTGTCAAATGAACCTATGTTTTCTGTAATATATCAGATATGTAAATGTTAGATTATTTCTTAACACATATAATATTGGGCATCCCTACCCACATCAAGGATTGCTAGTAATGTTATTACTGTAGTAATTAGTAATTCGCCTTGAGCAAAATTATTTAGATATGGCCATTGTTGATTTGTTACGGTTTCAAATTCAATACTCGGTCTTAAATTATTTACATGTCTGTAAATTATTCCTGTTAAATTAATCTCATAATGTACTATGGAATATATATAAAAATGTCCTATCTAACAATTACTACTAGTAATAACATATTTAATATTACTTTATCGGTTAAACAACCGGATTCTATGTGAACCATTGTAGACCACATTAAAGTTTCAATAAAGACGCCCTAAATATTTACAACAACGAATCTTTCTTTCCCATGCCTAGTAATAATCCCATCATGGATGGCTGCCAAGTTTTAATAAATTTTAGTAATCATATCTAAAATAATCTTACCAACTTAATCATGATAGTAATCCCATCGAAGGATGACAACCATTGATTAAAACAAAGAAATATACAGGTATAACAATGATTGTAGAGAGTACATTCAATTCTTTCGACAGAGATTGGATGATCTAGATTAATGGAGAAATGGTGGATCGATGATAGGAAAAGAGATCATCGAGGTGAATGTGAATGGGAGATAAGCAATCCAAAAGGTAAAATAAAGTTCCACACTTGATAAGAAATCAACGACTAGGAAAAATTTCGCAAGAGATCGAGAGTTCTCCGGAATTGTAGAAAGGATACTTGCGGGAGGTTAATTGCATAAGGATATTTTTGGGAAAAGTGGGAAGGTGCATCCGCAATCCACAATCTGCAATTCAATTGCGTAAAGGACTTTTGAGGGTGCATGATTGCGGAAGTCGGTTTTTGGAAAATTGGGAATTGTATACCTGCAATCTGCATTTGTGGAAAGAATCTTGTGGAAAGGTCCTTGCGGAAAAGAAATCGCGGAAGATGAATTGCAGGAGAATAATTCTAAAAGTTTAAATTTGCAACCCCCAATCCACAATTGCAGAAGCAATATTGTGGAAAGAATCTTATGGAAAGGTTCTTATGGAAAGGAAATTGCGGAAGGAAATGAGCGTGCAAAATAGTCGTTGCGGAAAATCAATTGCGGAAAGACTGAGACTGCGAAGGAAAGTTGGTGGAAGAGGAGTTGCATAAGGTTAATTGATGGAGAATAATTATAAAAGTTTAAAATTGTAACCCACAATCCGAAATCTGCATTTTCAAAATGTTAATGTTGTTTATGGATTAATGTAGACCCGCAATCTGCAATCCACATTTGCGGAAGGTTCCTTATGGAATGACCATTACAGAATGATCATTTGGGAAGGGTCATTGTGGAAGGATAACTTGTGCAATGATAATTACGGAAAGAACAATAAAATTAGCAAATCAGTGTTTAAAACAATTAAATGAATTGAATCCTAATTGTTAGAACTATGTTCTGAGATTGAGGAA
>LPNX010129769.1:207175-247857 GCA_001517045.1 Pseudotsuga menziesii | reverse complement strand
TATATATATATATATATATAGATATAGATATAGATATAGATATAGATATAGATATAGATATAGATATAGATATAGATATAGATATAGATATATATATATATATAATATGGATTTTCGAGGTGTGTTACACAAACAAACACAACTAAGTATTTTAATTGTCATTTCTTATATATCTAGTTGTTTAGTTGTGTACGGGATATGGATGAATGTTGTATTAGCTGAAATAGTTGTATGATTATATGAGTTATATCTTTATGCATAAGAATTTGTCATTATGAATATGTTATGAAATGTTTCTAATCATACAATTGTATTTGACTTGTAGGAAGGATTGTATGCAATCACCTACAAGAGACTAATGATGAAGTTGCGAATGCACAAGAAAAGAATGATGCAGTTGTAGATGTACAAGAGAATAATGATAAAGAACAAGATGCAGAAGGGAGTTGTAAAGCTCAAGTATGTTCCTATACAGGAACAAGTGGCAGATGTGCTGACTAAGCCTCTATCTCATACTTTCAAGACAAGCTTGGCGTAGTCTGAAAGGACCACCCTCAGAATAGGGAGTAGAAGAGGTAGAAGAATCTTTGTTGCAGTGGTGTGGTAGCTCAATCTAGGGTAGGGTATGTATGGCTAGGCTTGTTGGCCCAAAATGTTTAGTAAGTTAGATGAGGCCCGTCATTAGAGGAAATTTGAGGTCTAAAATGGGCCTCCTAAGGAAAATAATAAATAATAGTTAAAATAATAAAATAATAGTTATTCATTTTGGAGGAAGAATGAAAAAAACTAATTTTTTTGTTCATATTTTCTACATATTTCCTTGTGTTTTTACTCAAATTCCAAGCGGGAGAGCTTGTTTGATGAGGAATTTCATTATACATCCAACGAGTACCCACACTGCATACTTTTGACAGACCCTGCTACCCCAAAAACAAGAAATACCTAAAAAAATGTGAAGATGACATCATCATCACATTTTTTTAGGTATTTATTGTTTTTGGGGTAGTAGGGTCTATTAAAAGTATGCAGTGTGGGTACTCGTTGGATGTGGAATTAAATTCCACATCCAATGAGCTCCCCCATTTGGAATTTGAGTAAACACACAGGGAGATATGTCGAACATACAAACAAAAAAAGTAGTTTTATTTTATGACAAATATGTTAATTCAACCATTATGGTTGACTCATTTTATTGAAATTCTATTTGTTCTTGAATTCCAACTCATAAAATTTATTGTTTGCATGTTTTCTTATAAGGCCCATTTTAGACCCCAAATTTCCTCTAATGTGATCCTAGGGAGATAAGTATGTCTGAGTAGGTTTGTTTGTATTGAAAGGGTTAGGTAGCCATACTAGGATTATTACCAGAGAACCCACCGTGATGCTGCTCCAGAAGGCCAAAGGTAAATAGGTGGTTTCAGTATTCCTATGCTGATGAGGTGGGCTTAGTACTATCATACTGATATTCATGAGGTAGGTTCAATATTCTCATACTGATGTTGATGAGGTAGGTTAAATATTCCCATACTAATGATGATGAGGTAGTTTCAGTATTCACATACTGATGATGATGAGGTAGTTTCAATATTCGTGTACTAATGATAATGAGGTAGTTTCAGTATTTCCATACTGATGATGATGAGGCAATTTCAATATTTATATACTGATTTTGATGAGGTTTTCTTCAATATTTATTTACTGATTTTACAAATAATGATTTAACATTTATTTCTTGGTGATCAAGTTTTAGCACTAACATGCTAATGATGTTGTTGTTGTAAATTTAGTATTCATATAGTGATGTTGCAGGTAGATGCTTCAGTATTCAGATACTGATATGGAAGAAGATGATCCAATAATCACATACTGATATGGAATAAGATGATTCAATACTCACATGCTAATATTGAAGAAGATGATTTAGTACTCACATACTGATATGGCAGAAGATGCTTTAGTATTAACATACTAATATGGAAGAATATGATTTAGTATTCACATACTGATATGGCAACAGATGATTCCGTACTCACATACTGATATGGCAGAAGATGGTTCAGTATTTACATACTGATATGGAAGAAGATGATTCAATATACACATATTGATATGGCAGAAGATGATTTAGTACTCACATACTGATATGGAAGAAGATGATTAAGTATTCACATACTGATATGGAAAAATATGATTCAGTACTCACATACTAATATGGAAGATAATGATTCGGTAATCACATACTTATATGGCAGAAGATGATTCAGTATTCACATAGTGATATTGTAGAAGAAGACTCAGTATCCACATACCGATATTACAGAAGAAGACTCAGTATCCACATACTAATATTACTGAAGAAGACTTAGAAGAAGAATCAATATCCACATACTAATATTGTAGGAGAAGACTCAATATTCACTTACTGACATTGCAAAAGGAAGACTCAGTATCCACATACTGATAATGCAGAAGAAGACTCAATATCCACATATTGATATTGCAGAAGAAATATTCAGTATCCACATACTAATGTTGAAGAAGATGATTTAGTATATGCATACTGATATTGCAGAAGAAGACTCAGTTTCCACATACTAATATAGCAGAAGAAGATTTAGTATCCAGATACTAATATGTCATAAGAAGAATCAATATCCACATATTGATATTGTAGAAGAAGACTCAGTATCCACATACTGATATTGTAGAAGAATATGATCCAATATTCACATATTGGTGCTGCAGAAGATGGTCCAGTATTCACATATTAATGTTGCAGATGAGAATGCATCAGTATTCACATATTGATGATGAAGGAGAATGATGTTATTCCAAAAATTCCTATGACATTGTTGTAGCTGCAACAATTTCCCAAATTTTTTAAAAATTTTGGACCCTCCTTTTAATTTTATCTTGCCTGGATTTATTTGGTTTCCTGAACTCTGTTTTTTCCCTCTGCTATAAATTTGGATTGCTTGAAGTTGAATTGAGGTAGACTACTTTCCTTCATTTTGGAAGTTCAATGATTACCTTTTGTCCAGCTGATTCTTTTGAATGTGGAGTTTAAATTTTGGATTTGAAAATAAGGGCCTTTTGATTTAAAAATGATTTCCTTTATCACTATCGAAAGTCTATTTATCTGTGAATCGGGGCGGTAGTTGTCTATGCAGCCGCCGTTGCGGAGGGTAAGTAATGAACGTCCCGATGGATAGTTCTTATTTTCGCCGATGCGTTTTATCTAAATTCTTTTTTGGATTGTCGGTGATTTTATTTTACCATGGTCATAGCATTAGCCTTCTATATCACCACCATTTCGGAGGACAAATAGAGAACGAGACGATGGATAGTTTTACTTTCGCCAATTTCGTGGTTTTATTGATTCAAACCTTTTGCTTTGCGATGATTTTTTTGTTTTGTTTTCGCTATTGGAATGTTTTTGACAAATAGTTAGAGTTCTAGTCTTGAGTGATGCTACTGTTTCAGAGGCCTTGTTGTTTGTCTCATTGACACTATGGAGATGCTTAGTTTTAAACTCACCGATCCGTAGTCCTTAGTTCTTCCGATCGCCGATGATTTTCTATTGTCACAGAAGCCATAGTCAGTCTGTCTCCCACCGTTGCAGCTATGTAGTACACTACCTCTTCGACGTTCAGTTGGTTTATTTGCCGACGCATTACTAGTTAGTCATCTAATAATTCGATCGCCGATGTTTTCAGTTGGTCGCGGAGCCCATATTTTGTCCATCGCTCATCATTGAAGCTCCTTAGTGAACTAGTCGTCTGATGCTATAGTGGTTTCGACTGTCGATTTAGGTTTTTCCCTCTGTATTTTTCACCGGAAGGTCTATATATTGGGACAGGGTATTATTTTATTATTACCCTTGTGAACTCGCATTTTCTCTATCCATGTCAAGTCGAACTGTACCAATGTGCTTAGCTGTCGGGATTTCATTCGTTTGGAGTGCTACCGTGGAAGTTTCAAACCTTCCTGTCGAATGCACAACTTTCTTTTGAAATAGGCCAACCATGGTTTCTCCCTCTTTTTGATTTTATCGGTCATTTTGGGAGCTAGGGTCTTCCCCTGGCTAGGTTTTCCCACCATTGTGTAGTTAGCCATCCAAAATGAATTTTATTCTTGCGTCGTGAGGTATCAGTCAGGTTGACGATTTTTGTGGTGGGGGTTTTTCTTGAGCCTGTTTTTGAGCCATTATGGAAGCTCGAGCCCAGTCCGATGGTTTAGGTAGTTGGTGTAGACAAGAGTTACGCTATTTGCACTGACTTCTGTGGGGTTTTTTATGGCCATCCGAGGGAATTTTCAATTTTTTTAGGTAGTCACCCTAGTTTCGAGGAACGATGAGGGGTTTTCAGCATTTTTGTCGAATTGGGATTTCTGCATTTTTAATTACAATTGATAGTGTGGTTCTTGTGTTTGAGGATTTAGAGTATTTTGATTGCAGTCTGATTTTAATGATAGGTTCTCTATTAAGGGTATGTTTTAGTTGCAGACAAACTTAGAGAGTTTTAAACCCAGTGGCAAAAGTTCCTTTTCCTTGTCATTTTCTTTCACACACTAACGTTTTGTATAGTTTATTTGTGAAAATGCATATGGATGAGGTAAATAATGTTATATAGTTCTCCTTCATTTTTAACAGTAGCTAGAAGCTCCAATAGTCTAAGAACATACTGTGTTTTCTTCTAGGGTAACCATTGCAAAGGAGATATGTCTAAAAGACAAAAGAAGAAGGCTCCTGTTGCAGAGGGAGAACCAGATGTGGAAATCATCACCAAGGTGGAATACATTTATGAAGATACCAGATCCACCACTGGAGTAGAAACAGATTACAAGTGGGGTGAAATATACCGGATGATTGCAAATCAAAATGTTCCTAATGTAGGGTTTGAAGAACTAACTATATATGTAAACATCGAGAAATCTGCTCTTATGAAAGTGGCCACAATACCTGAGTTGTTCCCGTGCTCAGAGGTGATTGGTTGGATTCTGCCTAGGGCAGATGTAACTACTATGATCCTCAAAAAAACTGCCAAATAGGGCTATGTTGCATACAATCCTGCTTATGTCTCAATGGCATATCACCTACCTCCTGCTCAAATCTACTTAACTGAAAGTTGGTTGAAAGAGATAAATTTGGACCTGGTTGAAACAGTCAAAAGGATGATGATACCTGGGAAGAAATTTCGAACCAGGCCATCAGGGGAATATGAAACAACCACTCTCCAGACCCCTTATAGATTCATAGCACTTATGTTGAATAGATTTCTTGGGAGAGCTCATGGAAAAAGCTTCAAATTGGGATGGATACCAATTATTTTCCATGTGGCCACTCAGGGGACCATATTCAACTGGGAAAACATAGTGTCCAATATCCTCTTAGCTTGCATATCTTCAGCTTTGGGAGGGGTGTCACAGAAAAAGTAAGGGTTCTACATGAGCTCTATCTTAGTGGACTATATATTATGTACCTAGTCATTTCCATCCTTGAGGTGTAGCTGGGATAGGGGTAGAACCCCTGTATACATTGCATACAAATTATTTTGGGAACACAAATATTATAGCCACTACAAAGAGATATGTGAGCACTTCATCATGCCTTTGTACACACTAATTTTCCTGACTGAATGCAACTACATGTCAAAAGAAGCGTTCAAGGTTGTTGAAGAATATGGAAGTTATTATCTAACTGACGAGGGGATGTATATTAGAATGTATGGTGGCTCTAGGGCACCTTCTCTACTCCCCAAATATACCACTGATTATGTGTTACATAAGGAAGCATCCAGGAAGGTATACATTGATGGTGTTGGGAGCTTCTTGTTCGAACATAAGAAGGAAACATATCCTTCCATACCTTTTAGGCTGGGGAGTTATAAGTTTACAAAGGTTAAATAGACTGCAGAATTCATGTAGGAACTGGAGCACTTTCATTTTGGTGAAATGAACTTCCACAGGAATGACTCCCAAAATAAAGTTGTAGAACATTGTAAGGTGGAAAATGTTAATTTTGAATACACAAATTTCTGGGACAAGGATGAAGAAATCTTCAGAAATGCAAAGAATATGACTACATTAAAGAAGAGATTTAAACAGAAAATCACCATTGTAGGTGGAAAGGGCAAAACCACAAAGAAGACATCTGAAGAAGAAGAGGCCAAAAAAAGAGAAGAAGATGCTAGAAGGCTAGCACAAGAGGTGGAAGGTTGGATAAAACATGAAGAAGAAGAAATAAAGAGGGACGCAAAGGAAGCAACAAAGAAGGAATAAGAAGCAAAGAAGGAAGATACAGAGATAAAGAAAAAACAAGAAGAAAGCGAGGGTCATAGGTTAACAGGATCGCAAACAGGCCAACAAATTACTGAACAGATGGATGCAGAAGGGGTACATGATCATACAGATCAAGGGGATGGGTAGGATAATCCTAATCTTGAGGAGCCTGTTGCAACTTCTGGAAGCACTCAAGAACAAGTTGTTTTTTTTGGTTTGAATTTGATACCTTTTATGCATAAAGAAGGAGAAGAGGTCCTTGATTTCAGCACTATCTTCTATGACAAGGAGAAGAAGAGTATTGCCAAAAGAACTAAAAGAAAGATTGAAATAGGAGGACAATTAGGTAAGATGATAACTGATAAAACTTTGGTGTATGGCACAGATGCGGATCTGAGATTGACAGCAAGAGATGGGGTGGCAATAACCCAAGATATGGAAGATAATGTAGATAGACTGATGACGGATCTGGAGCAATCAAGAAAGAACACAACTCAGTTAAAAGAAACACTGAAGAAGGAAAGAGATGAAGTCCACAAGCTGAAGAGAAAATTTGAGGACATGCAAAATGAAGTGAAGACTTCAAAGGAAGAGCTCCAGACTATGTAGGCAAATAAGATGACTTTAGAAATTGCAGTAGAGCAAAATGCTCAGAACAACTTGGCAGAATTACAGAGACTGCAGTTAGAGCTTCAAGTGTTGAAAACTGAGAAGACTGACCTTCAAGTATCATATGAAACCCTAAGTTCAGAGAAGGTCTAGCTATAAAAAAAGGTAATTGAGCTGGAATCAGAGAAGGTTTCCATTGAAGAGAGAGGGAAACAATTTCAAATGTAGATAGCAGCTTTGGAGGGACAAAGTGCTTCATTAACAGCGTCACTGAAAGGTTCTATGGAACATAAAATGGATGTCCAACCTTTGAGAGAATATGTTCTATCCTAGAGGAAGAAAATCCACCAACTACAAGTATGCATTGAGGAAGAAAGGTGTAAGGTTTTGCAAATAGATAGCAGTTTAGAAGAAATCTTGGACACCACTTCATATTTTGTATACAGATCTCAAGATATTTTCGAGATCCTAAATGGAAGGATATTGTGGATAGAAACAAATGAGGAAACCCCTGCTCAGCTACCAGTCAAAGATTGACAAAGTTTAAAGCAGGACTATGACTTGTTGGAGTTTGCAATCAATACTGCAGAAGAATTCAAGAAAACGGTAAAGAAAATGAGAGGAGCCTATGCTAAATACTGCAGAAGGGTGTTGGTCACCTACAACAGATGCCAAGTTGTTGCAGAACAAAGACTGGATGCAATACCAGAACATGAGCTATTCATAGAACAACTACAGAGCAGGTACCAGGAAGATGAGCATAATATCCAATAAGTCAAGGATCTAGATGAGTGGATCCTAAAGAATGCAGTAAATCATGCAGTAATCAACATCCATTTACTTGAAGATCAGCTACGCTTGAGTCCAGTAAGAATAGAGGTGGTTAAGAATCAGGCTGCAAAGTATTAGATCAACATCCATTTTCTTGAACCCTCGGATTTTGAAAGCATAGTAGCGGAGGACCAAGTATGGAAAAAGTTCATTAATGATCAAGCGGGGCCCTCTTCATAAAAGTGCTCTATTAAATTTTTGTTTTAAATGTAATATATTGTATAATGTATGAGCACTCACTACAAGAAAATATTTTGGATTGAAATGTTTGGGAAGCCCAAAAGTTTTTCCTTTTTTGTATAAGTATAGGAGAGTTAAATGTAGAGGAGGGACTTTTTCCCAGATAGATTTGTGAGAGTATGTTGTAAGATCAACTATTTCCTTTTACAATAAAGAATTACAAGTTTCATGTTGGAAAAATCTTGGTGGAATTTTTTCAAATGGTGTGCTATGGATCTGTTGAATGTGAACTATTTCGTTTTCAGCCTGTGTCCATTAACTGTGAGATCGTTCTAACTCTTTGAACCTATGTTCTTGTTATGAATGCACTCTAGTTTATTCTATGAAATTTCCACTGTGAGTAATGAAGGATTTTCATAAACAATAAGCTATCTTGTTGTTCATATATCTATTAATGTTCATGTGTTTTGAAATAAGTAACAACTATCTGTGATTTTTCTTAATGCATGCACAAAAATACATTAGTCATTGATAAATGATAATATTTCTCCCTAGGGATAGGTTAGATAGTTAGTTTTAGTTTCTTGTTGTGTGTGATTTAGATGCTAGAGAGTTAAGACGAGAGGTAAGAACACGCGCATCACATTGTGACCACTCCTCGTATTCTCTATCAATCTACATTCTTAGATAGGCACTTGCACATCATACTTAAATTCAAAAATCTAAAATATACACGGTGTACTGGGCTGTAACTGGTAAAACCTTTATTTTGTTACTTGACCTACGGTAGTTGGACCGTAAACCGGATGGATTCCCCATATGAAATAGTAACAGGCTATTTGGGAATGTTTACTGGGGAGAATCCCTAACTGTTGTTACCTACAAATTTCAAGGCCTCAAAAGATATATAGAGTGTTGGCTCAAACCTCAACCAACAAAAACTAGTTGACATGGGTCCCACTCTGTCAAAACTTGACTCACCGTGATCTCCCTCAGCATTGGTCCATACAGGTTTTACCTTGCCTAGCAACACTCGTAGAGTGGATGAAGTCTCACCTGAGATGCTCAAGGGAGGGATGATGAAACCAAGTTTCTGCAGCATAGAAGAGGATTAGGGCATTGACAATTTATCAACTTAATGACCAGAAAAAATCAACTTCTTTAAAAGAACCATTCACCATCACAAATAATTCATTCTTAATTGTAACAGATCTATCAGAGTGAAAACAAATCTAAAAAGATAACAACATTCATAAATAGTAACCATCGCATCATAGATCCATACTTCAGATTCACTTATCATTCATCATCGAACTTTGCAGCACCTTTGCAGGAACAAAAAGATAGAAAAATATAGCAGAAGATAACACTGATTCAATTAAACATCCTTCTTATCATATTACTTCTGTGGAGTCAACCACAGATCAAAACAGATAACAATTCATCTCCAGATAAATACCTCAGATGTCAATGATAAAATTGATCTCTACAAAATTCATATCTCGATGTTTTCATTCACAATTCTTCCTTCTATATATAGGCTTATTCCTTTACATTCATTGTCCACTTATAACTAACTCCTAACTGATTTAAATGACTAATGACCAATATCCATAGAAAATGGTCAACAAGTACGAAAAATGGCTTAAAATAATCAAACAATATTCTATCTTCCACCTATCGTGCCATCTTTTCCTTGCATGGTGTCTTATGAGTTTGCAAAACATCCGCGATGTTGTGAAACTTACCCCAAACCCTTTCTAACTGGCCCCTAACACAGTCTTGTGGCCCATCCTTGAGCCACGTTAGGTGGACATGGAGTACTGGTTGATTTTGATCTTGAAGTGTTCATATTGCTGAGAAATTTCGGCGATGTGCGCTTTGAATTTCTCATCAACATCAGTGACACATAAGGTGATCCTATTTCAATGGATGCTCCACCATCTTTGCATTGACTTCCTTCTTACCATCTTGCACAACCTACAACGTAGCAACTTCTTTTACTGATAGTTGGGCTCCAATTTCTTGGAACTCATCGATCTGGTCACTATGTTTCCTCTGTTGCTCCTGATTTTTTCCCACTCGCCATTGTAGCTCCTTTAGCTTTGTGGAGCACGTGATTGACACAAGTGATGACATGGTCATTAATGCTATCTTTAGTGTTTCTAACTAGTTCTCGGCTTCCTGCAACTACGCCATAAGTTGCTCTCACTATTCATCGTGAATGACACTACCCCAGAATTGTGTCATCACCTCTGTGATTTTCTTTGCATCCTGCTCCATTTCATCAAATTGTGTTGCAATTTCCTCAATCGAAGTCTTTCATTCTGCAACCTGCTCTGGTGGTGTGTCGAGGTAAACCATAGCGTTCAACAGACTATTGTCCAACTGGAGCTGTGCGATGAATTCTCCAAGTCGCTTGGCCTTAGTGACTGCATCCAGCTCTGTTGTAATTTCATGTATGTACTGGCATGAATTTGTAATGGCCTCTTCTACCTGCCCTTGACTAGTGAAGAGTTGTGCATTCTCAACATGTTTTGCCCTTACCCAACAACCTTTAAAAAACATTATTTCATCAAAAAAAATTGTATTTTGTTTTGATGAAATGTTTTGAATTTCATATAGCAAATCTAAAGAATTGACAGTTACTGACATGGTGACATTCCAGAAGTTACTGAAACAATGAAATTAAATGTTTTTAAATAAAACCTTTGCGAACTATGGATTAGTTAACAAAATCACTACTTTGAAATTATTATTTTGAGTGAATTTGCATTAAAAATCAAGGGATAAGTGTTAATAATTTGTCATAAACTAATTTTGAATTGTTATCCAAATATTTATTATTTGATTTTATTATGTGATTTTGTTATCATAAATGTTGATAAGGTTTTGAAATTGGAAGGCTGATTATTGTATTTTTGGCACCTTAAAATGGATAATTTTGATTCAATTATTCAACTTGGTAATTGTGATTCATGAAACGATGGATATTGGGGGATAAAACCATGCATTCAGGTTAAGAGTTTGAAAGATATATTACTAAGCCTATCCTATTATTTTTGCTACATTATTTAAAGTGTTGAATAAATAAAGATCAAATGAGTATCTTTTCAATTAATAGGCTTTATTTATTTTTATTATTTATACAAAATAAATAAACCTTTTAATTATTTTGTATAAATATAATGTCTAAAGTTCTTTGATCTTTTTAAATATTTACCTAGAATATTAGGTATATTTGACACTTTATTTTAATTTTATCATATTTGCAAAATACCAGGAATCAACGTGAACTTTATAAAGGTTTAGAAATGAGCATACTTTTCCTTTTTATTGAAGATTATTGTCTGATTTATCCACTGGTTATTTGAATAACGCCACGTTGTGGTTATCAATGAAAGTTAAAAGGGTTATCATTTCAATGGAAAGATTTGTGGATTTTGTTTTATCCACAACAGGATCCTCACATTAAGCCAACCATCTGTTCTCTGATATTGTATAGATTTGAGGGATGCCAGCCGAATCTATGGATTATTATACTACCACTGACAATAAAACAAATATCCAAAAGATTATGAAATATTTCAATTGCACATATTGAAACAAATCGTAGAGTTTTGAAAACGCCAAAACAACTGGATTCATGCCAACATGTTGAGATTATTTCCACTAGATCTCTAGCATTGAAGAAATAATGGAATCAAATATTTTCATATTTTCTATCTGTCAAAGAATGAATTATTGGAATAGATCTTTTTTAGAGGAAAAAATACCAGTCTTTGTTATTCATATGAATCAAAAGACATCTTTTACAATATTAGCATGATAACGGCCAGAATCCAAAGCCAAATCATGACAGAATATAACAGCAGAAGTATCAATACATATCAGCATGAACTGATCAATATGAGAGCCACCATCATCATTAATAAATGTCAAAGGAAGCAGCAGAAATATAATAAAAAGTCTGAACATAGCAGACTTTTTTCATCATCCCTGTAGTAACAGGTCAGATAGTACTGTGAATTCGAAGATGAACTTCAATCATACATATCAGAGCAGAGTGCTGGCAAGAAGGACTCAATCATAGAACAGAAAGAGATATCAAATCATAGCCATAATCATGCTGAAAAACAAAGTCAGCTACTCTAAAAGAGATAAAGATTGCCTTGGTTCACAATCAATCCATCCAAAGATTCTGAATATGTAATAACTCCCATATCCAATTTCAGTCCTAGTTTGGAGAGAGCATCTGCCAACAAGTTATGCTCACGATATGTATGCTTGAAGATCACCGGTGGGGCCTTTTGAAGTATATGTCTTATATCGCAACACCAGTGCATCAGAGATGGAACATCAAGTGCAGAAATTCTGTTAATCCATGAGATAATAACCAATGAGTCCCCATATATTTGCTGAATAGGGATACCCATCATAAGGATGACTTTTAGTATTGCCCAGCAAGCCAATAATTCCGCTCTAGTGTTAGAGCTTCTGCCACAACCCATAGAAAAGCTAAAGAAATGCATATCATTGATATAAATCATAAAACCAGATCCTCCCAAATTTTCTGCAGCAGCACCATCAAAAAAGCCACAAGGAAAACATTTTGTTGGTTTAGGTCCAATAATGCGAGCTTTGCAGATTTTCAAAGGCACAGGGAAAGAAATAATCAGCCCTTCAATTCTTGCAATCAAGGCTGGGATGGAGGGTTTCTTATCTTCAAATATGCAGAAATTACGAGTGAGCCAAATTCCCCAACATATAAATAGAGGAAGGAATAAGTAAGGGGCAGAACTCGTAGAACAGGTGAACCATCTGTCCAAGTAGGAGTGGACAGAGCTGAAACTAGGGAAAGAGCAACTGAATTTTCTCTCAAGAAGGTGTAAATATGGGCAGAAAAAGGACAACAGAAAAAAAGGTGATGTAAATCTTCCAAGTTTCCTTCACAAAGTATACATCGGATAGGCCCACTGATAGCTCTAGACTGTAATTGTTCCCAGGTTAAAATCTTCCCATATATCAAAATCCAGATGAAACATTTTATTTTCAGAGGGATAGGCAAAGACCACAAAATTTTCAGAACCTTATCATTTAATTCTGAACAGCAGTGGAAGATTATACAGGAATAACCTTCAGTAGCAGTTAATGGTCCAATATAATTATTGTGGGACCAGATTAACATGTCACTTTGATCAGTAAGCCAATTACGACCAAATTCCAGGACTCTAATATAATTATCCCAAATGACTTTCCAATCACCTGTAAGATCAAGTTCTTCTGCTGAAAACCAATAACCTGTTGCATTTGATGTAAATTTGCGAGCCTGGGCTAAGGAACATATGCCAAAATCCTCTAGATAGTCTCTCAATCCTATAGGAAGAAGAAAAGAGGATCTCAGCCCCACAATAGGATCTGCCCCCAAGCAAATGGATTCACCATTACCAACTTTCCAAATGGTACCTTTACCAATCCAGTTAATGGTAGCAATGAAACCCTTCCATATGATAGAAGCATTATTAAATATGAAGTGCTTTTCCCTGAGCCATAGGTGAAAGGACTTATTTTTCATATATTTAGTCGTGATAAGGAGGTTCCAGATGCCTTTACTGTGGACAGCCAACCAGAAAGATTTCATTCTCAAAGATAAACTAAAGCTAGGGAGATGCTTAATTCCCCAACCACCATGGGAAGTAGGCCTTGCCAAAATATGCCAATCCACAAGATGATATTTTTTATGCTTAACAGAAGAGCCCCACAGAAAGGAGAATATCACCTTTCTGAGTTTATCTAGAATAGAGGAAGGAATCGGAATCAATGACAGCCAGTAGACGGGAATACTGGAAAGAACAACACGTATAAGAACAAGTCTACCTCCCATAGAAAGAAGCCTGTTTGTCCAATGGGATATTTGCTTTTCAAATTTCGAAACTATCCAGATCCAATCCTTTACCAAGTAACCATTTGGTTTCAAGAAATATCCCAAGTAATTAAAACCTTTCCGAAAATCATCAGACCTCTAAGGGAGGATACCAGATATTCTTTGAAGAATTTCTTCATCTACACCTTTTTCCAGAAAACAAGATTTGTTCCCGTTTATAGACATACCTGAGGCTTCATAGAAAATATCCAGAATGCCTTTGAAAACCAGCCATTCTTCATAGGAGCCCAGACCAAATAAAATCACATCATCTACAAAAAGTAGGTGAGTGAGAGATAGTTTAGAAGAGACTTTTATGCCTTTAACTTTCCCATTTCTATTTGCTTCCTTAATCAAGAGACTGAGCCCTTCTATAACCAGAATGAACAATAAGGGAGATAGAGGACATCCATGTCTTAAGCCCCTCGAGGCAGGAAAGAAGGATGAAGAAGAGCCATTTATAAGAACGACAAAATTAGCTGAGGAAATGCATCCCAGGATCCAGTTTACTCCAATAAGGGGAACACCAATTTGAATAAGAAGAAGACGAATGAATGTCCAATTAACTCTGTCAAAGGCTTTAGATAAGTCCAATTTGAGGATGATGGTAGCTTTATTTTTGGAGTTGACAGAGTGCAGAACTTCCTGAGTTATAGCAATGGGTTCCTGAATAAGCCGATTCTTAAGAAAGCCAAATTGTTGGGGAGAGATGGAAGCATCCAGAAAGGGTTTAAGCCTCATAGCTGCAATTTTGGATATAAGTTTATAGCAGAGATTACATAGGGAGATAGGACAATAGTTAGCAAAGGAAACAGGCAGATCTGTCTTAGGAATAAGAGCTAGAAAAGTAGAATTGAGAGCAGGAGCCACTCTGCCTGAGATTCTAGCTGATTCCACCACTTTAACAAGGAGAGGACCCAGAAGATCAAAAAAGAACAAGTAGAACTCAACTGGCCAACCATCCGGTCCAGGAGCTTTATCTTTTTTGAAGAGTTTAAGTGCCTTTTCCACTTCCATAATTGTCACAGGACTTGTGAAGGAATCTTTATCCTCCTGGCTGATATATGTAGGAAAGAGACGAATAACCTTCACCTGAGATTCTATATTTGTCAATTTGTCATTTGCAAACATAGTCTTGAAATGTTTAATACCAAGGGCTTTAAGATTTTGATCATCAGAGACCTAGGTGCCAAACTCATCTTTTAGACTCCAAATAGCATTATGGTTTTTGCGTGCAGAAGCCACCACATGAAAAAATTTAGTATTAGCATCCCCTTTAAGATCCCAGGTTATTCTGCTTTGAAGTCTTGCAGAAGAAATTTCATGATCAGACAACGTTTTTAGAGCAGCTTTGAGAGAGCACAGCTGATGATGCTGTTCTTGATTTAATATAGATGTCTGAGAGGATTGGAGAAGAGAGCTAATTTCCTCTTCCAAAGTAGCTGATTTATCTTTCATTTTAAGAGCAGCAGATTTATTCCACAATTTAACCTTATCTTTTAGAGATCGAAGTCTACAGGAGAGATCATTCATGGCATCCAAAGAGGGATCCAGCTGAATAAGAGGCCATTCAGAATGAACCATCTGAACAAATTCTTCATTTTCTAACCAAGTATGATTGAACTTAAAGGATAAGTACAAGGATTGAGATGGTCAATCCATTCCAAGACAATAGGAAAGTGATCAGAAATACCACTTCTATGAATCCAAGCTCTATATTTTGGCAGAGAGTTGATCAGCTGATCTGACAACAAGAAACGATCTAGCCTTTTAGAAATACCATCTTCCCCAATCCTTCCATTCCTCCAAGTAGGCCCAACACAGGGAGGAGCAACATCCACTAAGTTATGATCAGAGAAAAGATTCGAGAAAAAAGAGCCCAAAGGATTTGGAAGGGCTTTGGATCCCCAAATTTCTGAAGCATTCAAAGTGAGATTAAGATCCCCTGCTAAGAGGAGATTTGGCAGAGAAAGAAGTCCTCCCGTAGCTACAGCATTCCAGAATGAAACACGATTGAGATAAGGACCATAGCAGTTTAATATTGAGAGATTAAGGGAAGATCCCCGAATCGAGGCTTTCAGCAGAATACCAGCAATCGTCTGAAAGGCTTTGCACTTAATGTTTTTTGGATTCCAACCAGAGAGAATACCTCCAGAGAGGCCAATAGAACTAAGAGCACAGAACTCCCATCCTGGACAGAGTTTAGAAAAGGCATATAAAGCAGGATATTGACTAGTGATAGTTTCTTGAAAAAGAACAATATCAGGAGAAAGAACAGACAACATATGGCGGAGACTTTTTTGTTTGGCTAGACTTTCCAGGCCACGAACATTCAGTGAAAGTATTCGCATTAAGAAATTGAGTTGTCAGGGGTCAAAGCTCTAAGGACCCGAGGAGAGGGAGAAGAGAGAGATCTCTCAGCTGCTTTTAATCTCTCAGAAAGAGGAGTGTAGGGAGCCTGGACAGAATTGGTAGATTCTAGAGGGGGATTAGAAGACTTTTTCTTCCGTCTAATCGTGAAATTTTCAAATATGATGGAATCAAGAGGGAGAATCGATGGAGAGAGAGGTTTCTTGTCCGTAAATATACTTAAATATTTTTTCAAAGAAGGATTGGAAAAGGAAGGGGAAGCAGTGGGGCTGATAGGGGACGAACCAGAAGAATGGGGCCTAGACTGACCCGAAGAAGGAAGAGGGGGGAAGTCAGCCTCTGTAAACAGAGGAGCTGGGGTAATGAAAATCGAAGGGGTGGAAGATGGCACAAAACATAACGGGGAATCTAGGGCGGCTTTAGAGAGAGATGGGGCAGCGGGAGGGAAAAAAACAATGGCTGAAGGAGAAGAAACCTGATTCAAATCAGTCAAAGGAGTATCCCTCAGTTAGGGAAACCTAGGGGAAATACCGGAAGGAATAACATCAGAATGTAAAGACGCTTTTCTGCGACTGATCACAAAATCAATAATGTCCAGATCCACATCTGATACAACCCCAAATAAATAAATAGCATTGTTCAGCTTACCAGAAGCGGGAACAGTAAGGACCAGGGAGGAACAATCCTTTTCTGGAGAAGATAAAGGGGAGTTAATAAAGGAATCATTCAAAGAGCACCTAACAGGCTCACGACGAAGAGAAGGGAATTCACGGCGTAAATGGCCAGTTTCTCTACAAATACTGCATCTAAAGGGAATGCCTAGAAAATCCAGTCGTTGTATAAACAAACGCTCATGACAGAGAATTTCAACTTCAGCAGGAAGGCCTTTGGTGATATCAATTTCAACCAAAAATTTCACCTTTCTTTTATCATAGGAGTTCATGAAGTCATCCGCTAATGCCACAAACCTACCAATAGTATTTCCAACACCTTCCAAAAGAGATCGATTCCATAGCGGGAGAGGAAGCCCTGGGAGAATTTCCCACAAATGAGGTTTTTTCACCCTTTCTCTAGCAGGATCAAAATTAATATGCCAATGGTCCAGAACAAGAGAGCCATTATCCACTCACCAGAGATGGCTAAGAACCTCAGTGGCATGAGACTCCTCTAATAAAACAAAAACAATCCATCCTCGGACCAGTAGGCTGATAGTAGGGACATAAGTAAGAAAAGGTTTCCAATTTTTAGAAGCCCAAGATACCCAATCCTTTTTTTCCATGGTAACATATTCTATCCTACCAATTAAAGCTCGACGACTCAGAGCTTCCACCCTATCCATATAAATATCCCTTCCAACCACATATCTAAGTTTACCTTCCAAAGTTTTGTAGGCCTTTGCCTTTCTACGCCTCTGATATCGGGCATGATTAATGTCCACTCTAGGGTCTGGAGACCCATTAAAGGGCTCCCCCATTAGAAACAGGGGTTATGAATCTAGAAGCAATTCACATATACAGAACAGAGTCCCAACCGAGCATAAAAAACCAAGATTAGGCCCCTGGAAAGGGAGCATACAAAATAGGAGGGCTCTAAGACTAGAATAAGCAGCAAACTTCTGATATCAAATCCAGGATAGAAAATATATGAATAGGACAGAAAATCCCCCAATACCGAGTAACAGTCCAGATAACCAATACTAACCACAACAAATCATAAAAAGCAGAGATCCAATATAATAACTGGGCAGATGAACAGCATAAAGATTATGAAATATGTGCCATACAGGAGATCTCTGATGTCAACCCCAGCAATAACAGATACAATCAGAAGGAAGGACGGGCCATCAAAGATCAAGACACCATCAATAATATACCACCCTCAATGCCATAGGACAAAAGGGCATATAATATGATCCTCAAAGAAGAGCGTAGATATAAGCAACCAGCACAGAAAGGGAAAATCCAAACTCAAGTATCCAGATACAATTCAGAGTACCAAGAAACCCACAATCAGAGATAGATACCAATAAAGGCTAACCCTTACAGTTGAAAAGGGCTGAAAACTACTGAAAAAAGTAGAGTCTCTTATATCAAACATAGAAAGGAATATCCATAAGAATATAACCCAGACAGGCACCGAAAGTTCCAGTCATATTCCAACAAGCACAACCGACCACGTATTGATAAAATAGAATATCAAATTATATCATCTCTACCAAGAGCAGCGCTGGGTAAGATATCAAACAACAAGATGATATCTAATAGAGACAACAAATATCAAATGGCACAACAACTATCAGACCAAAAAAATAAAGGATATCAAAGCCTTAACATCTTAATACAAACCAAATACCAAGATGGCCACAAGTAAAAAAAATACTTTTATCTGAATCAATCCATCAATGATCGAACGCTGGATATATAGGCATAAGATACTGAAATCTAGACAATGATGAAGATTTAATAATCTGAGCCTGAATAACAAGAACCAATCCTCATATCACATGAGGTGATCCACCCCACAATACCATAAAGATAACAGTATACCAAATCAATCTTATAACTGAACAGAAAAGGCAAGTCGATCCTCAATAATAAATGCAGCTAGAAAGAAACTTAGGATCGAGGTTCAAAAAGTAGGCTCCATAATAGGGAGAAAACCAGAAAACAAACCCTATATCTTCCTATTTCATAGCAGGGAATACAAGTGACAGGGACGAGGGTAACCCATAAAGAAAATATAAGACCACAGACAAAACCCCATAAAAGGCCAATTCTCGATGGACTCAAATCAAAAAGACATCACTAGACCAGGACAGACAAATATGCCATCCATATCAACCTGCAAAGAAGATGATACAAGAGGACGCATATATAAATTCCCACTTTTTTATTAAAACTGGTTGGTACTAGTCCTCGTAAGAGGAGGGACTCCAGTTATCGGGAGCGGCAAGTGTAAAATTAGGGCAGTCCATTAAAACCAAATCTGATTCCAGATGGAGGGTGACGGGGCAAGAAGACTGGCTAAACAAAACCAAAAAAGGAAACCGAAAATGCCAACACATCAAGCCCTGTCCAAGCGAGACCAGAAAAGCCTCAAGTACCAAACAAAGAAACCCCAATAGCCAGGAAATATAAGAAACAGAAGCACAGGATGAGGGCTACCATTTAGTGTATCGACCGGTGACTGGAGGGAGCGAAAGGTCCAACGCCATCCCGGCTGAAGCGCAGGATCAATTTGACGAGCCTATAAATCCTTTGCATGCTCATTTCACCACAAACTCCCCGCGGCTAGGAGGACGCATAATTAGTGAAACGGTCGGCAACTGGATGGAGCAAAAGGCCCATCGCCATCCCAGCAGAGGCGCAAGAGCACTTCGACGCCTGAAAAACCCTCAGCTGCCTCCCACCATAATTCCTTATATGAAAGAGTTCACCCTTGGAATAGATCTTATGCAAATTATGCTCTCAGCAAACCAGGAATATGTTTCAGTTTGTTAAAACATAGAGAATCACGATCAAATTATTCTGTGATCTTACCATTCGTTGCCAGCGAAGCCAAATTTGGTACCCTTATCGCTCTCTTTAAGGAAGGATCGACTTTGATTATGGAGAGATTTACCATATAGTGAGGATCATACGTACCAGTAAAATAAACTGTCAACATGTTTATCAATCAAGCTGGAAAGATCATTGGTTAGCTAAGTTGTTTATTTTCTCATGATTAAATTCTGTTCATACTTCTTTCTTTTAATAGATTTTTGTTTTTCCATGTGCAGATACCGAGGAGATTGTTATGATTCTGGAATCGTTAGATGAAGAAAATGCATGCTACGAATTTCATTCTCAGCTAGTAACAGAAAAAGCGTTTTCAACTGACAGGCATTTTTCTGGGCCAAATTGTGAGCAACTGGAGACAGATATTAAAAATCTGCCACATGGGTTTTCTCCAGAACGGATCCATTTAACTTTGTTTGGGGAGATTTCACCAGAATGTGATGGATTTGAGGAGATTTTTGGGATTCTTTGAACGCGATTTTTGCAGTTGCGGCCGGCAAAAATTCGCCAGTGTAAAGTTCAATCTGGATTCCATTTCTTCTGATCTTTGTTTATTTAAGCATATTGGAATTTGATGGTGGGAAGGGGGAGCAGACTGGGGGCTTCCACAGCTTAAAATATTTCTCTTTTTGAAATCTCTATAAACATTGCTGCTCTGTTTGAGGAATTATTTCTTCAAGAAAATAAAAAATGCATGATTGTTGAGAGGTTGGAGCTGTTCTTTATTCTCGACCAGTGTCGATAGTTTGGGGAATGTGAAGACAAGACTATCGTTTGATCTACTTGTGACTTGAGACAGTTTCCTATCTGTAGCTACAGCATGTTTAATTGGTGATATTTAATATATGTTTACAGTTTTTATACTTCGCATATGTTTATGGTATCTCTTGGCCTTGTCATCCTTTTTCTATATTATAAATGTCTGTCATAATATTCTTTAAAGAATTTGGCAAATATTTTCTGTATGATTATCGACTTTTACTGTTTCGATTTTGCTGATATGTCATGTTGTGAAATTGATGACTGGCATCATAGCTTATATGATATATTTCGATTACTGTATGGTCTTGTTAATATTCAAATTTTTTTTAAATATTGTCAAGAGTATTCATGCAGTAGTTTTATCGGCAAAATTTGATTACAGGTTAATATTCTTTTGCTCCCGATCGGGATAGGACAATTAAATTTAGGTTTTCTTTATGCAATTTAACAGGAAATTTATTGGATCAGGTCATCATATTTATATTTTTGATATGCCATCATTTCAATCCTGTTATTAATGTATATCTGTTAATAGTGTAATTTATGTAAATTAATTGAATTTGTTAATATTTTATTAATTATTTGTTATTACATTCATAGATTAATTATTTTATTATGTTGATTACAGTAGTTAGTTGTGTAAATATATCAAACTAATTCAGTAATTACCTTTAATAGTTTGTTGTGTATATTTATAGGTATACTATAGATCTATTTAACTAACAAGCAGTAGTTTCTAGTTTTATCTTTTAGACTTAGTTTAGTTAGACTTTCAGGCTAAAGGAGCCTTTAAACCTGTCGAAAACAACCATCCCAAATAGCTTGGAGCCTGCTTTAAGGATCTCGGTCTGGGTTGTTTTCCCCCGTTACGTGCATAGTCACATATGCCCATCAAAACAACAACAAGGCAGTCAATTTATTTATTAATCTTTGTTATTTCTTCGGCGACCTTCGTATTTAACTCTTCCTGCACTGTCTTCAATTCCGTAATATCATGTAATTTTTCTGTTGCTATCTTCTCCCATACCTGTTATAATTCCTATACTTCCTTCTTCATTTCCTCTTCTTCAATTTACGACCATAAGTACATGTCGCTGAACTCCTTTTGTCTATAAACCAACTCTTGGTTGGAGACCTGCTACATGTTGACAAATGTCTAGGTTGATAGCTTGTTGATGTCCATTGCAATGCTCAGTAGCTGCTATAGTGCAGAGTTCACATCTTCGTTTCTAGCGTTGATTGCAGTTGGGGGAACCTCAAAGTTCCAATCCTGCAGCTCAATGGTAATTGACGCGAACTCCTTCTCAGCTGTATTCTCTGGTGCTCTTCTTGAAACCATGTTATATATTGAATCTAACTTGGTGTGTACCTATGAAAAAAATTCCTGGGAAGTCTACTGCATCAATTTTGCTACTATATCAGAGGACTCAATGACTGCCTTAATGAGTCACTGTAGTTGTGCCTCCATCACTAATCTGGTGCTACTACCTGCATCCTTCTCCATTACTCACTTGGTTCTGCTCTCTTCTAGGATGCGTTGTGCTTCCAGATTAGTGTATGTCGATGACTCTCCATCATAATCGTGATGACTTTGCTCCTTGCGCATAGGCTCTTCAGGGGAATTTGATGGTGGTCCTGTCGATACATCCTCCATGCTTACTAGTTCACACCAATATGTAGGCCAATCCTAAACTGCTGCATTGAGTTCTTCATCTATCAGCTTATATCCCATTGGTAGCCATTGGTTGTTAGGGTCACATCGAGCCTAGATCTAAACCATATAATCCACTGATATTGTATTGCTGTTGGGTTAGATAATTGTGGAACTTTGACCACTGCTTCCTATAATTCCTCCTAGTAGACCCAGAAGTGGATCATGCAATCCGCTTGGCGACTGGCTCCTCTACCCACCATAAATTTTGATACCGTGTGCCTTTGCAGACGTTAACATCTTCGACAATCATTCTTTTGTAGTCCTTTAGCTCCATCCAATCCACCAAGGAAATTAATATCAATAGCTATCTATACGTGAAATGCCGCTCCCCAGCCTAAACTATGACTATGTCCTTTGTCAACTGATTCAAAAAAAAGAGGGACCAGTTCATTTGCACTCCCTCGGCACATTGCTGCGCACATGCAATCACCCCCGAATTACACTGAACAGGGAAATTCTTTCTCACAATTGTGCTTACAAAAATATGTTCACCAATACACATCATCCTATCATTAATTCTATCAGTACGATATGCTATTCTATCACGCTACAAATCATACCTCTCCTTCAATCATGCAGCAAGCCGCTTGTCATTATCCCTTTCTTTGAAGTATTTCAATGGGTCTGACCCATCCTTTGGAAACCCCATGATCTCTGAGAACAAGTCCACCGTAATCACAATTGGTTTGTCCAACCATAGCATTCCTCCATGAAAAAATGCCAAAATTTTTTTGATGCATGCATTTGATTCATTCAACTGCCCAAAATGTGGCATGTTGATGAGCCCTAGGAATGCAAATCTATCTAGCCCTTGTGCCCATGGCTACAGAATCTGCACTATGGGCCCTCTTGCGACCGAAGGAAACTATTCATAGGGCTCATCCGCTACATCCTTCCACAGCAATAGATCATGGCCCTCATACTTCATCTTGCTCAATGTAGGGACAATGTCAGTTGTGTGTATCATCCCTTTCAGCAAGGACAACATTTTCAGCTGATACTTCTGATTTTTCGTAAAGCACTAAGGCTTGGAACCAGGTCGCATGGGAGTAATATATATCAAGATATATCTAATGGAAACACCCTTGGGAACCATAGATTCCATAGCCCCAGAGCTGGATGACCCTATCTGCACAGTTCCTTCCCCTTACACCTTGATGGAAGTGCGTGTCTGCCTCTTTTCTGGTGGCGTGGAACCTGACTTCTAGCCCTTCTACTTTCCCTGCAGAATCGATGATGATCCAACCAACATGCTCATGAATTCTTCAACAATGGCGGTTGGTCAAACTAGTGACTCTCGCTCACTCAAAATATCCACAGTGTCGGAGTTTCTTAGCATGCTGCACAAATACACCTCATTGAGCTTAGCTATCATGCACCCTCCACTTCACTCTACAACTCACACAATTCACTCTGAAACATTGTTCTTCAATCTCAACAACTTTCTTAGCACAGTGATGCTCTTAATCCACATCAACCGACGTCTTATAACATTCCGTCGGTCCATCCCTCATCATTACCAAATCGTCCGCATCCATCAAGACCAAATCTGTCATTAACGACCCAAATCCACCGGCGATCCTGTCAATCTAATGGTCAGATCGTCCATAGATGCACGTTGGATCAACAAGCACCACCGGCTAACTTCTTTTAACTGCCTGTATTTATTGCTGATTTGACTAAATCACAGCCCTGCGGCTATCGCGGCCTGTCTATCTAACTGCACTAATGAGTCCTATTCTTGCGCAGCCACTTCCTTCTGGCACACCCTTCCTCTTTCTGGCTATCCTACCTATTATGATTTTTTTATTTATTTATTTTTTTATTTTTTTGGCACAGTGCCTTAGGAATTGCATGGTTCTTTCCTCGTTTGGTAGGGCTTCAAGCAGCTTCCATTCACAAGCTTTGGTAGCACCACTCCATCTAATTGCTGCATTTGAACTGCACCCCCATAGGTAATATAATTAAGAGGATATGGACCTAAACAGTGCATCTGTAACTTACCTGGATGCTTCAGGAACTTGCTATTGTATAACAACACCAAGTCTCCTTGCTTAAATTGTTTGTTTTTGATATGGTGATCATGCCAAGCCTTTTTTCGATCCTTCTTGACACACTGATGGAACCCTATGATAAAATGATCTTCTGTAATTTGTATGAACTGCGCCCTGCACTCCTAGAGTACTGCTTCATCATCCATGCCAGTCGTTGCTTCAATGCGCAATATGGGAACAATGTATTCCATATGCATGACTACTTCTTGCTTGTATACCATTTTGAACGGTGTTTTCCCCGTCAATTGTTTGTAGGTGGTGGGATACACCCATAGTACTACTGGAATATTCAAATCCTATTCATCTCGGTCAGCGTTACATACCTTTGTAAGTGCATACTCCAAGATTTTGTTGAATGCTTCGACAGTCCCGTTTTCCTGCATATGATATGGTGTACTTTTCTTATGCTGTATTTGCAGTTCCTCCATCAGTGCTCTTACTGTGTGATTGATAAAGTGGCTTCCTTGGTCACTCATCAATATCCTTGGGCATTCGAATCATGTCACAATGTTATCAAATAGAAATCTTGCTGCTATCATAGCAGTGCAATCCACAACTGGTACAACTTCCGACCATCTTGTCAAGTAATCGGTTGTTGTGATTATGTACCGCGCACCAGTTCTTTTCCTAGGTGGGTTGACTGGACCCACAAAATCCATATCTCATTTATCAAATGATTGCAAAATTACCTATGGTACTAGCGACATTTCATCTCGTCGTGATGGTTTCCCAGTGCGTTGAAAGACGTCATAGGTCTATGCATAATCTGTCACATCATTGTGTAATGTAGAACACCAGAGACCTGTGTGAAGAACATTCCTTGATGTTGCATTCCCGCCATAGTGTCCCCCATGTTATATTTTTATCATTTAAGCAATACGATCTTAGGATCTTATCTAAGAGAATAACATGCATAAAAATCAATCATGAGAGACAATAGAAACAAATATTTTCCTTGGGGAAACCATAAAGGAGAAAACCCTACAACTTCCTCAGAAATAGAATGAGCACCAATGGCAGCAGTAAAACCCAAAAATAAAAAGATTATCTCCAATAACTGTTCTCTCTCTCTCACTTGAGCGAGCTTCTCCTCTCTCACCTATGCGCTATAGCTGGTTGAGTGTGTGTATCAAATAGAGAGGATCACTATCTATTTATATTAGTTTCTGACTTGAAAATTACTTACCAGGTCCTACTTCTCTAGGAGAGACTAATAACCCTAGTGCCCCATAACTACAGGGACTTTTCCCCCTGATCAACAAGGAGGGTTAACCTCTATGACTTTACATGACTTGATTACATTAATGATTCTCCCGATAGGAACATCAGGGACTAATGAAATACAATGTATGAAATATACAAGTGAATACATTTTGAAGTTACAAATAAATTAACACTCCCTCTTAACTAGGAAGGTATTCTTTAGACGCAATTCATCAGCACAAGTCTTCATCATTGGATCATCATCAAAGCTTTATCATTACTGGATCATCATCATCAATGCTTCTGTTATCTCGATAAAATGGTGCTATCTCTCAATTCTACTCGTTACAAAAATTTCTACATAGCCAACCCTTTTTCATGTTGGTTGCAGGTGTAGCCTCCATGTAGGTATTCATCTTCTTCATCACTTATATCTTATCATGGGAGGAACACATCCAACATCCATGTCAGAAAGGCTAGCCCAACAATTATATCTCACCATGGGAGGAACACATCCAACATCCATGTTAGAAAGGCACACCCAACACTCACATCTAACCATGGGAGGCCCAGCCTGTCACCATGTCAGAAAGTCCCAACACTTACGTCCATTGTCATGGTAGGACACACCATCTACCATTTGGGGAAAGGATTTGCATTTACATCCATCGGCATGGTAGGACACACCATCTACCATCCCAGGAAAGGCTCGACACTTACATCCACCAGCATGGTAGGACAGACCATCTGCCATCCATGGAAAGGCTATACACTTACATCCACTGGCATGGTAGGACACACCATCTACCAGTCAAGAAAAGGATCTGCACTCGTGTTCATCGACATGGTAGGACACACCATTTACCATCCGAGGAAAGGCCCTACACTTACATCCACCAGCATGGTAGGAAACACCATCTACCATCTGAGGAAAGGCTCTGTGCTTACATATGACCATAAGAGGCCTAGCCTACCACCATGTCGAAAAGGCTCATGTACTCATGACTTCCCCTTGGAAGGAACCTCGATCTAGAGAACACCCAGCTTCTCCCTGAAGTTCTCAAACTTCACTCTGGTTAATGGCTTGGTCAACACATCAGCTATCTTCTCGCCTGTCACAACATATTGGAGCTTCACTTTTCATATTTGCACCATATCCTTGATATAGTGATATTTGATCTCAATATGCTTCGATTTTTCATGGAACACTCGGTTATCTAACAACTTCACACAATTCTAGTTGTCGCAATATATACAAGTAGCATCCAATTAGAGATGAAACAAATCATATAGTAGCTTCCTCAGCCACACTACCTCATAACTAGCCGAACAAGCTATGACATACTCTACTTCGGCTATACTTAGTGATAGATAGGATTGCTTCATGCTAAACCAAGATATCACACTTGATCCCATACTGAAGAAGCACCCCGAAGTGCTCTTCCTATCAATGGAACTTCCTTACCAATCCAAATCCAGATAACCTTCCAGGTTAATCTTTTGATTCTCCCTATACTAGAGCCCATAATCAACTATACCCTTCAGGTACCTCAGAATATGCTTCACAACAATTAGGTGAACATGTCTAGGATCTGTCAGAAACTGGCTCATTTTGTTTACAACAAAGCAAATAGTATGGTCTTGTATTCATAAGGTACATCAAGGACCCAATCATCTAATGATACATTGTAGCATCAATCGACTCTGATGAAGCATCACTCAATAGTTTCGGGTTTGATGCCATAGGTGTGGTCATGTCCTTGCAGTCCATCATCCTGAACCTCTTCAGGATATCTACTGCATACTTCTCTTGTCCCAAGGAGATTCCATTTGTATTCTACCACACCTCCATGCCTAGTAAGTAGTGCATCATACCCAAATCCTTCATCTCTAACTCAGCAGTAAGCTTCCTCTTCGTATCAACAATCAACCCATCCTCACTTGTTACAAACAAGTCATCTACATATAGTAGGAGTATCACAGGGTTTCCTTCCTCAACCTTATAATAAAGTTTGGAATCCTCTTTACTCTTGGTAAAGCCTAATGTAGTTAAGAAGTTGTCAATTCTGCCATACCGTGTCCAAGGTTCCTATTTAAAACCGTATAGGGATTTCTTCAATTTACACATATGAGTTTCAGTTTCATGTGTCTCAAAACCGAGTGGATGCTCCACATACACTTCCTCTTCCTATTCCTTCTTTCTGGCAGAAGCCATGAGCCACAAATCTTGCTTTATATTTCTCTATGCTACCATCTGCATCATGCTTGATCTTGTAGATGCACTTGGATGTCATAACAGACTTCCGCTCTGGTCTTGGGAAAACATCCCAAACATCATTCTTCATGATTGAATGGTATTCCTCGATCATAGAATCCTTCCATTCTTTCTTCTCTTATGCTTATTCATAGTTGGAAGGTTCTTTATCAATGATGTCACATAATAGGGTGACATATACATAGTAGGACCTAGTTCTCTTCCTTTCTTTGTGCATTTCTTATGGAGACCCATATCTTTTTGCACCTTGGATAGCCTCTCATACCCATGTAGGTTTCCTCTTATGAGGATTCTTCTCCTGGTGTGGATCTGCAGGTTCTTGGGGTTCTTCTATTTCTTGATCTTCATCTTGAGTTGCACCATTCATAGTTGTATCTTGAAATCTATGTGCTTTTGCTTCTTCAGGGTCTTCAATAGATCTCTTTCTGGATTTTTTCTAAGCTGGGTCTTCATCAAATGTTATGTCTCTACTTATGTCGACCTTCTTGAATCCTAGGAATTATATTTTGTAAGCCTTCTAGCTTTCACTATATCCCACAAATATACCCTTCTTTCCTGAAGGATCTAACTTTGTCCTCTTTTCTTTTGGAATGTGTATTTACACTGGACAACCAAATATTATGAGATGACTGACTTATGGTTTCTTGCCGAAGAAGACTTCTTCAGGTGTCTTGTTTTCAAGTACTCTATGCGAAGTACCGTTTTGTACATACACATATGTCCTAGCAGCTTTTGCCCATATATGCATGGGAAGATATTGATCATGAAGAATTGCCCTTGTGGCTTCCATAATCATTCTATTCTTCCTTTCTGCAACCCCATTATGTTGTGGATTATATGGATTAGTCAACTCCCTCTTAGTCCCTAAATCTCTACCTAATTATTTGAATTCATTTGATGTGAATTCTTTGCATTGTTTGATCGAAAGGTCTTGATTTAATTTTCTGTGTGGTTCTCGATCAAGGCTTTGAATTCTTTGAACTTGCTGAATAATTCATCTTTGTTTTTAAAGAAGTATATCCATGTCTTCCTAGAAAAATCATCAATTAAAGAAACATAGTATACATACCCACTTAATTAACTCGATGACATCATACCACATACATCGGAGTGGATGATTTCCAAGATTCCCTTTTCCTTGCTCTCGCTACTTGCAAATTCTTCTTTGTGTTCTTTCCTTTCACACATCCTTTGCAAACACCTTCATGTTTTTCCTATATTTCTAGAATACCTTCAACAACTTTTCTTTCAAGTGGTAGTTCCCTATAGTGCACATGTGCAAGCCTTTTATGACAAAGTTCATTTGGCTCTACCCAGTCATGGAACTAGGCTTGTTCTGGTTGGCCCATTAGCTTGTATAAGCCTCCCTCTTGTTCTCCAATCACTACAACATCATCTATGGTCTTTCCCTTTGGCCACTTAAGGAGTTGGAAATCTACAAATGCAACCCTTATGCCTTTTGCATGCAATGCAGATATGGAGAGGAGATTCTTCTTTAGTCCTGGTACAAACAAGACATCCTTCATCTTCATAGAATTTCCAAAGTTTAGCTTATAGGAGGATTCCTCACTACCTTTTATTGGATACTTGTAGTGATACCCAAGTTTTACTTTGTGGGGTGATTCATGTTCGAATAGTTTCACAAAATATTCCTTGAATCTTGTCATGTGTTTGGAATCCCCACTATCTATAAGCCAATCATTTCTTAAATGTGTGAGAGTTCCCGCGAGGGTAGAAATCAAAACATACTCTTCATCACTTGAAGAATCTTCACTTTCTTGTTTGACTCTCTTCCTAGGAGGATCATCATATTCTGCAATTTGAGCATGATGTTTTCTTTTGTCCTTCTTCTTATGAGAGTTACTCTTATTTCTAGGAAAATCTCTGGCAAAGTGTCCTCTCTCATCACAAGTAAAACATCTGAGTTTAAATAGATCTCTGTTATATATTTTAGGGTTATCTTTCTGGTGAGAATGCTTACCTTTGAGAAGATGATAGTCCCTTCTACTTTTCTTGGAGTGTACTGTGAGAGCTTGATATTCACTTCCATATTTTCTTCTCGGCCTACTATTCAAGCTTCTTCTTATGAGCATTCCTCCCACAGTCTACCGAAGGTGACTAGATTTCTTCTAGCACAAATCCCTTGAATGAAAGAGTCCCATGACCTAGGGAGACCATTCAAGGTGGTCATCACAATTTATGCATTCCCTAATTCTTCATCTACTACTTCAAGTTGTTCTTTGATCTGGGAAACCCTTTTAAATTATGAATGTATGGTCTCCACATTCTGGATCTTCACATTCTTCAATTGATTTCTCAAAGTCATCTTTCAATTTATGTTCTTCCCTTCAAATATCTTGGTCAGGGCATCAAACATATCTTTAGGTGTATTTAGGGAGGAAACCTGTGGTATGAGGTGATCCTTGATTGAATCAGCAATAATGCTCTATCCTTGATCAATTTATTCTTGTGTAAGGCCTTACCCCATCTCCCTCTGGAACTCGAACCTCTTCACTGATGTAGGAGTCCAATTCATTAATTGAAGAACTAGTGAGATCCTATACTTCTATGCTTGAAAGTTATCAACTCCATCAAGCTTGGTCTGATGAGATATATTTAAAGAGAACCTCAAATGGAAACACAAAATATTTAGATCTTACCAATTTGAGAAGCTCAAAACTGGATCTGGAACTGATCTTCTGCAGTGCTGGTTTTCCGGTTCCAGGGAAAATTAGGGTTTGTCTTTCCTAGAGTTCTACTCAACCAAAAACATAAATATTGGTCTCTAAAATTATATTTTGGGGTGTAGAGTAAACCTATTCTAGTCTCACTCAAAAATTCCACTTCTGTGAAAATCCCTAATTTCCCGTTGCAGTGGTAGGTCAAAAACTAAAAAAAGCTCAGAGTTAGATTCTGCTTCGACAAAAAGATGCTCCCTTCAATGGAGAGTCATCCTAGCCTCCTTTTACTGATGGATTGTGGAGAGATACCCAAAAAGTAAGAATCCCTAGCTTCTGTAGTTGCATAGTGTCTTATTCTCAGGTTAGCTCTGATACCATGTTATCTTTTTATCATTTAAGCAATATGATCTTAGGATATTATCTGAGAGAATAAAATGCACGTAAATCAATCAAAAGAGACAATAGAAATAGATATTTTCCTTAGGTAAACCATAAAGGAGGAAACCACACAACTTCCTCAGCGATAGAATAGGAACCAACGACAACAGTAAAACCCAAAGGGAAAAGGATGATCTCCAATAGTTGTTCTCTCTCTCACTTGAGCGAGATTCTCCCCTCTCACCTATGCACTATAGTTGGGCGAGTGTGTGTATCAAATAGAGAGGGTCACTGTCTATTTATACTAGTTTCTGACTTGACCATTACTTACCAGAGTCGAATTCTCTAGGAGATTCTAATAACCCTAGTGCCCCAGAACTGCGGGGAATTTCCTCCTTAATCAACAAGGAGGGTTAACCTCTATGAATTTACATCACTTGATTAAATTAATGATTCTCCCGATAGGAACATCAGGGACCAATGCAATACAATATATGAAATATACAAGTGAATACATTCTGAAGTTACAAATACATCAACACCCAAGTGATTCCCACATTAGCTTCTGCTAATATCTCCCCTTGTTCATGTGGTAGGACACATCGCCGCAAGATTTCATCTAGTCCCAGCTTGTAAAGGTGTCCAATAATCAATTGATAATCAGAAGATTTAACTTCCAACTACTTCTTTTGACTTTGGAAAGTTCTTTTGGTGCGACTCCCATCTCCAAAAACTGGATTATTAGGTCATAATGGTGATTGACCATGTCAAATCAAAATAACTGTGCATCAGGCAATCCATCTTCAATATTAGTAGGCTCTTCGTCTGTCTCAATTTTGGATAAATGATCACGGCCAGCATTCAAGCAACCTGGCTTCACAATTATTTCAAAATCAAACTCCTGAAAGAGAAGTAACTAGAGACATATCTTCACCCCCAACACAAGCTTATTGACTTGATACTTCAATGCAGCTTGATCAACAAACATCTTGAAGTGACCACCCAGAAGGTAATGTCTAAATTTATATAGCACATATACCATTTCCATACCTTCATGCTCTGTGGTCATGCAGTTCCTCTCAGCAAAGGACAACTTCCAACTGGTGAAAGAAATTGAGTGATCCATATCTCCTTCTCCTGGCTGCGCAAGTAGTATTCTGAGCGCAACATAAGAGGCATCAACATGAACATGGAACTCCTTGTTCCATTTTGGGAACAATAGTATTGGCTTCAAAGCCATCTTGGCTTTCAACGTGTTGAAGCTACCTTGACATTTTGGACTCCATATAAAGACAACATCTTTCTTTAGTAGTTTCTCAATAGGGGTAGTAATTGCAACATATCCTATAATGAATTTGCGGTAGTACCTAGTGTTCCCTAATGTTGCCTGAAGAATCTTCACATTTGTTCGCAGTGGCATGCTCAAAATAAGCCCTATCTTCACAGTATCAACCAATAATCCCTACTTGCACACAATGTGACCCAACAATATCCAAAATGGTGTGCAAAAAATGCACTTCTTAGAGTTCAACACGATCTGATGCTTTCAACACCTTTTCAGCATTAGTTGAAGGTTGGCCAAATGATCCATGATTAGACCATACAATTTCCAATCATCCATATACACCTATGGTAAATTCTAAATGAAATATTTAAATGCTATGAAAACAACTCAAGAAAATATTGCAAGTGCATTCTTCAGACCAAAAGGCATCACCGTGTATTGGAAGCAGCCCCACTCGGTGACAAATGTTGTTTTATGTTGATCCTCCTTGGTGATTTTGATATGGTGATAACCAGAAAATCCATCTGTAACTGAGTACATCTCCAGATCACCTACTCCCTCGATTACTTCATCTGTGAATGACATTAGGAATGGGTCATGCATATAGACATCATTCAATTTTCTTAAGTCGACACAAATCCGAACTTCACTTGTTTTCTTGTCTTGGACCACCATGGGACTGATCCATTCTGATTCTTCTAACAGATCAATGATTACATCATCAAGCATTCGATCAAGTTCATCCTTGGCTCTTTATTTGTATCACCGATTCAAACGATATGGCCTCTATCATACTAGTTTCATATCTACCTTTAACAGAATCTTCATCTCTCCTAGATCACCCAGTCTCTCCTTCATTTCTGAAAAGTTTGTTGGAAAGAGATCTTGAAATTCATATAATTGGTCTCTTATTTTTTCCATGGTATCGTCATCCCAATAGTCACCAACACTTGTGAACTTTGGGTTCTCTTCTGTCCCAATGTTAATCAATCTGATCTTCAGTGACTGACTCATGGGATCAATTGGTACATCTGGTGCTGCAACGTCCCTACTTCCTTCTGTCTCCAGAATATTGATATTTCGTAGCTCATCATCATCTTCAGGTTCGTAGATATGTTAGAGAATTCCATTATCGACTTCATGTGGCACTGCGCATGTGGATCCACAGGGTATGTGACTGGTACAAATTTTAGGACCACGTCCGAAATGATCTAAAGTGCATTGTTGGCATCAGGATTGATGTTTGCAAAACTAAAAGTTTGCATAAAGCAAACTGTCAGCTCCTCCCAAGTGGTTATTTCTTTGTGCAGCTCTGCTGATGCATACCAGGATCTTGGCATTTCATCCAGTTTGTGAATAAATGCATGGACCCATTCATCCTTTGGTCGCGATTCCCACAATGCTTGGCATTCCATCAAATGGCCACTAGGGTCATTCCATCCATCATACTTCCCAGGGTGGTATACCTTTAGGTTTCTGAAGTGAATTATCATCAAGCATTGACACTATTCCCATCCAGTAACTCTCTTTTTATGAGTTTCCTACCAACATGTTGGTAGCCTTCAGTGCTTCCTCCATTTCCAACAATCGCCACGGTTCTGAGACCTTTTCTTCAAATTCTATTAAGAATGCAGAAAGTTTAGGAAGCCCTTCATAAACCAGTAATTCTACAATCTCAGTCATGACATGGCGTAGTGATTGCTTGATCAAACCGCACTTCCTATTTGACACCTCATACATGCGATTTTGCCAATTTTCTAGTGCATCCTTAGAATTAGAAGATGCAGAACCAGTGCTGCACCAACCGAGCTCTCCGTAAGTAGTGGGGTGAAGATTATATTCAGAGATGTTGTAGGCATGATCCCACCCCCTGACAACTTCATCTTTTACTGGTTCAATGTATCACCTGCCTTCATTGGGATCCATAGGCGCGATGAGCCTAATATATTGGTTATCAAAAGTCATCATCCACTTTTTGAAGTTAATGACTTCCATGCTATCGTTGACTCATCCAACCCCTAGCAGTGTGGGATAGGAGCATTCACCATTAACAAATTCAATTACATCAAAGTCTCCATAGGTTTTCATACCTTCCATGTCCACAACCAGGTTGGATACTCGTCCGATTGGTTGCACTTTAGCTTGATTACCCAATCACAATTGCACAAGGGACCAACCCAATGTCGGCCTCCCCATATTCTACCAGGTCTTCTTTGTTAGGATGTTCACATCAGATCCTAAATCCAAAATGACCGAGTCAACTTCATAATCTCTGATCTAAATATTCATATGCATCTCCTTGCCTGTATTTTTCTTGTGTAAAGAGTTCACTGCGGACTCCTTCCTTTCCTTACTCGGCTGGTGCAACAAATTTTCAATCTCAGCTAAAGCATCTGGAACTCTTACCAGTGATAAGAAACTCTCAATGAAGTGCTGCAAGGTACCATGCTACCGCGATGATCCTACCTCTAGTGTAGAATCAAAAGAAGAAGGAATTTCATAGATAGACAACTTACCAATATTTCTTCCGATCGCATCCCAGGATCCAAAAAAATGTCTCCTTTTTAGTTGCAATATTGAATGGTGCCTTCTTCTATCCATCTAGTCGAATATGTGGGTGACTCCCATCCTATCCTATTGTGGCTCCTGTGTGGGTGAGAATGAAAATGTCAAAATTCGATGTTCATGGATCTCCTGAGATCGTCGCAACCGCCGTCCCTTGATTCTAGTTCATGCGGGATTTTGAGTCAGCAATGGATTGGTTCAACAGAGGGTTCATTTGCTGAGGCACGATTTGATTCTAGATTAAAACTTGATTCTAGTTCTACAATTGGTTCTGGTTTTGTAGAATATTTTGAGTTTGTAACTGGTTCAGGAGCTGCAACTGAGGAACGTTCCCATCCTTCTAGCTTGCGATTAGCTGTGGGAAGTTTTCAATAGTATGATCAATCAATGGAAATATGTACACGAGCACTGCAAGTGTGGTAATTTCCTCTAGTAGCGTCAAAATACCCCATAATTATAACAATGGACTGATCCATGGCCTCGTCCTCCTCTTCCAACTTCCTCCTCCTCTTCTTCAGAATCCTCCACGAAATCCTCCCTATTGCTGATACTGCAACTAAGCCATCTGTTGCGGTGCAGGATTTGGCTACTTCTAAACATATTATCCATCTTGAACATACTACGGTTATGGCTAAGGCATTGCCATCTGATTGTACTGCGGCTGCAGCTGTGGTGGTATAAATTGCATCAACGATGGTGGTGTATACTACGATTGAGGTCGATATTTTCCCATCTGAGGCTGCGGTTGTGGTTGCTGTACTACATGATGATATTATCCCTTCACAAAGTACAAATCATATGTTCTTTCATTCAATAGATCATATGCATGTCATTCTTTGTCTTCATGCCCCACCGATATACAAAAGGAACAATATAGGTTGGCTGGTTTTGACACTATCTTCTGCATGTAGCTACACTCTTCGTGTTGGTGCCCATAGAATTGACATATGAAACACCATGGTACACTACCACAACTTAATGGTTTCAGTTCTCTTGAGACCAGATAATTTTGGAAACTGGGACAGTTATATTTGGTGTGTCCATCTAAATGACATCGAGTGCACCAAATATCGTCCTGATCCTCTTTCACCTTCTTAATGTATTGTAGCTGAAGCGTTAAATTTTCCAGCTGTGCTTGGATTTGATTCATACCAAATGCATTCTCTCTAATAGGTGAATCCTCTAACTTCATTGCAACCTCCAGAGCTTTGCTCTATCTTGCGATATTTTGTTGCATCAGTGGTTTCTAGATATAATGTACCAAGGCTGCGATAAACCACTCTTTATGCTAAACATTGCTCATATAAAAGCTAACCGGTGCCATCAACATCTTAAATATTTGATCAAAATCCCATACAGTCTCATTCAGAAAATGATTGATCTCTTTCAGCTCAGTAATGTATTATGTCTCCGATTTAGGCTTCTAGAATTCTTTAACCAGTCCCTTCCAAAATTCATCCAATGTTTTTACAGGGGTCCTTGTAGGAACCTATATAAATTTCATGTACCATTCTAGCGCACGACCCCTCAAAGTAGTCGCTAGTTGGCCCTTATTGACATCGTCATCCATGGCTTGTCTAACAGTCCATACTGCCTCACAGAGAAACCAATACTACTCAGGATCGTCAGTCCTGTTCCCATGGAACAAAGGTAAATTTGTGTCATCCCCCTCCATCCTGGCCCTTCTTCCTGCAGATGTTGATCGACTACTAGATTGCTATTGACATGTTGGGAAAGTTGACATGGAATTTGTGTTTCTCCTTGAGTTTACAGTAGTGTGTGGAGGCATGGGAATGGTGTTGCTAGGGTTCAATATTACTGTGGTCCTAGGTGTATTATGGGTCTAGTCATCCTCTTCATTACTATAGGGTTGCTTCATCCCGTGTGGTTTCCCTTTTTGGTTTTGTGTTTCTATCGTAGCAGGACCTTCCCTTGTCCTCTTCCTCTTCTCTTGTTGAAACCTTTCTCCTCCCCTTATGCAACCACTTTCTTCCTCATCTTCCCTCGTAGTCTCATCAAAACTTGCACCTATTTTCCCCTTATCTTCCCATTCATCTCCCCCCTTTAGTCACGGTATCCATCGCCTCCGCACACCAAAGTTCTACTACTCTAGGTGCATCTTCAGTATACCCTTTTCGCAAAAAAGAATTTTAATTCATAATTGGAGCGATAATAGGAACCTACCTCTAGATCCATTGAAGAATTCTCTTTTTGCTTCACTGTAAGACTTAGTAGTGTTGACTGCGAACTACCTAATATATCCTTCTAGGATACTATGCATATAGACCTCAACAACTCACGATGCTCTGTTGTTAGTTTCTTGCAGCTCCTCGATCAATTCAGGGGTCCAAGATCTTAGTTCTCCTCCTTGGAAATTTGTTTTCTTGTATGTGAACTACACCAACCACTCATACAGTATGATGGGAAACTCATAAAGAAAACTCATGTAGACCATCGTGTATGTAATTTTCCAACCACTTGTTGGTCATCAGTCCACAATTCTTATTTTCTGATTCAGCAAACTCTGACAACTTCTGATCAAACCAATATTGAATCTCTGGTAGCATCAGATTCCAAATCCACTCTTGAGTTTTTGATCGCGCCAGATGCCACATACCCTCCTCTCAATTGCAACAAGGTCACGACAATGGAGAAATTTGTTGGCTCAAATCTCAACTAAAAAAACCCAGTCGACAGGGGTCCCATTCTGTCGACACTCGAATCGCCATGATATCCCTGAGCATCGGCCTAGACAGGTTTTACCCTATCCAGTAACACCCACAGAGCAGATGATGTATCACCCAAGATGTTCAAGGGAGGGCTGACGAAACCAAGTTTTTGCAGTATAGAAGAGGATTAGGGCATCACCAATTTATCATCTTAATGACTAGAACAGATCAAATTCTTTAACATAACCATTCACCATCGTACATCATTCATTATTAACTGTAACAGATCTATCAGAGTGAAAATATATCTAAAAAGATAGCAACATTCATAAATAGTAACCATCGCATCATAGATCCATACTTCAGATTCACATAGCATTCATCATCGAACTTTGCAGGAACAAAAAGACAGAAAAAGATAATAGAAGATAACAATGATTCAATTCAACATCCATCTATATTGAAACCTCTTTGCTAGCATATTAGGATTAGTACACACTCTTAATAACATTGGGGATGAATGCAATTAGAACATACTGTATGTATACATGATATGGATGAATGTTGTAGTATTGGATAAAATAGTCGCATGGCTATGTGACATATATTTGTCACTATTAATATGTTTTGGAAATTATGATATGTTTCTAATCATGCAACTGAACTTGAATTGTAGATCATTCCAAAGAACAACTAACGATAGTTCAGAAGAGGAACCTGAAGCTTCCTGGGTCAAATACACCATGGCTAAAGAAAGAGCTTTAAAAGAATATAAAGAGAACGATAGATCCACCTCGAGAGATTAAGACCACCTTGGGAACAAGAAATAATCCAAGATGAAGAATAGTATGATGAGACTTCCAAAGAAAGAAATAGGTCTAAAGAACACTCTAAGTTATGTGACACTATTAAGTGACATCATTGATGTAGATCCTTCCATTTATAAAGAAATAGCCAAGAAGAAAGAGAAGGAGACTATTATCAAAGAATAGTAGTTGATAAACAGGAATGATGTCTAGGATGTGGTGTCGAGACTTGAAGGGTATTCCATAGTGTCTTCCATATGGATCTACAATATCCAACATGTAGTAGATGACAACATGATGGGATACTAGGAAATATTAGTAGCACGCGGCTTCTCACAGAAAGAAGGAAAAAACTATGAAGATACATTTGCACTCGTGATGTGGTACACTTCCATTATATCCATATGTATAGGTATGAGATGGGAGATACATCAGCTGACATCAAGATAACATTCTTGAATTATGTAGTTAAGGAAGAATTATAAATAGAGCTGTTGAAATATTGTAACTTCAAAGAATATTCTATATGTATCTTTTGTGGTCCCTAATGGTCCTACCGGGAGAACCACTTGTATTATATTGTACCCCGATGCTTCTAATTGGAAGAACTAATAAGAGTCATGAGGTTGTCCCCTCTATTTGTAAAGGTGGGTCATTAGCACCCCAATGTGGTTACTTGAGCCTACATGTGTAACTTGAGCCTACATGATTAACTCGAGCCTACATGTCGGATGAGTTAATTCAAGTGAACGAATGAATATAAATAGAGGTGTGGTGCTCCTCATTTGAGACACACACTCTCTCACTTGTGTAGCGCATTAGTGGAGAAGAGAAGTAGCTGGAGAAGGAGGAGGATCAGGCTTTGATCTCCTTGTTGGTTTTATCTTTTATCTTTTGGGGCATCTATATTGAGGAAGCTTTTGCTAGTTTTTTTTCCCTTTAGGGTTTTCCCAGGATAAATCTTTGTGTTCTCCTTTTGTATGGTTGTGCTTATCTATCTTTCAGTGATCCTGTTTATATGCTTTTGTTATGAAATCGAAATGAAATACTAATGATCTATCTTAGCATATGAAAATTTAACATGGTATCAGAGCCACCCTGAAAGAAGACATTATGAAGATAAATAATCTAGGGATTCTTATTTTTTTGGTCTCTATCCATGATCAATCAGCAAAAGAAGGCTAGATTGACTCTCCATTGAAGGGCACATCTTTCTGTCGAAGCGAAATTTGATATCGAGCATTTTCAGTTTTGGTGTGAAAAATTAGGGCTTTCTACATAAGAATAATTTTTGAGTGATCCCAGCATAGGATTGTTCTACTCATCAAAATTGAAGTTTAGAGACCTGGATCAAGAAATTTGGTTGGGTGAAACTCCAAGAAAGTCAAACCCTAGTTTGACCCCGATCTAGAAAAACCCTAAATACTAAAACTACTAAGTCTTGGTACATTCACTATATCCTGATATTGGAAATGGATCAGGAGTTGAAACTTTTAGTGGCCAAATATAAAATCCTGATTTACACTGTGTCCAAAATTCAGCGTCATATTCACTATATTCTAGGAGATATGATCCCTCCAAGTTAGGGTTCCAGCCTCTTCCAAAATTCATCCCTAAACAGGACACCTGGGGAGAATTTCCGTAGCGTGGGCTACAGAGGTCCAAATGGAATTCCTGAAGATTTTCTAGAAATATCATGGACTTTAATTTCTGTGGTCCGAATTTCTGAACTTGAATATGAACCCGTGACATGTGGCATGCTATACAACTTCACTGTTCTGAACAGTCGTGTAAAAGGTCACCTTGGGAAAATGATCATAAATGACAATTGGTGAAAACACTTCTAATGAAACCTATGTTGTTGGATCAGGGACATGCGAGGTTACATCACTGAGAAATTTTAGACACAAAGGAGTAGTAATTTCATAGATATCACAGAAACAGTAACAGGAATTTCTGCAGAAGAAATTGGAAAACTAGGGCTTCCTGTTGTGGGAGCTTCCCTCCACTGTTTTCAGAAAAGGAGTATATTGGACAGCTCCATTTGAAGAGATATATATTTCTATCCAATGAAATCTGAAAATTTCAAAGTTTTGAAAATTAGGGTTTCTCTAACAAACCCTAGATCAGCCAGCTCTGGAAGCAGGATGGACACCTCAAATCGGTAAGATCTAATGTTTTGCTATTTGCATTTAGGTTCTCATTTCAAAGTGACCTATCACATCAGCTTGATGATAAGCTTGGTGAGTTGAAAAATTCCAAGCATGGAAGTATTTGATCTCTCTGAAGAAAATGAATTGGACACCTACATGAGTAGAGAGGTTCCAGTTCTAGAGGGAGATGAGCCTCAAAGCCTTACACAAGAAGAACTTGATCAAGGCCAAGAAGATCATTATTGATTCAATCACAGATCAACTTGTACCACAAGTGTCTTCCCTAAAGACACCGAAGATGTTTGATTGCTTGATCAAGCTATTTGAATATAAGAACATAATTCAGAAGATGGATTTGAGAAAACAGTTGAAGAATGTGAAGATCTAA